>JAFMOD010000276.1:29789-161111 GCA_019802435.1 Corydoras maculifer
TTGTTTTTGTTATTGGATGAGCAGGAGGGGGCCAATTAAGTGAAGGGAAGTGGTTTTGGTTTGATGTTTTCGTTTCTTTGGCACTACCTTAGCCCAACTCTTCACCCGTGTTCACTGTAATCGTATTATTTGGTTCAACGTTCAGTATTGTATGGTATGTGGTTAAATTGTTAAATGTGTTAAGTGTTAGTGTTAAATGTTGTATAGTTGGATTGTTTTAAGTGTTAAATGTTGTATAGTTGGATTGTTTTACTGTGTCTACACTAATAAACGTTTGTAAATACACCGGAGCTATTAACGTGTCTAGCGTGATTCTTTTGAGCCGAGTTACTCCACCTAGTTGATAGGTTGGACTCGTGCACATGGGATAGCGGCCAGTTACTGCCCTTTCACGAAGGTTCGGGGGCGGGTGGTAACAGATACTTCACACATGACTGCATTAGAAGTTTAAAGAATCTTGTGTTTAGGGCCGTTGTTGAGCAGAGGAGGATGGGTTTCCCACCTGATGAGGTGTCGCAGTGAGTTCTCTCTAGCCACTGTCGTCTCTGGCTTGCTTATTTGGGGTTTGGCCATCACGATGACGTTTTGCAACAGTTGTTTAAAACTCCTCCAAAAGAGGAGGAGTTCAAAACGGAGAGTAATCAACAATAGAAAAAGATTTCTTCTTTAACATAACAACATAAGTTTTTTTTCTTGCCACTGTCAATTCTGCTTGCTCTTTGCTGCTTTGTGACAATGTACTGTTGTAAAAAGCACTATATCAATAAATTACTTGAACTAGAAATAATTTATTACTCATGGCTGCATTCACATAATTATAAGGACTAAGGACTAAAGAACAGCCAAATGAAACTACCTCAAGAAAATCCAGCATAGCGGAAAACTCTGGATGCATTAAACCAGTGTATCCACCATCTCGACATAATAAAGAAAAATAATAAACGCATAACTTAAGTGACATCTTTACATTTTTTCATATAAAACAAATAGAGAGTAAAAATAGACCATTTATTATTAACATCATAATTAATAATAGTAGATACACACACTTACACCAGTTTCACCAATGTCCATGAGTAATATCTAAAAGAAACAGTTTATTAACAAGATACTTATGAGTTAAATGTTCACAGATGACATCACATTTGGTCTTTAAGTTATTTTATCTGTAAAAAAAAATCTCGTTTGGTTTCATTATAAAATGTGGTGCAAATCCTTGTTCATAATAATCATATTCGCAAACTATTAATAAATCGTTTACGATGTATTGACATCATTCAGATTGCTGTAATTCAGAATGTTAACGCATAATGCAGCGTTTTAAAAAACAAATAAAAAGCATAATGAAGCATATTTTTTTGTAAACAACAATAATAACAAATTTTATATAAACATTCATTCATAATAATTCAAAGTTCAAGCGCCACAGAACAGTAACATAACCAAACAAGACTTTTTTTTCACATGTAAAAGCACAAATAAACAAATAGAAACAAGATCATTTACAAGTGCTTTAAATCAGCCTGGAGTTTGTGCCTTCTTCCATCCTTATATTTTTTTTTATACCCATCTCAATGACTTTAATATAAAGCGCTCTAAAAGTTCGACATCAATTTCTAGAAATATCATAACTGAGTTTAATTAAACACAAAGTTTTATGGGGTGGCTTGGTGTTAAGCACGTTCTGGTGATTAAGGTTCAAAGCCCATATGGGTGGAATTTTTATGTTCTCCTCATGTCCATGTGGGCTTTTAGGATTTTCCAGTTTTATCCCACAATCCAAAAAGATGGATTCAAGGTAAATTGGCTGCTCTAAATTACCCCTATACAGTGTGAGTGTGCCCAGTGATAGATTGGCACCCTGTCCAGCCCAATGCCTGAAATGTTCTCCCCTGAATGGGCCTGGGGAGCCCCAGTATAGGATTATGTGGGAGATAATGAAATTAAATAAAACAAATGTCAATGCATTAGACATTTATCTCACTAAAGTAAAGAAACTCCTAATTATACCCCTTTAAAACTGCTCACAAAAGTAAAACACAGTGTCTTCATAGCACATTGTTTCCAAAAGTGATAGGTGTGAACTTCTGTGCCTGTTCTGCACCGATTTCTGCTACATATAGCTCTCCGGTTTTTAAATCCAGGTCCACCAGGTGAGGTTTAATGTCTTCGGCCAGCTGGATAGAACTTACCACTTTACATTGGCCGATAATCCCTATTGGTGGAGCCTCCAATAGAGAGACACGGTTAATGTTCAACTGTGCAACCACCAGATACTTTTGGTCAGGAGTGAGCCTGTGAAGGGAGCCAGCAAAAATATTTTTTTAAATATTATTTTTTAAAATAATGGTAAAGAAACTATGAGTTGGGGTAGGCAATGTCGATGGACGATGATTTGAGGTAATTGATGCATCTTCTGCTGGATCTGGTGATGACCATGTGTAGCAATTATAAGCTGAAACATTACATCTTGCGGGGTAAGTTATTGCGATGCTACAGGAGCGGGGCAATTGTCAAAGATGTATTTTACTTATGTATTTTAAGTAAACTAAGAATAAAATAAGGGCGGCACAGCGGTTTAGTGGTTAGCACGTTTGCCTTTCAGCGCTAGGGATTCCCGGTTCGAATCCCCATCTGGGTGGAGTTTCCATGTTCTCCCCTTGTCTGCGTGGGTTTCCTCCGGGTTCTCCGGTTTCCTCCCACAGTCAAAAACATGGATCAAGTCAATTGAATTTTCAAAATTGATATAGAGTGTGTTTGAGTGAGTGAGTGTGTGCCCAGCGATAGATTGGCGCCCTGTCCTGGGTGTATCTGCCCAGCGCCCGAGACGTTCTCCCCTGGATGGGCATGGGGAACCCCACCGCGACCCTAATAGAGGATAAAGCGGGAGATAATGAATGAATGATAAGAATAAAATAAGAAACTACTGAAGACGCATCTCTAACAAATACCTGTTGTAAAAAAAAAAAAGGCGGAGGTTATTATTCAAATTACAATCAGGTTCGATGAATTTACAGTGTAGTTGGTTTTCTGCATAACTTCTGACTTGTAATGTTCTCATTTGTAAGTCGCTTTGGATAAAAGCGCCTGCTAAATGACTAAATGTAAAAGTAATGTAAATGTTTTTAAGCCTGTTCCTGTGAGTGTGAAATCCCTTCTCCAGTTGAGATTCATTCTCATCATGTAATAGGCATTTTGTTTGATTTCTTTATCCTCCTACACCAGGCATGTCCAAAGTCTAAACTATCGGACCCCTGGCATCTTCACTTCATCCAATTTGGTACTCTTTGCAAAAAGTTTGGACAATCCTGTCCTACACGGTCTATTTGTTAAACTGTGACCCCATGTAAAGGGAACTTTGTCAGTGTCAGGCTAACAAATAAATGGACTGAAACTGAAAACACACCAACAACTCATTATCACCTCTACTGGGTTAAACCAGTATTTACATGAACATTAAGCAAAGTGATATATCTTTGACCAGATTCAAGCCAAGTGTGATTTTGAAACAGCAGTGGTAGTGGATCCCAATCTACCGGTCGTTAGCAAAGGTAACCTGGATGTATTGCAAAATGCTCACCGTGTAAGAGGTAATAGCCCATTCGTGCTACATCGCTCTTAAGACACACCTAAGCATTTTGTGTGCTTCTGAAAAAATGCTGACTGCAACCACTGAGTTGTTGCTATGTCAGATGACTTAGTCAAGGGAAACTCCTGCAACAATTGTATCTGGAGATAAAGGAGTTTTTCAGTGTAGCTAAACATGCAGAATTCAACCCAAAAAATGACGATCATTGGCTGCTAGACTTATTCTTGATCAATCTGGCCAGCATTCTGGCCAGCACTTTAATACAGAACAGCAAAAAAAGACAAAATTCTGATCAATATGATCAGCTCGGTTAATTATTTTAAATCGAAATTGCACGGTGACTTAGTGGTTAGCACATTCGCCTCTCAGTGCTGAGGATTCCAGGTTTGTATCCAATCTGGGTGGAGTTTCCATGTTCTCCTGTCCACATGGGTTTTTCTCCGGGTTCTCCGGTTTCCTCTCATAGTCCAAAAAACATGGATTTAAGGTAAATTGCATGCTCTAAATTGCCCCATATAGTGTGTGTTTGTGTGTGTGACTATGAGAGTGAGGGTGCCCAGCAAAAGATTGGCGCCCTGTCTCAGCACCCGAAACGTTCTCCCCTGGATGGGCATGGGGAACCACCCCCCACGACCCTAGTAGAGGATTAAGCGGAAGATAATGAATGAATAAATGTTAAAAATAAATAAATCTTGTGTGTGTCCACCTCTGTACTACAGCATAAGTAAGGTGTTTTTATGCTAAGTTCTTCTAATACCTCACAGAGTAGGGGGCATCTTCAATAAAGCAGCTTCCCCATGAGCCAAGCCAGTCCCCCGTCACAGAGTTAAACACCTGAATCCGCTTATTTCCTCTGTCTGCAACCCACACCTGTTGAAAAACACAACCTATTTCATTTACACTTTGCTACACTTTGTTCACACCACAAGAAATCCACTTCATATAAAACATTACAATAAAAGACAGCCAAAACAGTTTTTGGTACATACCCTCTGAGAGTTATCTACTGCTACACTGTGAGGGATGTAAAACTGTGCAAGTCCTTCCCCTTTCTCCCCATGCATCCACACCACCTGTAGGTCTGCACAGAACATCCATTTGTAATCAAATATAAACACAATTCTTTTTGCCTAATATCGTTCCAAGCTAAAGTTTAGGCAAAAACATAAGAAGGTTTTCTGTGTAAAGTGATCTATTCATGCTTACACAAATTGGAATTTGTGCTTCACATTTAACTCATCTGTGAGTGAAACACACACATACACACACACACTAGTGAAGTGAAAACATGTGCCCGGAGCGGTGGCCAACTAAGGTTAGGTGCCTTGCCCAAGGGCACTTCTGTCGTGTAAAACTACTTTCACTGCAGAGAAAAAAAAACAACAAAAAACTGCAATTGAATTTATGATTAATGTACATTTACTGAATTAAACAAAATTCAAAGCACAAATACAACGGCACATTTAACATTTTAATTTAATAAGTTAAATTCAAATATAAAATCTAAAATATAAGGGTAGCGGCACGGTGGCTTAGTGGTTAGCACGTTCGCCTCTCAGCGCTAGGGATTCCCGGTTCGAATCCCCATCTGGGTGGAGTTTCCATGTTCTCCCTGTGTCTGCGTGGGTTTCCTCCGGGTTTTCCGGTTTCCTCCCACAGTCCAAAAACATGGAACAAGTTAATTGAATTCTCAAAATTGCCCCCTATAGAGTGTGTCTGTGTGAGTGTGTGTGTGCCCAGCGATGGATTGGCGCCCTGTCCTGGGTCTATCTGCCCAGCGCCCGAGACGTCCACCGCAACCCTAATAGAGGATAAGCGGAAGATAATGAATGAATGAATGAAATATAAGGGTTCAAAAAAATTTGCTGAAAAATGTCATCTAAATATGCTACCTTTGGAGGATGATTCAGTTCGTTGGTATTTGTGTCCAAATTGTCCAAAGACGAGACTTCCAAAATTATAGGTTCACATTCATGTTAAACCTTTATTGGTACTTACACAGCATTCCAAATTATTATGCAAATAGTAATTAAGTGTCACAAATTATTTTTTTTTGTTTCCCAATTAAACTCATAAATGGTAATGTGTCTTAGGGCTCTTGGGATCACTGAAATCAATCTCAGACACCTGTGATAATTAGTTTGCTATGTGAGCCCAATTAAAGGAAAACTACTTAAGAAGGATCTTCCACAGAATTCAATAGGCTACAGGTTTCAAGCAACATGGAAAAGAAAAAGGATCTCTCTTCTGCCGAAAAGCGTCAAATAGTGCAATGCCTTGGACAAGGTGTAAAAACATTAGATATTTCCTAAAAACTTAAGTGTGACCTTTGTACTATGAAGAAATTTGTGGCTGCTTCAGAGCATAGACGGGTTCATGCAGGTAAAGTCATAATGAGGACAGTTTCTGCCAAAGTTTAGATTAGATTAAAGGGGCAGCTGCAAAAAATGCCATTACAAAACAACAAACTGGCATTTGAAGCTGCTGGTGCTTCTGGAGTCCCATGAACTGGTGTAGGATCCTTTAAAGGCTTGTAGTGGTGCATAAATCTACTATTCAGCCACCCCTAACCAGTGCTCACAAAACAGTCTATCATGAGTTAAAGAGTATCTTGCAATTATGGACGCTCCACATGGATAGAGTAGTGGATGGCCACCATATCACAACAAGGCTGCGACATCAGCAAAAGAGGTGGCAGAGTCATGTTTTGGGCTGGAATCATGGGGTGAAAGCTGGTAGCAAAGTCTGATTGACCACTTTCTTCCAGGGTTATCTTTAGAGAGTTTATCAGGGTTATCTTTTGAGACTTTATGCATCTCAATGCACCATCTCATGCTACAAAGAATACCGCCAAGTCATTGGCTGCTATGGGTATAAAAAAAATTTAATAAATGAAAAATATATTAAAAAGAAAAAAAAAAAAAAAAACTCATGGTGTGGCCACCATCTTGCCCTGACCTCAAACTTTAGGAGTGACCTCAAACAATTAATATCAGCATGGGAGACAGTTTACATCAAAAAAGAACCTTTGGAAGGCTATGCTGACAACCTGCAAAGAAATTCCTTTAGAAATGCTCCAAAAACTTGCGTTCTAAGTTCAATGTTTTTTTTAAAAAAAACTAAGTTTAATGGATCCAAGAATTGTGAAGGTGATATCAAAGAAGGGGTCCAATGCTAACAACAACACACTTGGACAAAATTGTTGGTACCCCTAGGTTAATTAAAGAAAAACCCTAAATGTTCACAGAAATAACTTGAATCTGACAAAAGTAATAATGTAAAAAAGTGCCAATGAAAATCAGACCGTGATTTTCAACCATGCTTAAACAAAATTATCTAAAAAACATTAACTTATGAAACAGACCTGGACAAAAATTTTTATTAAATTAACTTTTGATGTCAGTGAATGTGACCTCTTAATGCTGCATAGTCAACAAATGATCATTTCAGTTCTTTATGACATGTACATGTTATTATATAACATTTTAAAACTGCACATAATAATTTAGACTTAATAATTTAGATTTGAGTATTTTAAATTTTTAATTGACTGATACATAATAAATTACATGCAAATTATTTTTTTCTCTCTGATTTTTCTAAACGGTCTATGCAAATGACTGTCAGTATAATAACTGATTGTCATTTGCAGACCATTTAGAAAAATCTGAGAAAAAAAATTATTTGCATGTAATTTATTATGTGGTGTATTTGGTGAATTAAATAGAAACAAGCAAATGCCAATAAAATAAATTTTATACACATGTGAAGATCTAATATAGTTGTAGATGTTCTAATTTTATTGCTTTTATTACTGTTTAGTAGTTATTTAGTAGTATTTGTTGCTTTTTGTTACTAATCTCAAATTAAATACTACTTGACATTCACATTCAGGTAACAATTATTTAAAGACAATACTAAATAAGATAACAGAAACTCACCTTTAGACAATTTGATTAAACGGTTATTCAGCCCACCGTCACCATCCACAATATAGATCTCTCCAGTTGAATCATGAATAAAAATCTCGGCAGGCTGGTCAAACTGTAGAGGGTTCAGACCACTACCAGCCTTTCCTGCTAACCCCAGCACCTGTAGCAACTTTCCTGATGGAGAGTACTGCTTTATCGTGTGACCATACGGTCCTGCGAATACACAAACATTTAACTCGAATCATATTTTAAACATAACAAGGGTTTCTTGCATTTCCCTTAAAGAGACTTACAGTGTCAGTATTAGTAATACCTTATTAATATCAGTCACTCCATATTGGATGACTGAACCAAGAGAATATTAATAACTATAGAGTATATTAATAACTAAGAATTTTAATGGAAATTATTTTTGACATTTTTAATTACTTACAAGTTTGAACTAAGTAATAACATTATTATTCTTTATTTTATACATCCAGTGATGTTTAAGTATATATAAAAATGTACATTTATGGGCTATATTTCACAGAGTGCAAGTTCAGGTCCCATATATAAAAAAAACTGCATAGGAATTTACCATTCCCTACATCGGTTACCCAAAGCGATGGGTCAGTCGAGGCACTGCTCAGAAAAATGCCATGCGGCATCTCCAGAGTGCTGGTGTTCCAAGCTTGCAAGAAATCTCCTGATGTGCTGAATACCAAGACTTTGGGCACATTCTCACCTCTCTGTAAAAAAATGTTTGGAAGATCATACTTATTTGGCCTTCACAGAATAAAACAAATTTTAAGTTATTTTAAGTTGAGATTTGCACTTTATAAATATATATTTCTATTATTTATTTTGCAATTATGTTTATATATATATATATATATATATATATATATATATATATATATATATATAGATATATATATATATCAATATATATAATATATATATAATTATATATATATATATCAAATAAAAATAAAATAATGTACAAAGTAAAAAGGTTAGCATGTTTGCTTCTCACTGCTGGTTCAAATCCCAATCCAGGTGGAGTAATGTCAAGTTCAAGTAATTTATTTATAGAGCACTTTGTACAATAGTATATTGTCACGAAGCAGCTTTACAGTGGCAAAAGGAAAACCCCCTGTTATGTTGATAATTTGAGGAACAAACCTTGGGAGGACCAAGGCTCAGTGGAGGACTCATCCTCCGGCAGGGCAGCAGCAACAGCATAGGGCAGCTTTGAACAGAATGTGTGGTGATCAGGTGTTTGTATTTAACAATTGGAAAACTATAGAAGTCCATTGAGGACTGCCAGTCCAAGAAAAATCCAGGTTCCATCCAGTAATTGTCGAAGCCACAGTGCTTCGGCAGAGCCATGGATTAGGGGCTGACGACACCTCCAGGAAATTGGCAACACAATTAGAGAGATTCCATGTTCTCCCCTTGTTGGCGTGGGTTTACTCCGGGTTCTCCGGTTTCCTCCCACAGTCCAAAAACATGGATTCAAGGCAAACCTAATTCTTTAAATTGCGTGTGTGTGTGTTTGTGTGAGTAAGTGTGCTCAGCAATGGATTGGCATCCTGGGTGTATCTGCCCAGCACTTGAAATTTTTTCCCCTGGATGAGCATGGTAAACCCCAGGATCAAGTGGAAGAGAATGAATAAATGAATGATTTAATAATGGTCAGTTGTGTTTTAGATGTTAGTGTACAATTATAGCTCACCTGTGCCACATAAACAAAACCTGAAACATGGTTAACAGCGACTCCAAAAACCTGTCCAGTAAAGTGCTCAGAATATTTGGGCCAGGAGACATCAAGCTTGTAAAGAGACTTCCCAAATATATCAAAGTCGCGTTTCCGTCCGGATACTGTAAACTGCAGAAAAATATGACAACAGAAAATGTTATGCAAGCTACTTATTTATTTAGCTAAATATTCATGGCTGAACCAACTGATATAACATATTGGGTGTAATACACTGAGCATGTGTTGTTTTTTTATATTTTTATATTTGTTTTATATTAATATATAACTTCGTCACAGACAAATCGAATTTTTTTTTTCCCTAAATTGGTCAATGGGAGTAAAAAAAAAAAGCTACATGAGCCAGATGACATTTTCTGATGTTTCTGTACCTTAAAGGGAAAAAAACATTGTATAGAATAGATATGATCATCTAATAACACACGATCGCTTTGACTTCTTGTCTGTAGTGTATATTTTATTGTAAAAAGTTATATTTTAGTGTAAAAGAAGAAAGAGTGGTTTAGAGTAAAGCAGAGTCGATGATAATGAACTTTAATTGGAGATAATTAACAAACCTATTCTACTAATGATGGATTAGAAACCTTATATGCTAAAGCAAGACATGAAGCAGAGAAAGTGATCACAGCAGTTGGGTAATTGCAGCATGTGCCCCTCCCCTTCAAAGAAAATTATTAAATATGTTACAATAATTGTTTTAGGGAATGCAGATGATTTCTGTGTAGTGTGATCTCTTCTTGAAAATGATGGGGATAAAAGCATGATTGAAATGGTAAAGTATGACTAAACATTTTGTACTCATAATTGCCTAATAACCCACCTCATTGTGCAGCCTTATGTAATTTCTTTATTCTTTATTAGGTGCAGTGTGATTTGTGCAACAGGTGGGCACATTTTATATGTGCCCGTTATGAAAAAAGATAAAAACATGCTTTCTATGTTCTTACAGCGCACATTAGTAAGTTCCAAATCAGATGCTGTCAACATTCAGAATTTACATTTATTTTTGGTTGTCTTATTTCATAATTAAACATGAAATGATGTAATGTGACAAATGACAAAACGTAAAGTACACTACACGTCATCCATCCATTATCTTCCGCTTTATCCTATATTAGGGTCGCGGTGGGGTTCCCCATGCCCATCCAGGGGAGAGGGTTTCGGGTGCTGGGCAGATACACTCAGGACAGGGTGCCAATCTATCGCTGGGCACACACTCACTCACATAGACACACACACATACACACTCTATATGGGGAAATTTGGAGAACTCAATTGACTTGATCCATGTTTTTGGACTGTGGGAGGAAACCAGGGAACCCGGAGGAAGCGTACACGGGGAGAACCGGGAATCCCTAGTGCTGAGGGGCGAACGTGCTAACCACTAAGCCACCGTGCCGCCCCTATACTACATATCAGATTTATGTAAATTTAATTCATCTAGTTTTCATAATAACACAATGTCCTTGTCTCGACAAAATCAAAATTCTCATCACCTCTTTAAATGTTTTGAATTCAAATTGCACCCCCTCTATTTTTATATGAGGGGGTAATTTATATTTATGTGAAGGTATGTAGCAAGATAAAATAAGTGTATAACAGTCTGTCGGGTTGAGCTACCTTTATTAAATAAGGGTAGCATAATTTAATAAGCGTTGTAATAATAATAATAATAACATGAGGGTAGGATAACTCGACAGTATCCCCTATCGATTAACGCTACCGGTAGCCTAACTCGACGGGGCAGCTCAACTTGACACGACAAACGAATCGACGAACTCAGAGACGTTTAAATAAAAAAACACTCACGTGAGAATTCATGGTGCAATGCATCACCAGCATGAGGACGAAGATTATAGCCATGAATGCACTTGCGACACACAACTGACTTTTCTTTGCCATAAAGAAATAATACGTTTTAGAAGAACACGGACGCGCGTACTCGCTATAATGGCTTCCTGTTATTGGCACGTGACAACATGCATGATCACGAGACCTCGAAATGGTTCATGCTGACGTATATATATTATTCATTCATTATCTTTCGCTTCATCCTCTATCAGGGTCGCGGTGGGGTTCTCCATGCCCATCCAGGAAAGAACGTCTTGGGCGCCGGGCAGATACATCCAGGACAGGGCACCAACCTATCGCTGGGCACACGCTCACTCACACAAACACTCTCTACATGAGGCAATTTGGAGAACTCAATTGACTTGATCCATGTTTTTGGACTGTGGGAGAAAACCGGAGAACCCGGAGGAAACCCACGCGGACACGGGGAGAACATGGAAACTTCACACAGATGGGGATTCGAACCGGGAATCCCTAGTGCTGAGAGGCGAACTAACCACTAAGCAGCAGTATATATATTACATAATATAAATGTGTCCTGTTTTTAAAGAAGAGCCTGAAGATGTTGCTTGGACATTTTTTTCAAATCACAATTTTATTTATTTTTTTTTACTTTAGGTTAAGTCTGGCGTTTCTTTCAAAGCAATTACTTAATATAGCTTGTTTCTTGGAAATAAATCGATGAAAATGTTTATTAATTAATTAATTATCTTCCATTTAATCCTCTACGCAGGCATCCATCCAGGAGAGAAACTTTCGAGCGCTGGGCAGATACATCCAGGACAGGGTGCCAGTCTATCACTGAGCACACTCACCCACTATATATATGAGGCAATTTAGCGCATTCAATTTACCTTGAACCCACATGAACAAGGTGAGAACATGGATTCGAACATGGATCCCCAGTGCTGAGAGGCAAACATGCTAACCACTAAACCACCAGATTGTAATGTACATAAATCCTAATATTTACTGTCAACTAAGTTATTACCAGATCCGTAACATATTTCTCAACATTTAAGATCTGACTGTTAGTCTTTTTCAATATATTAAATCTACTACAAAATCCAATTCATTACACAAGTTTGATTGCCAGTAAATCTTAATGTTTTGTGCAACATTATTACAAAATACTAATATGAAATATAATTATGTACACAGGCATGATTTACAACAGTATGCCAAAATAAATCAGGTTTAGGTACTCACCTTCGATTATAAATTCCTATCACTAATTCACACTAATTGCAGGAATACTACCATTATTTTACATTATTTTAGTGTCATAAAACTCAAGTATCATTTAGTAATAAATATGAATATGCTTATAATTAAAAATGTGTAAATGTATAAGAATTTACAATTATAAAGATTTTGTATGTTGAGGGCGGCACAGTGGCGTAGTGGTTAGCATGTTCACCTCTCAGCACAGTGTGTGTGACTGTGTGCGACCCTAATATATATAGGATAAAGTGGAAGATAATGGATGGATGGATGTATTTTGAGGTAGATACCCAGTCTACATGAAGAAAAAAAATGATGGTTAAAACAATAATTATTGGCCCAATTGCTTTAACAAGTAAACACAAAACTGTAACTGTTCACACTTAAGCATTTTAAAATGTATTAGGTACGTTAAAAATATCTTGCCATTTAAACAGACATAACACTAAGCAAGGCCAAAACACTTTATTTGTTCTCATCATCTATAACCCAGTTAACAACATGAACAAAATAATCTCCAAAATAAACAAAAGGCCACGTGCATTTTTTTTTTCCAAAACCAAGTGTAACACAAGTGAGCTTAACTTAAAAGATAAAAAATTGCCTTCTCTTAATTTGCCATTTACTTTGAAGAGTAGAAAACCCTTAACATTGTTTTCTAGTATATGCATTCCAAAACCTATGGTCTTTAATGTTGTCTTTGTTGCTTTAGCGTAGCTTTCGGTGGTCCTAACAACAAATGTTTGGTAAGAAAATTTGCATGAACTAAGAAAATGCGCTTATGAAATTTGTGCCAAAATTCACTCAATACATCAGTTTGATTGGACACGGAAAATAGTTCAATTGTTTAACAGTTGGCTTGTAATTGAATCAGACTTAAACTACAATTCTGCTGAATCTGCATATTTACCCCTGAAACATTTTTTTTAAAATGAAAGTTTAAGAATACAACACTCATTACACTTATTTTGTTCTTGCCAAATTTTTGACCAGTGATTTATTGGTAGAACCATTAAAGGCTTATTATTTTGTGTGAGTTTTGGCCAGGAGTGTACAGTGACAACCCGTCAGTGGACAATAAATGCTGAAAAGATAATGCGTGGCATTAGTGTCAAGAGAAAGCTACAACAAAGTATTCATGAGTTGGTGGGTGAATCTTCCCATGTTTAAAACATAAAATATATTTGTATAAAGTATAAAATAGTTTAAGACAGCACAAAGCATGGGCAACATAGATTACATAATAGGTGCTCATTAGTTAAACAACAATGAGAGAGTGTAGATAGGTTTAGCAGAGATTTGCAGCAGGAAAAAGGCCTCTTTCCTCCCTTCTTAAAGCAAATGACATGAAATCCTTGTATAAAGTGTTCATTGTTTTGCAGTAATAAATGCCGTTTTACTGTTTGTGTGAGAAGACACAGGACTAGCTTTAGATAAGCAATTTTGCAATTCCTAGTCACTGTTCTTTTTACATACCATAAAATGAATAGGTAAATAACTACATTGGGAAACAAATCTGATATTTTAACACAACTATTGTCCTCATTGTGTTCATAAATATTTGCAGCCAATTACTACAGTCCCATAACTACTTGGGATCAGGTAACATGCATCACAGCATGGCTTGAGAACTGCACATCATAAAGAAAACTACCAAACATGGGTCATACCAGCAAAATATGGGCCCAAGTAAGCGCAATAACAGATACTGTTGAAATGGAGGGACTAGTGGTTAGATTGTACATTTTGGACTCTTTTAGTACATTCACCATGTCACAAGCTCATTATTACCTCCACACCTTGATCTGTGGCAACGAAAAGGCATAATAATAACCAGGGCAAGCTTCTTAAACTCCTTACAAAGAGAAGATATACACCAACCTCCACCGATTGCAAATTATTAAGTACAGTGGGAGAGAGGTGGCGAGGACAACAGTAAAATACAAATATGTATTTACTGCTGAATGTTTGCAGTGGCACAGAGCACTTTGGTGGAGGGTACATTTAAGGCAATACTGGTGAGTTTAGAGCGGAGAACAGTGAGGTGGTTGTAAATGAGCAGGCAGGTGTGGTACGGGAATTACAAATGCAGATCTGCTCCGTCATTTGTCCTGCATCTTCTCCAGAATAGGGACGATCATGTCGAATTTGGGCCGTTTGGCAGGATCCTCATTCATACAGATTCTCATCAGTTTGCAGATGTGTGGAGAGATGCCGGGTGGAATAGTGGGACGCAAACCCTCTAAAGCCACCTAGAAGACAAATCACATAAGAGAACCTCAAGAAAGTTGTATGAAAAATATGTGGAATTAATTTGTGTAAATGCAAAAGAGATGAAAATGATCTAGCAGCAGAAATTCTAAGACATAGGATATGAATCTAAGCAAAGTGGCATCTGTGAAACTTATAGACCAAGTTACATTTCTCAAGACGCAATAGGATTTGAATTAGAATCATTTGTGTTGTGACCTATGATATACATATAAACACCCATGACAACCTATGAATTTGGTTAAAGTGAATGGTTGAGAAAAACACCAATCAGGAAATTGTAAAAATAAATAAATAAATACATTAAAAAATAGGGATTAAAAAGTGGGTGTGGCAGCTAGAGTGTTGAGCTAGAGTGCTGGTCTATCAATCTGAAGGTTGTTGAAATCCCAGGTCCAATGAAGTTACCAATGTGGCTGCTTGAGCCCTCGGAATACTTCATTAAATCAGAATACTTTTTAAACCCTTAACCCTCATTGCTTCAGGGATATTGTGGTCAATACTGTGCTCTGACCCCAACCATCAGGTTGGGATACTTGTAAGTGGCTTTGGATAAAAGCATCTGCTAAATGTTCAAATATACATGTAAAATAGAAGATCAGTCTGTATGAGTGACCGTACACTAGCCATTACACCACAAGTCAGTCATTAAGGAAATAAATCACTTGTATAGCTAGGAAAGCTTGGTTGTGCAAGCTAGGAAATCGGCAAGCAGTGTATTACAGTAATTAAGCTAAGATAGGATGAGGGCTTGAACTAACAAGCAATCATAATGCTAATGATACATAACAATCAACAGTATCAATCATAATGCCATTATGATTTGGCATTATGATTGTGGCCAAAGATGTTTATTTCCTAAAAATTAAATTGAATAAAATTCAACTGTGTGTGTGTGTGTGTTGCTGACAGTTTACTGCCAAAAAAAAACCTTATAACTAACTCAAATATCTAACCAATTAATAAATGTAGTAACTTACCTTCATGCCAATCTCCATATTTGAGAGGTCAGCAAATGGTACCTCTCTGGTTACTAGCTCCCAGAGTAACACAGCAAAACTCCACATGTCTGCAGAACGTCGATTTATCTCTTCTGGTTTCTTCTGCAATGCTACAAAAAGAACACAGAAAAAGGAAAAGAATGTTAATAAAAGTGTGATCGACTTAAAATAAGGACAGCAGTAAAAGTAAAACAAAATAATCATTTTAGAAATGGCAGTGAATTTTTGTTATCACAGACATTTAAAGCCTACCACCTTGTTCCGGTCTTTTTTATGTTTCTGGCATAATCAAGAGTTACAGTACCATTTAAAAGTTTGGGGTCACTCAGAAATGTTTTCAATTAACATTAAATTAATCATGAATAGACTCTATATATTGTTAATGTGGTAATCGACTATTCCAGCTGCAAACGTCTGGTTTTTAATGCAATATCTACATAGGTGTATAGAGGCCCATTTCCAACAGCCATCTCTCCAGTGTTTTAATGGTACATTGTGTTTACTAACCGTGTTAGAAGGCTATCTCAAAAACCCTTGAAAACTCTTTTGCTGATTAGAGAAGCTATAAAACTGACCCTCCTTTGAGCTAGTTAAGAATCTGGAGCATTGCATTTGTTGGTTCGATTAACTCACAAAATGGCCAGAAAAAGAGAACTTTCATGGGAAATTCGATAGTCTATTCTTGTTCTAAGAAATGAAGTCTATTCCATGTTAGAAATTGCCAAGAAACTGAAGATTTCCCACAGCGGTGTGTACTACTCCCTTCAGAGGAGAGCACAAACAGGCTCTAACCAGAGTAGAAAGAGAAGTGGGAGGCCCTGCTGCACAAGACAAGTACATAAGAGTCTCTAGTTTGAGAAATCAACACCTCACAGGTCCTCAACTGGCAGCTTAATTAAATAGTACTCGCAAAACAACAATGTCAACGTCTACAACTCCGGGATGCTTGATTGGAGCCAATTTCATGCTGTAACAGGACAATGACCCAAAGCACACCACCAAATTATACAAGAACTATTTAAAGAAAAAGCAGGCAGCTGTTATTTTATCGGTAATGGAGTGACCAGTGCAGTTACCAGATCTCAACCCCATTGAGCTGTTGTGAGAGCAGCTTGACAGTATGGTACGCAAGCCAAACATGTGGGAGTGGCTTCTGAAAGCATGGGGTGAAATTTCTCCAGATTACCTCAGCAAATTAACAGCTAGAATGCCAAAAGTCTGCAAAGCTGTAACTGCTGCAAAGGGAGCATTCTTTGAAGAAAGCAAAGTTTGAAGTCGAATGATTATTTCAAATAAAAAAAAATATTTCTAACCGTGTCAATGTCTGGACTATATTTCTATTTATTTTGCAACTCATTTAATAAAAGTATGAGATTTCATGGAAAATACTAAATTGTCTGGGTGACCCCAAACTTTTGAATGGTAGTGTATGTCTTAAATCATTGTCTTGCTGTAATATAAACCCCTGATCAAGTAGGTGTAGACAAGAGGGTATCAAATATTTGAAATTCTTTTTTATTAGACCATTTGTTCCAATGTACCATTTCAGGTTATTCACTGGACTTTACCTGTGTAAATATCAACAATAACTGTAAATACTGATGTGCTCTTAAAATTTGGAAGTAGTTAAATTTAATTATCTCTCTGAATATTAATTGGACTGGCGGTCCTGCAGGACGCCCCCTAATGGACTCATATATAGTTTTCTAGTTTTTAGTTTTTCCATTTGTCAAATTTAGTTTTTAGTTTTTCCATTTGTTAAATGTCTCTCGCTGTCCTACATTGTTGTTGCTGCCTGGCCGCTCAAGGAGGATGAGTCCCCCACTGAGTCTTGGTCCTCCCAAGGTTTCTTCCTTGAATAACAACATAAAAGGGAGTTTTTCCCCCCCCCCCCCCCCCCCCCCCCCCCCCCCCCCCCCCCCCCCCCCCCCCCCCCCCCCCCCCCCCCCCCCCCCCCCCCCCCCCCCCCCCCCCCCCCCCCCTAAAAGTAGAACCAACACTTTTATACATATGGATAATCCAATGGTAATAGTTTTTCCTTTAACATCTAAACATTAAGTACTACTGACCCCTGACTTGGTAGATACTCACCTGCACCTGGTGGGGGCATGGTGTGACGGTGACCACAAGATCCTTACACTATAATTATTCAATATTCTAAATTAACAAAATTATTATTATTTCAAACTAAAGACACTTATCATGTCATACCTTCAGGAGCCATCCATGCTGGTGAATACATCCTGCCAGGACACTGAAAAGAGAACTTGACATCTGCCATGCTGATCCTTGCCGTCATGTCTTCATCGATCTGTTTAGTGTATCGAGAGAAGGGATTACTACATACCAACACATGGTATGGAGGGAGCAATAAAGTAACATATAATACAAAAAATTATGTGAAAAAAAAACTGCTGAAAATATTAAGAGTGTTACGTACATCAAGGTATTCAGAAAAACCAGTCAAAAAACAGAATGTGCAGTAAATTATAAAAAAAAATTGTATAAAGCCCATAATAGTCTGGATACTTTAAAATTAGATTTTTTTTTTTTTATTAAGTTAAGGGCTGCCACTAACAAATATTTTTTTTAATGATTTGACTATCAGGGCGGCACGGTGGCTTAGTTATTAGTACGTTCGCCTCTCAGCACTAGGGATTCCTGGTTTGAATCCCAATCTGGGTGGAGTTTCCATGTCCTCCCCATGTCCACATGGGTTTCCTCCAGGTTCTCCGGTTTCCTTCCACAGTCCAAAAACATGTATTAGGGTCAAATGAATTCTCCAAATTACCCCATATATAGTGTTTGTGTGTGTGAGTGAGTGTGTGCCCAGCGACAGATTGGCACCCTGTTGTGCGTGTATTTGCCCAGCGCCCGAAACATTTTCCCCTGGATGGGCATGAGGAACCCCACCGCGACCCTAGTAGAGGATAAAACGGAAGATAATGGATGGATGGATTTGACTATCTACTATTTTATTGATTAGTCGACTAGTCTAAACGACTGATTTTCTTCCAAAGGAAAAAAACCTGATAATTTAATGGAAGTTTATTTCATTTATACAACAAACTGTAAAACTTTACCTTCCAGCATAGTAAACAAACAAAAAAGAAGGCTTATTCAAAGTTAGATAACTGGAAAAGAAATTCTTAAATTCTTTATCAAAATTAAATTCTCCATATTAAAAAGGGTGCAAAGTACTTTTGAACTGCCATCCACAGCATACCTAAGATCATGTTAAGTAAACTTTCAGTAAACACCACTTCAAATTTTTGTGAGCAGTTCGCTGCTTTGCAGGAAATTATTAAATTGGCTTTACACTATACTGAGAGCAAGACAGAAAGAAAGAAGAAAAAATATTAATGAATGAATAAATTACCTTATTAACTAATAAAATATATTAATCTAATTTACTAAAACTATATTTGTTGTGCATATTACACACAATGGATTTTGTTTAAAATTTAATCAAAAGAGGTAAGGGATATGTCCAGCATGCATTAAGGACACAGAAAAAGTTCAAGACCTAATGGAAACATTTACCAACCATCTCTATTATCAGAAAAACACAAAGAGAAAACCTTTGGCGGGGCTGGTGGCTTTGCCTTTTCTGTGTGCTTCCCTTTAAAGTTTTTGTGCATTGTGCTGGTGCTGCCAATATATGCCATTAGAGATTTGCAAAGTGTACAAAAAACATTTTTGTCATCAGCCAATTTAAAGTAACTCCATACTTTGGATGCTTTCGGTCTTTAAAAACTTTTCTGACGCTCTTTAATAACTTTTCTTCGGCTCCATTGCAGCTGCTTTTTTTTTTTTTGTTTTTTTTTGTTAATGGCGCTAACCAATGACTGGAGACTCAATGACATCACGCGTGTTGAGGAAATGCATTTCTTTGAAGATGTTGATGTCATCGACTTCGTCGAACAGCCCTATTTTTTTTATTAAACTATAGATTGTTAATGCGCCTGTGTGTGTCTTTTGTTGACATAAAAGTACTTACCATGACACTCTTGCTATTGAGATAGTGGCGTGGAATCATGGGCTCCAGTGTGTGAAGAAATGCCATTCCACATGCAATATCCAGTGCAAACTTCACAGCCTGCATTTGATCCACTACAAAATCTAAATACAAAATAACACAAAAAACAATAAATTTATTACATTTTTGTTGTCCAATACAAACTGTACAGTTAGGTCACAACATTGGAATATTCTTAAATCTCAAACATAAACATGTACATGAGTTTTTTGTGTGACATTCTGTGCAATATTAAAGTAAATATACACCTTCTTTAAATTCTATGGTCATAAATTTTTTTTTAAATTGTCTTTAGTTAATTATTTAGTTGCGGTTTATACTCAAGGTTTAGCACCTCAGTGGTCTTCTTTACTGCCTGGTTTGCCTTTTCATTATCAAGAAGGCCACAGTGACCCGAGATCCAGTAGAATATTAGATTATACTGTAGTTTTGACGTGTGAGTCTCCAATTGTCTGTGGTCACAGCCAACAGCCCCCAGAGCCTGAAGACATGTTTTGGAGTACATATTAGTTTTTTTTATGGTTTGTTAGTTTATCATGGTTGAGGACCAGTATAAGTATAAGCCTAATTGCATTGGTTATTTGTTGGTTGCCATGGCTGCGGATACCTGTTTGTTTTATTTGGATCCATTAGTGTATATTTGGAGATACAGTAAGCACCTCACTCGAAGATCAACAAATTTCTGGTGGTTGGTATTTGGGCAAGTTTATGTTTTATGGTCTTTGCACAGATATTTGGTTTTCTGATTTTCCTGGGTAAAGTGTAAATTAGTGAATTAAGTGAAGTGACCTATTTTGCCTACTGTGCTTACACACAGAGGCATCTGTCCCCCATATTTAACCCATCTGTGCAGTGACACACACACATATACCGGGAGCAGAGGGCTATCTTGTTTACTGCACCCGAGGAGCAATTGGGTTTAGCCATGGTTCTTGGTGGGACCAGAAATTGAACCAGGGATCTTCAGGTTGCAAGGCTGGCTCCTTAACCACAAGCCTATGACTACTGTACACTACATTGGGTGGGATGGTTCTTGGGTACATGTGTGTTACTAAATTCAGATATATATCACTTTCTTCCAAATGCAATTGTATTCACAGTCAAAATGACCAGATGTGGTTTGACTTGCCCTCATACAGAGATGTGTATTTTGGGGTAAAGACCGGCAGATGTGCATTTTCGGTAGTTAGCTTTCAGTTTAATTGTAGAATGTATGACCAGTTTCAATCTTCTGTATTCTAAAAGAGTGTTCTTTAGCAACATTGTCTTTATAAAAGTGCCAATTTTAGAAACTGTACACACTGTTATTATTTATTTAACCCCAAATAAACTAAAATGTTAAAGCCACAATATGACACAATAGCATATAGAATCATTATTAGCAGTAATAAAGAAATGATCATTTTCATTATATACTTTATCTGTCTCTCACATTCTAGCCTTTGGAAGAATTTTAGACCAGTCTTCATTACAACATTGCTTCAGCTCACAAAGGTGTGTGGGCAATTGTTTATGTCTGGCACCAACACAGCATTTCATTCATGTTTAAGTTCAAGGCTTTGGCCATTGCGAAAAAAATTGCATCTACTTTATTGAAAACCTGATGCTGTGCTTGGGTTTATTGTCCTGTTGCCAGACTGGCTTTTAATTTTGATAGAATATAGGACAGTATACCAAATGGTCACTATTATATACAACCAGCATTTCACGTGATCATTGTGTAATGATTGAGAGAGTATTTTGACAAGTTAAAGGAAGTTGGACAATTCTACACCTAAGATAAGAAACTAAAGCTATACAAGTAAATACTTTTGTTTTAAATATAAAATCACATTCACATTTTAGTCCTTTTTATTATTTCGTTTGCGACTTGTTAAAAAAAATTCTCTACTCCTCATCTTATTTTAAAAATTAACATTTTCTATTTTATTACATGTCTAAAAACTTTCTTGTCTTTCTTGTGTTAATTTTATTTAACTACTTATTCCTTGAATTTGCAAAAAAATGCTATAATATGACCAATGTCTTTATAAGAAATAAATAGAATAGGTTATGAGATGTTGGGTCATATTGCACAGACCTAACTTTAAAACTAACAAGCTTTAGGATTTGTGCATGGATACTTACTTGTACCCTCATGGAGCACATTGTAAAGGGAGCCATAGGGCATCCAGTGTGTGATGATAATAGGGTGGGGAGCAGGAGGCGCCTGACATGCCCCCAACATGGGTAACACATTGGGATGGGAAAAGATTCTACAACAGGGTGACAGACAAACAGCCATAAACATATATAGCTTAAAATGATTTTTATCAAACATTTGACTATGTTCTGACCATGACATAAATCCAAAACACAGGACATTTGATACAGAACAAACATATAAAAACAAAACTTTTACTATATTAATTTTATGAAGTGTTGATATAAAATACATTTAAACATAATACATAAAGGTTTGCTGGTTCAATTATTTTATGGTGGTTATTTACATTAATTGTAGATCATCAGATAATTGGATGAATTGCAAAAATAACAGTAAAATTATTCTTGCGATAATTATGAACTTATTCACAAAATTTCTTATTTTCCCTGCATTTCAGCATGGCCACAACATTAACTGCTGAGATCTGGCCCAGAAGCTGATATCCAGCATGCCAGGGCAAACTTTAAATGTCTTAAAAATAAATTATTGGGATTTTACATTAAATTGTCCCATTTGTTAATAAAAAATTTGTTAAAAAAAACTAAAGCGGCATTAAGATTGTCAAAATTGTCCACATGTACGTAAAGTTTCATCATGGCGAAAACGTAACCAATAATGAAGGCAACAAAGCAGTTGTTATTAATTTAGATCAATCAAAGAGTTATATGGGGAGAAGTTTGAATGATTAAACAAATTGTATATATAATTTCTTTGTTCTGCTTTCAGTATAAATCACTACATTTATTCTCTATAAATTGTGTTTTGTATGCATTTTGGATTCTCTAGGGTAAATTCATTGGATTAACATTAATTTTAAACAGAAATATTTGCCTCAGTTTTAAATGATATCAAATTTTACCAATTGTTTGCAGACGGATTAGCAAAGAAAACAGAGTTTCCGCTGTACTTATTATGAACAAATGTATTAGGTCAAACCTCTCCACCACTGAATTCAGGTGTGTTCATTTTGTCCCACTGGAACAAGTGTACAACATCACACACTAAGCCATGCAGCTCAGACTAATGTAAATCTTGTCTGGTAATAGGGATCGTATGTGTTATTTAATGGCATGATTGTCATTAGGGGGTAAAGAATATTGTATATGTACCTCAGTTTAGGGTATTCCTCATTAAAGTCACGACTTTTTCTGGTGGTCCAGTCCCGAACAGTTAGCACCTTTACAACTATATCTGTCCCTTGCCATCGTCCTTTCCACAACTATTGTCACAGAGAGGAATGTGTCAACAGCAATAATAACAAAAAATATTCATTTAATATATATAGTAATTAAAAAGTTAACAACATAGAACAAAGGTCACCTCTCCAGAGTGGTTCTCATTTATCTTTGCCAGCAATGAGAGCTGCTTGAAGTCTATTCCTGCATGTTTATTTAGCGTACCATTGCCTGCAGGTTTCAGACCAACAATAAAGCATTATTAGGGTTTGGGTACATTACAGTTGTGGAGACTAAATAGTAAGAAATTGGCCTTTTATAATACTTTGCCATATGCCTTCATTTCTGTTGTTTAAATTAATTTTGGAAGTAAAAAATTATTTTTTTTTAAAACAGTGGTATTACATAATGATGTGCATTATCCTGACTATCATGTTGCATAACCTTACCATTTATCAAAGCCTATGTTTGCAACATATGGGGCTTTAACAATAGCTTCCCTAAAAGTTTAAAATTCTGAGGCCAACAGCCCCTGTCTTACCCTTTGAAGTCATCGGGCAGCAATTGATATGTATAACGACCGACAGCCCACACACCACCCCCAGTTTCAAAGGTGAAACATTAGGTAAAAACTGCATTCAATACGAAATTCACTAAAATCAAGCCTATTTTTAGTGACTAATAAATGTATAAGCAAGCCTTATTTTATGAGAATAAATAAATAAATTTAACAATGACAGTGAAAAAGGACACAGAAAATGTGTTTTAGTATTGGGTAATTCATGTAAGGTTTTATTAAGAATGCATGTCTGTACTTCATTTTAGTAATATTGAAAACACAATTATAATTCAGTCTCTGCACCTGGATTTTATTGCATGCACACAGTCAAAGAATCCAGTAGTTATACAAATGTTAACATCAGACATCTAAACGTTAAGACGTAAAGTACCTTGCAAAGTAACTATGCTGGAAATAAATGCATGAGACATATACAGACGGATTCAAACACAGTGCTTAGTGCGCCGCATAAAAAGACAAAGTATTTTCATCGCAGCGCATGTGTTTCAGTGTTAGTCAATGAATCCGGTAATTATTAAACAAATGTTAATAATATAATGTATTTATAGATATACTTCTTGCTTATGACAGGTGAACGTAAGTTAAAAAAAAAAAAAAAACAGGTACTCAAGTAAACAAACCATTTTGAATAAATTTCTGAATGTCAGTCTACTTTAAATATTTTCTAGATGTTTAGATAATAGGTGTTTTGCTTACGTGGACGTGTCCGTGTCGTTCCCTTCCAGAAGGTGTCCTTAAAGGGAACCTTGGTCAGGTTCTGTCCTTGTTTCTCAGCCATTTCTAAAAGTTTAATCACATTTAAAACACATTCAACACAAAAATAACATATTATATTACTATATAACTTCATATTTTCTGACAACTACATTCATCACCTTTCAGATGATCCCGCAAGTGTGGCTTGGCTTTGTCCATTGGAGTCTCTCCATATTTGTTGCAGATGCTCACCTGAGCACCATTACTGACCAGGTCCTGAAATAGAAACAATACAAAAGCATCAAAAATGTGAAATGGTCAATATGACCCAATGACTAAATCACATAAAACCTATTATGATGTATAAATTTGAGCATGAGCTGAGCAATCCAAGCTAAATAATGTTTAATGCTTATGGAAGTGTTATTTAAAGTGCAAAAGCCCAAATAAATACCAAGCACTTTTATTTAAGAAATTTAGAAAGTTGCTCATTTGAAATGTCTAGGCAGACACTTGGCAGCCTATAACAGAAATGTAACCAGATTTATATTTTCAACTGATGACTTTCCCAGGAAAGTGCAGTACCTACAAAATGCCATGAAAATGTATTAATGGCAAAACATCTATGAATTTAAAAGCAGTGTGACTCTATGCAACTTAAATTCCATTTGAGTGACTACATAATCTGTCATCTGCATGTTTCATCTTGCAAAATACTAATATTAAATAAAAGGTTGTATTTTTGTATATTGTTTTGGTCTGCTAGATTGCTACCTCTTAAAATCCTTAACCTAAATTCTCTATTCTGGCACAACACAACTCAGGAACCTAATAAAATAAAAGATACTCATATACTTATTCTGTACACTGTTAATTGTATAAACCTTAACTGGTCTTACAATTTACCCCAAAAAATATGTGCTCACAGATTATTTTCAGCCCAGCTCCCAGTGTTTTGCTCTATATAATCATTTGACTATGTGCACTGTGCACTCTGCTTAATATACCAAGAATATAGTCTATAATGGATTATATGTACTGATACCTAAGGCACTTAAACTGTGGTTCTACAAAGTGACCAACAGAGGGAGCAGCAACCTCACCTCAGCCACTAGGTCATGGCCCCAGAAACAGGCATAATGAAGTGGGGTGTTTCCATGCTCGTTAGCTGCATTGGTATCAGCTTTGCACTGGATAAGCTGGAAAAAAATAAATAAACAAGTATATAAAGGACATTAGAGCTTCAAATACTACATTAAGCCAAGAACATTTAACTTTAGTTTTTTTTTTTGAGAGTGTGTTTTTGTTATGCCTTACAGTAAAATCATTTATCACCCTTTAATGTGAAGCAGAAGATGGCAATTTCTCCCTCAAGAAACTAGATGGTCTTGTTAGCATTAATTTCCCCTTCATTCCTGATCAATTTGGCCAAGTTGAAAAAAAAAATCCAAAGTTTCTGAAGTTGTATTTCATGGGTGACGTGCCTTTACAGAGTTTGGTCCAGCAAAGTTACCAATTTGAGCCCTTAAGTAAGACTGGATAAAGCGTTTAACAAAATGACCTGTAATGCAAGCTGCTTATTCATCTATTGCATGGCATGGGAGTCCAAATGGTTTTGGGCTTGCCAAACAAACTTAAAATATGTTAATACCATGTGGCAAAATGCTTTATGGACTTTCAAAAGCCTTATGGACTAAATATTAGAAAGTATTGCTTTTGGATAGAATCTAGGCAATCCTAATCAGGATAAATTATTAGCAATTATTAAAGTACAAGTGCCTTTTCAAAGAACTGAATCAACAGAATAATAACAATCTAAACTCTCTTATCCAGGGTTTTTTTTCTCTCTCTCCTATTTAAATTTTATCGGACAAAATATACAGCTAAAAAAAATAAGACTATTTAGGATATTTCAAAGTACTATATAATTTTTAATAGACACTATACATGGGATTATGTGTGAGTCAGTACAGTACTGTGTGATAATTTAAGATGCACATGAGCAATTGTGAATCTTATTTCTTAATCAGGTACTTGATTTAACTCAGGCAGCCACCAAACATCAGTGTGTGCACAAGTGTACGTATGCTGATGTGTATGTGCATAAACTGTTCACAGGTTAAAACTATTTTGAGCTATATAATACAGGGCCGTTAAATCTTATAGCGTAGGTGTGATTATATGAGTACCTTGCCCAGGATGTCACGATGCCCATGGCTGGCTGCCAAGTGGAGTGGTGTGTCATCTCCACGATTCATCACATTGATGCGGGCTCCTCTCATTATGAGCATGTCTACAACGTTGGAGCGGCCCTCTCGACATGCCCAGTGCAGTGGACTGAACCCATGATCATCGCTAAGACACAAAGAGAAGCCAGACCATTAGAGAACATAATTCATAATTTGATGCCTTGTCAGAGAATTTACTCAACTAGAATACCTAATTTTTATGGTCTAGCCAAGAAACAAAATCTAAATATTCAGAATTTGCTAAACAACCTTCATATTTGATCACAGTCTACAGTTACGGTGTCATCAACACTTATTTACATCCAGAGATAAAATGCATTTATTCCTCGCAAGAACTTATTCATAGTGATCAAGAAGCCAAAGCCATACAAAGGGTATAAACCCTGCTGTAGCTAATTTATGTATGAAATGTTGTCCTCATAAAGTTTGAAAAAAATTTGTCATGTAAAAGGCTAAAGAAACCATTAATATTATAATTGTATTATTCATTATATTGAAGTTCTCATGTTTCATATTGCTACCCTTGACCTGGCCATTATTTTTTTCTAGACCAGGCTTGTATTTTTAACCTATTTTAAAATTATGAATCATATGATTCATATTATTATTATTATTATTATTATTATTATTATTATGTAGTACTTTTATCCTATATTCCTTTTACATTTGGAGATGTTTTTATCCATAAGTATCCCAACTTGATGGCTGTGGTCAGAACACAGGGACAGCACCCCTGAAGCAATGAGTGTTAAGGTATTTGCTCAAGGGCCCACATTGGTAACTTTAGTGAACATGGGATTTGAATCCTAAACCTTTGGACTGATAGCCCAACACTGTACCAAATTCATTAGTACACCTTACCTTCTATCTAACCACTGAGCTACCACATCCTACTTACAGTGTTGTATATTATAACACTGTAAGTGGAGTATCTGTAACTACTGCAATTTAAAAAAAACTGTTGGTACTAGAACTGGTACTTCGCACTGCAACCCAGAAGCCAATTAAGAAACAGCTTGTTTATGTTAACTTGTAATAACTGTTATTCCCTTTTGTATCGCAAGAGTATGCTATCTCGGTTGGTTGGTCGTGTTGGTCGGAGAGATAAGTGACTATAAAAAAGATAGCTTTGTTTAAACTAAGACGTTGTGTCATTTAATTAACAGTTTATGTCAGTGCTATGCACCTACAATGTATTTGTGATTATTAGGGATAGAGCAGGCTACCCTGCTTTTCTAAAAGCACCTCCAATGTACTTTTTTTGGGCTCTGGCTATAGATAATTGAGGCATTATAGGGATTTGAAACAGTGATCTCTGGATGACAGGACAAAGACAGCTATTGTGCAGTGGCAATTCATTTTATGAATTAAGTTTGTGGGCAGGAAAATGAAAGAGGAAAGAGCATTAGATTGCATTCAAAAAGTGGATTTACATTAGATTATATCATCATACAATCTAAGTAACACAAGGTTAAGGATCTGGTTCATAGTCCAAGAATAAACACAAACATTATGTTCGGGCGAATATATGAGAAGACTAAATAATTTATATAGGACAACAAATTTCCTAATTTTACTTATTTTTCCACAGTAGATCACACAACAACACAGAGACTTTTCTAGCTTTTACACAGTTTCAAACATTTAAGCTAAATGTAACACAAGAAAGCGAAAAGCTATTTAACAAATTTCACAGTGAAGCAGACAGTGCTTCATTGCACACTTAAACAAATATTCTATTCAGCACAAAATGTTCTCTGCCATCCCACCTTCCAAAAATATTTTCCAAAATAATTTAGATGCAGGGCGGCACAGTGGCTTAGTAGTTAGCATGTTTTCCTCTCAGCGCTGGAGATTCCAGGTTTGAATCCCAATCTATTAATCCCAATTTCCTAATTAATAATAGATCACTATACAGTATACATGATTTAAATGAAATTAAGGTGTCTTTTAAGTATGCCTCCAAATGAAATCTCTTAATCTGAAATAACTTAGACACTGAGCAGAGTTGTTAAGCAAACAACCCCAATAACCATGGACAGTTCTACCCTTCTGTCTTCACACAGGTCATATCCCAGTCTCAGCTGTCGGTAAATAATGCCGCTCCAATGGGTTAAATATAAACAGCTGTTAACTGTCTGTAGTCTGCTTCCTCCTACATTTCAGTCTGTGCATGTGCATAGGTGTGCGTGCGTGAGTGTGTGTGTGTGTGTGTGTGCGCGCATGTGTGAGACATGCTGCCTCACTCAGCACTAAGCTTTATTTATATTGCGACAAAATTCTTCCTTGGGCCATTCATTTCCTTTTTACTGTCAGAGTAAAGTTGGTAATATACTGTGCTGCACATTAGCAGGACTACCAGCACAGCTTTTTCAGTGAAAACACTGGCTAATTAATGAATTGATGTAACTGGATTTAAGTACCTTACACTACCTATTAATTTGAGGCTCTTGAACATGGCTGACCCTTGGACAGCTGCAAACGCTTCTCACATAGTCACTGCCCAGACCCCACACAGAGAGTAAGGGAAAGGCCCCAGTGTTAGAGTTGGAGAGGCTTTATGCTGAAGAAGCACATTTATCACCCCTATTTTGGTTGGACTTGAAAGGAACTATGTACATAAACAGCTTTCAAAAAAAGTCTGTAAAATCAAAATACAGAACCTTAAGACTCACATTTCTCTTTTTAGTTCTAGTATTAGTTCTTTTGTTTATGCTGCATACTAAGCAGACTCTCTTTATCGTGTAGCTTTTAGAAGCGTTATCTGTTGGAGAAGCAACATTATCAAGGCAAACATAAGGACGGAGGACTAGGGAATTAAAGCCGCAGAGCCCCCCCGAAAGCCACAGATCTTTGTTCACGCCCCTTGTCTTTTCAGTGAGTGGGTGTTGTTCCTCGAAAGAGACTCCTCTATCCTTGTAAGGCTATAGTGTATGAGACCACAATATTGACACCCTAGCCTAAAGTACAGCACACCAACTGTCAGAGTGTACAAATATTAGTATGAAACTACACAGGACTAATAAGGTTATATAAATGCTGGTCTGTTATGGTTGGAAACAAAAAGGACTTCTTTAACGTTTAATTCTGAAGTCCATTTTTGGATGTGACTTGTAAAACAAAACAAAACAAAACAAAAAAAAAAAAAACAATGAGGGCGGCACAGTGGCTTAATTGTTAGCACCTTCACCTCTCAGCGCTAGGGATTCCCGGTTAGAATCCCAATCTGGGTGGAGTTTCCATGTTCTCCCTGTGTCCGCGTGGGTTTCATCCGGGCTCTCTGGTTTCCTCCCACAGTCCAAAAACATGGATCAAGGTCAATTGTATTCTCTAAATTACCCCATGTATAGTGTATATAGAGTGTGTGTGTGTGTGTGAGTGTGTGCCCAGCGATAGATTGGCGCCCTGTCCTGGTTGAATTTGCCCAGCGCCCAAAACGTTCTCCACTGGATGGGCATGGGGCGACCATAGTAGAGGATAAAGCAGAAGATAATGGATGGATGGACAAAAACAATAAAATAAAATAACGGGGATTTAAAGAGGGCAAATGACTCATTAATAAATTCTAATAAATTAATACATTTTAGAATTGATTAAATTATTGTCTTATTTTCCATAAAGCTCTGTGTTAACATAAAAAAATCACAATTTATTAACAAGTGCAATCAGATGTAAACTAGGAGCTGGACTGATACTCGAGAGTGTTAAATACTCTGGATCATCTTATGATAAACAGATCATCCTATATTACTCAATGTTAAAATGTTTAAAAAATTTAAATTTTCTAGATTGACTGAACTAGATTTATTGAGTCAACATTCCAAATACCTTTTGACTTAAAGACTTAAAGGTTTTTAAATTAAATTGGAACAAGAATTATTAGAAAAAAAGAGTCACTGCAAGGAGAACATTGTCCAACAATGGCACCTCGGTACAATTTGCAATTTGCGTAATAGCGATTTGAAATTTTTGTGTCGTTGTGTCGTCTGACTGAACAAAACAACATAGGTCTGGTTAAACCTGCCCTGGTGGAGAGCTAACTAGAAATAATTAATTATTAAATAAAAAAAATTCTAAAATCTTAAATTCAGAACACTTCCACCGTTCAAATTCAAAAAAGGAAGATAAAGGATAATATAATTGCAGAAAATATAACAAACAGCTAATTAGACCAAACTAAGCAAAAGTGTCAATCTGTAAGTCACTTTTCAGGATTGTCATTTTTTTATCTGTCAATTTTATAGTGGACATGACCTAAGCCAAAAAACAAAAAATAAACAAGGTCTGAAAAATAATCAAATTACCTTCCCCATATTTGACTCTCTTCTAAAAAATAACCAAATTTTTTTTTCAATATTTAACGAAATGCAATTGAGGGAAAGAAAAATGTATAAATAACAACATAAGAAGAGAAAACAAGATTTGAACTGTACTTTATACTTTAAGTAAGAATGAACCAACACATATTTCCAGTAAGACAATCAGTCTCCAATATTAAAAGTCTTTTTGAAAAGTTTTAATACAGCAAAACCTTTAAATGTTTTATTCTTATAATGCAGCCTTAATAAGAAAGAGGATGTGTGAAGAGCTCAAGCCATTTTAGGTTATAGACATTTTGCAAATATGTGGACCTATTCTATTACCTAACTACTGGCTCTTATATAAATGTGAATGTGCTCCTTCAGGTAAAGTATCCTTCACATGTCACAATTCATTCAGCTACATGCTATAGCTGACTAGGCACATTTATCTTTAAGTCTAAGAAGAATTCGACAAAGCACAACAGGACATAATAAATTATCCAGAAGCCTAACATAAATCCCGTATTGCAGGACTAAATATGCTCCACTTAGCGACTGTATGAGTATCACACTAATTACAAAACTACAGAATGTATTTAATGTCATGGTGTTTACTTTATTCCATTTCAGGGCCCTTTAAGCACTTCTCAGATATTATCAGGCTGCAGATCAATTAGACCATGTCTAATTTCCTCAGTTCTTATAGCTGCTATGATTATAAACACAGCCTCTCTGTGTCTGCCATTTCCTGTTCAGTCTACCAAACCACTTAGGGTCATGACATCAAAATGCCTTCCAGTTCTTTAAAATAAAAAATAAAAATAAAAAATAAAAAAATAGTAAAAAAGAAAAAAAAAAAAAAAAACCCCCCCCCCCCCCCCCCCCCCCCCCCCCCCCCCCCCCCCCCCCCCCCCCCCCCCCCCCCCCCCCCCCCCCCCCCCCCCCCCCCCCCCCCCCCCCCCCCCGCTCTGGTTAGTGAGCTCATACTATGGAAACTATTTACCCCTTCCATTCCTGAGGAGTCTGACTGCTCCCTCCCACCTCTGAGTCAGTCCAGTTAGAAATGTCCCTCCCTCACAGTAGTTGCACTGACATAAATGGCTAGAGGAACAGAGTATGCCTAGTCATATCTTCAGTGGTAGTTCTAAATTTCAGAATCCGCTTCTGACTACCACTGGAAAGCTTGCTTGCAGTCTAAATTATGTTAAATGGTAACATGTTCGGGAAACAAAGGCCTTGGACAAAATACATCAGATGTGAACATCTTAATCTTATGTGACTTGAAAGTAAGCTGTATACAATAGTGTTGCATGAGACGTAGATTACTGTATATAGCCTGTTTCTTTCTTATAAAATACACACAAACATGGCAACATGTCCATTTTATGTGTGTTGTGTTACGTTTCTGAACTATGTAGAATTTTTATATTATATTCAGAAAACAATTTAACCAGTGATCAGTCTAAAATTGGTAAGATTTATTTAAAATATAATAATAATAATAATTATAATATCAATAATACATTTTATTAACTGTTACAGCAAAAGGATTGTTGCCCTGTCCTGGGTGTATTTGCCCTTTTATAAGGGCTTGAGAAACCTAAGTAATAGAAATCATACAGATAAATGTTGATTGCTTTTTACAGCTTGCTGTTTCATATGAAGCCATTCACTATAGAAAACTGCTAAGCGAAAAGTAACAAGTATTAAAAAATAAATGCAAATGCCATATTTTAGCAAAATGTGACTCCTCTGTGTTTCTATTAACTGACTCAATAAAAATTCATGTCACGTCATAGATTCATCTTTGCCTTTATATAAACTGTACTTTTCAAGTTGTCAATCTATGAACAAACTGGTATATTTCTGGAAGATTTAAATGTAAGCAAGCGGCACAAATAATATAATTATAAAATATAACTATAAATAATACAATTGTTAGCTTACATTTTAACTGATTTTAGTTAACAAAAAGTGATCCATATTTGTCTACTGTGCTTACACACAGAGGAATTTGTCCTCCACATTTAACCCATCCTTGTAGTGAAACACACACATATACACACTAGTAAAGCCCGGCCCGGTGGGCAGCCCTGCATATGACGCCAGGGAGCAATTGGGGTTGGGTGCCTTGCTGAAGGGCATTTCAGCCATGGTTCTTATTGGAATTGGAAATCGAACTGAGGACTTTCATGTAACAAGGCTGGTTTCTTAACCACGGAACTACGACCTCCCCAACATCAGAATTTAGGTTTATTAAGTGAGCTTACCCCTGATTGAGGTCGTTCTCTGTATTGTCAAGCCAGAGGCGGACAGCTACCGCGTTGCCCTCTCTACACTGTGTGAAGATGTCATCCATCGTGGTCCCCTTCGACTCCTTTTGATGGTGGAATCTGTTGTCCACTACCAGGAGTGCCCTGGGAAAGGGGGATGATACAGTGCTTCCTGAGGGACAAGGGTGAAATACAGGGATGCATTCATCACATTTTTATCACTTTATTTTGCACTTTATTTTTAACTTACGACATCTTACACCTGCCATAAATAGACATTTCCACATCCCACAGTCAGTATTACATGTACACTGCTTAAGCAGTTCCACTGAGCAAATATCTGAATTGATAAACACTGGAGATCAAAATTAGAGAACAGTGTATAAACAATTGATTTTTTAAAATAATGTAATCTACATAGATCAACATTTGAAGGATTTTTGTAAGGGTTACACCATGCCAACAGGTTTTTTCTGAAACTGAACTGCTTTACCCTTTTTTCTGACAGACAGGGGGTATTTTCCCCATTAAAATTGCAGGATGATTGAGTGATGAGCGGAAGGAAGAAACCATGTGTTGTTGAAGAAGGTTCTGATACACACGTTCATTCATTCTGCATTGTATCTGTATGAAATCATGACACTTCCTTCTCCACTTTTCACTGACTTCTTTACACACTTTTGGTTCAGTCTTTTCCCAGTTTGTAGATGAATATAAAGTTTCCTATCAGACCCAAATAAATTATATTTGCTTTCATCACTAAAATAAACTCTGGTTTGGGAAATGTTTTTGGCAGCAGGAGTTGGACCTCTCATACAGCTACATTTCAAAGTGATACACACATTTTTTAGGTGCTCCTGTAGGTTAACTAAGTGATGTCCATGATGAGGCATGTCAATAACATTCTGAAGGGTTGAACTTTAAACTGTGTTTATTCATTGTTATGTCAATGCAACGATGCTTCTATAACGTATAGGACATTCAGTATTTTTATTATTATTATGGTATTATTTCAATTTGCTTATTGGTCAGGCTTGATTATTTAACCTAGCTATTATAGCTGGGCAAGGTCCATTTTAGTTTTCTTGCACATTTTAGTCTCTGGTTCCTGGTTTACATGTTAAGATTGTTTTTTCTGTCTGGATTATGTTGTTTAAGTTTTATGTACTACCAGCTATGGCATTTATTTTAGGGCTTAAGTTTGCTTTGTGCTTTATTTTTAAGTTGTTTATTACATCTTCAGAGCTCTATTTTAATCATTTTTAATAACTTTAACAATTTTACCTATTTGTTTAAAAGTTATGCTCAGGTTTTTTTCATTATTATTATTCAATTGCTTTAAGTTTTCTCATTAACATGTCCAAGGTTACAACTAAATACCAAAGCGCATCAGACTTACCCTAAGAATTCTCTCTATTTAGTACATTTTATCTAAACAAACCTTTCACAATTTTGGCATTTAAACTTTGTTTTAATCATCAGCCTTTGGCTGCTGCAGATGCTATTTGGCATACTTCATATGTTTTTGTTATAAACTTAAAGGTAAGATTTTTTTCCCTTGATAAGTCTTCTGCAGGGATCATGTTTGTGCAAGCAATTCTGCTAAGTGTCCAAAAATTTACTGCCACTCATATTTTGGCTAACTCTTTCTGTGCATCTTGATATCACTTTCTTTGAATTTTCTATTTTCTATTTTCTGATATTTTCTATTACTTTTTATTAGATGGTATTTATCTACAGTGCCAGTATTGCAATATTTCCACTGATACAGGTGACTATGTACTAATTTAACTTTGTGTGATGTTTAAAAAGGCAGTAACTTTGTATTACGTAACGTTTGTTATAGAGAATTATCAACGTAACGTTGTCTTAGCACACAGGCAATAAGTCTGTTGAATACATGAACAGCTCTAAACACCTCCAAACGTCAAGTTTAAGTGACTTGAGTTTATATCGCAAAGTAAAGCAGCAGTGATAATTAAAATACTTTTGATGACAGTGAGTAATCATACATTTAGCATAGTCTAAAACCAGAAATAGCTTTAAGAGACGTGTTTTCAATCAGAAACGGTGACGTCATCGCTGCAGTTCTAAATGAGGCACCCGTAACGTTGACTAGAGAAAAGTAGAGGCTGCATAAGTTTATTGTTGTGCTATTTTAATAATGTGGATTGCAAAAGCGTCATAAATCGACATGAAGTATTACTTTAGTTGAAATGACATGTTCTTATATGTGTTTAATAACCAAACAGTAATGATCCAATGCCTTTTACACGCAGAGCAGCTAGGCTGTTAGCTAACGTTACATTTTACAGAGAGCGCTAGGTCATTTGGTGGTGCGTTAAACAAAGTAACGGGAGTACGTGTAAGTGCCACCTCTGCATCGAAACAACCCAATAACGAAACTTCTTACCTGTTAAAGCGACAGCTTTGGTTCAATCGAACGAATTTGGAGCCAGAATCACGAAGCGGCCAGCGTCCACACCCTGTTCAATTCAGTTCCGATCCGTCTTCTTTCACCAGTCACTGCACCAGTCTGCATCGCCCTCTGTAGGAAATCTGGCTGAATATCTTCCCTCTAGGGGCTAATTTCGCAAATGTTTAACATACGCTCCCAGCTATTGTGTATCAGAACTAGATTTTTACAGCTCACACAGTGACAAACATAAACCTTTTTTAAAAAAGATGTTTGCATCTTTACAGTAACACATCAAGGTAATAGGTGGTTTTAGACAGCAGGGTAATGCCCATGCTGTGTATTTTTTCAGTTTATCTGTGTGGTTGCAACAAAACACTGTAACCGCTTCCCCTCCTGCAGTTAAGAGACATAAGAGACATGCATACTAAATCACCTGCTAAATTGATGTAGTAAGTTCTACTAGTAAAGCAGAAGGCTTTTTAAATAAGCAAGTTGTGAAGTCTCCAAATGAAAGATTGGGTTTTTTGTGGCACCTTCAATAGCTCAGTTGGTAGAGCGGTGGACTGTAGAGGGTAACACTGTCATCTTTAGGTTGCTGTCTTAAGTTTGGCACAAAAGGATATTAAACTAACATGGCAGTGCTTCATTAAGTTTACTGTGTTTTTTGAAGCAGGATTGTGGTTAAGAAACCAGCCTTGCGCCCTGAAGGCTCCCAGTTCGATTCCCGGTCACACCAAGAACTATGGATGAAGTTTCCTTCGGCAAAGCACCTAACTCCAATTATCCCCCTGCGCCATGTACAAGGCTGACGAACGCTTTGTGCATGTGTGCTCACTTCACCGGTGTGTGAATATGTGTGTGTTTCACTGCATGGATGGGTTAAATGTAGAGGAAAAATTTCTTTGTGCTGGAGATAATTACCTCATTGTCTTCTGCTTAATCCTATACTAAATACACCCAGGACAGGCAGCCAATCCATAACCAAGCACACACTCACACATTTAAAGACAATTTTAGATACAGCAATATAGATCAGCCAATTTACCTTAAATCCATGTTTTTAAATTGTGGCAGCCTATGCAGGAAAGACACAGGGAAATTATAGAAATGGTTCCCCAGTTCTAAGTGGTGATTGTGCTAATAACTAAGCCACCATGCCACCTGGACATAATCACGAAATTGTGAATGTAAATTACTTACATTTGTAAAGGGCAGACTTCCTATCCTCCAAAATTTTATTTCTAAGCTTGATCACATAATAGAGCACAAGTTAAAAATGGGATCACACAGTGTGCTGCAAAAACATGTTAAATGTCTTCAAATTTAGTAGGTTCTAGATTAAATTTATTTTGACCCAGGGAGAACATACTAACCATAACAGAAACTCTGAAAATCTAAAAGCCACTACTTTAGAACTATTTATAGAAAAAAAAAATCTAAAGTTTAAATTTGTAATTAGAGCAGCATAGTGACAGTGAAAAAATATCGGTGTAACATACTGTCCATGCAAGAATACATCAGGTGCCCAAGAATGCAACCAAGACTGTATATGAAGTCAATTGTCGGTTTCAATTACCAGTGCTAAATGTTTAAAAGTTCAGACTGCAAAATGCAAGATGTATTACATACTGTACATTGCATTACACTTGCAAACTCTCTTTAAGGTAAACACATTTGCACGTGTACCATCTGAGGTTATGTTTTTTTTGTAGGGGGTCACTTGTGCATCAGAGGTATTGATTAATACTATGTGTGGATTGAAGGATGTTAACAAGCCCTAAGGTATTTATATTGCAATAATTATAATTTAAATGAGCTTTTTAATGTATTATTTGTCTTTTGTGGTTTTCTGTGTCATGTGTTTGGGTCCAAAACATCTAGGTTTACACCATGCTGTGCTCTGTGATGAAGAATGACTTAAATCGATTTTCTGTATTTCCTAGATATGTGGTGGAATTGACAATAAAGTATTACTAAATACTTTATTACTAAATATTACTAGTACTAAATCCACATAGGCATAGGTGAATACAAGGTTATTAAATTTATGGGCATATCATTGACATGTACACTATACATACTATACTATACTGTACTTGCCTCCACCAAATTAAATCCAGAAATATTTTTTCTTTGAGTTGTAATTTTGGAAAACATTTTGTGGCATATCTTTGCAATATTTTTTACTACAAAATTAAACAATTAAAAAAACATCGTCCAAAAGTGAAGATTCCATATTTTTTGACAGGGGATGCATACCAGCACATTATACTAGACCAGACTAGACGCGATGAAGTTGGAACAATACCAATATATCAAAAACAAACGGTGGAAAAGCAGTTAAATTTTTTTTAGCAAAATAATAATATAAAAAAACTATGATGCTCGTAGTTCAGTAATATAAATAATATTTTTGTTGTAAATAAATATTTAAAAAGTACAAAAAGCAAATGAAGGGAACTGAAACAAAGAAATATTAGACTCGGTCATTTATTTACTGAGAAAAATGATCCAATATTTCATATGGTAGTGGCAAATGTACTGTTAGTGAAAATATTCATGGCATCCAGCTGACAACCTAAAAGCTAAATCAGTAAAACCCAAACCAGTAACAAACTGCTCCCTCCAAATGTCTCCCCTAATTTATTTATTCAGCAGTTCATTTAGGCATGATTCATTTGATTCATTTAGGTATTTGTGTTATTAAACACAACACAACTCTTTTAAGCCATTTGGTCACATGACAGAAAAACCAACACAGGGCTATTAATATAAAGTTCAGTGTATTAAGACATTTACAGCTGTCTATTTCAGCATTAAATAGGTGGCATTTCCAGGTTGCTTCGTCAGAGGATTCATGCCCTGCTATTTCTGATGACTCAGACAAAAATGTGGCAGACAGATCAGATGCTGTGGTGGTACTTTAAGTCACTGTCGATGATAAAGGGTCACATTTTGTAGGTTCAGTGGCAGATGTGTGCATGTGCACACCTGATAATAGTGTGGTAGGAGTATCAGCAGGTGAAAGTGTGAGTGAAGGTATTGATGTTGCATCTGTTAATTGAGGTTCTGTTGGACTTAAACCTTCAGCTATTGAATTCACTGGCACTCTGTCCTCAGATGCCACTTTTGCAGCTTCTGCAGCCTTGTTTTCCATTTCCTCCATTCGCCGTTGTACCATGGCTGGCATCAGCTTTACATACGTTCCCATTAGACGATGGTTTGAACGTATGAGTTTGCCAGCACAGCTGTCTGCACAACGCTCCTAAAATGGTCAAAAAACAATTATAATTAAATTATTTTTTGCAGATAGTTATGTACAACGCCAATACAATCTCTATCTCCATACAAACTCAATTTCCAGAAAACCTTGGACTTTCTAAAAGTTAGGATATCGAAAATTTAATTTTGTATTAGACCACCTAGTTTCATTATCAGTAGTAACAACGTAATTTGATTATTCACTAAAAACAATGAGTCAATAATGAATATAATTCTGTTTGTTGAATATAATCAATTTAATAAACTGATGCCCAGCAAAAACACAGAGAAAATTTTGGAAAAAAAGCAAAATGCTTATAGAGTAGAAATTACATTCCGCAGTTTTAAATTCGCAGTTTAACTTTTGAGGTAATCATGATATACTTTATTAAAGGCAAGGAGGGTCATTTGTGCAAAACATTGTGGGATAATTGTTAGCCAGTTCAAGACATTATTTCTCAGAGCAAATTATTCAGGTCTTTCTGCAGTTCATTAAAAAGGCAGTCGTAGGCGTGTGGTTAAAGAAGCAGCCTTATGACTTCGGTCATTCGGCTCGATTCCCAGTCCCACCAAGAATTATGGATAAAATGCCCTTGGGCAAGGCACCGAACTCCAATTGCTCACCTGTGCCGCATACAAGGCTGACCATCGCTCCAGGCATTTGTGCCAACTTTGCTCAGTGGGTACACAAGTGTGTGTTCATGGCACTAATGTGTTAAATGTGGAGGATAAATTCTGTGTGTAAAGCTCTATGTCGAGGTATGGAGCTTAAACGGAGGTGATATGATTAAATTTAAAGATTTATACTTTGAGATATTTTCACATTCATTATTTTAGGATTGCTTATTCTACAGTACACATCACAACCCACATATCACGTACTACATTAATCATTTAAAATACAGTTCCAACAGTTAATGAATGAGAGTGGTACGGTGGATTAATGGTAAGCACGTTCGCCTCTCAGTGCTGGGGATATAGGTTGAAATTCCAATTTGGGTGGTTTTCATGTTCTCCATGAAAGTCCAAAAACATAGATTCAAGGTAAATTAAATGCTCTAAATTGCCCCATATAGTATGTGTCTTTGTGAGTGAATGCCCAGCTATAGATTGGAGCCCGAAACATTCTCCCCGGGATGGACATGGGAAACCCCATTGTTAAAATACTTTAAAGTCGGGCTCCAAAAACTTACTTTATAACTAGTTAATGTTTTTTACAGGAGTTTCCATGTTCCCCCCGTGTCAGCATGGGTTTCCTCCGGGTTCTTCAGTTTTCTCAGACAGTCCAAAAACATGGATTCAGGGTGAATTAAATGCTCTAAATTGCCCCATATAGTGTATGTTTGTGCGTGTGCCCCAAAACGTTCTCCCCTAGATGGACATAGCCCCCTCCCCCGATTGAGACGATTAAGATGAATGAATAAATAAATGAGTTAATGAATGAATCGGCGCTAACCTCATCCATCGTCAAACTTCTGTAGTTGAAATTGCTTGTGCATCGCTGGAAACAGATTTCCGTCATTCGATTATAAACTAGAAGAAAATCTCGAAGCTAAAAAACAAGATGCAAACAACAGTATACGTCTCTGCTAAAATTAAAAGCAAAGAAACCATAGTGCATGATCAGTATGTACTTACATTTCGTAGTTGCCCGTCGGCATCCATTTGGTAACAAATATATGGTTAAAAGTGAGTTGTTTATAAAATCTAACAAGTAGATTTCTACGTAAAAATCCCCCAAAAAACAATTAGACAGGAAAGAACATGACTTTCACACGCGCGCGGCCATATTGTTATGACGTGTTCAGAGCAAAGTCGAACGTCATCATGAGTCATCATGAGCATCCATTCACGAAGAGTGTTTAGTAAGCTACTAGTTTTAAAATAGACTTTCAAGTGAATATGCATGGATCCCAGAATGCTGTTTCGTGTTGTATCCTAAAGATTTACCTCAGTCACAAACAAGATATTATTGGCTTTAGTATATAATGTTACAAAACTTTCATTTGTTAATTATTTTTCGAATAATCCTCTACTGGGGTCTGAAGGGGGGCTAGGAATATTATATTATTAATTATATTATTAATTCATTCGTTATCGTTGCTTAATCCACTAAAGTCGCCATCCAGGGAAGAACGTTTCAGGCGCTGAGAATATACACCCACTCTATCGTTGGGCACACTCAATCACACACACACACTATATACAGGGCAATTTAGAGCATTCAATTTACCTTAAATCCATGTTGTTGGACTGTGGGAAGAAACAGGAGAACCCGGAAAAATCCATGGGGACACGGGGAGAACATGGAAACTCCACCCAGATAAGGATTTGAGCCTGGATTCCTAGCTCTGTGAGGTGAGTATGCTAACCATTAAACTACTATGAATTTAAGTTACACATTCAATTTCACACTTATTACTTTACACCCAGGCCCACATTGATGGAAATGGCTTGTTAATATTTGTTGCCTGTACGAGAGTAAATTGTGAGCTAAAATTGTACAATCACAGCAAAATGCTGCATTCTAAACACTATTAAATTATTAGCTAGTAATTAAATGTTTATTATCGTATGTGGATTAAAAATTTTAATAACATTCCTCCATTGCTATTTTTAACCTATTTACCATAATTAAACGATTCTAGTGAAAAGAAAGATTTTTAAACAATATTAATCACTTAAAAATCTTATTTTCTATGATTTCTTAAACATGTATAAAAGTTTGTATTTTGTAGTCCATATTTTGCCAGGACAGTATATTCTTATAGGTCGCTTAGTGGTTTCTTGTTCACCACTAAGTGCTGTGGATTCATGTTCCAACCCCAATCTGGGTGGAGTTTCAATGTTCTCCCCGTGTCCACATGGGTTTTCTCCAGGTTCTCCTACAGTCCAAAAACATGGATTAAATGTAAATTTAATACTTTAAATTGCCCCATATGACATGTGTCTGTGTGAGTATATTCTTACTTAAGAACCATAGTAATAAACTTCATAAATTTTAGATGGTTGCATACAATCTACCACCATACTGAATTGCTGCACATATTTAAATCAGATCATTTTAAGTCAAATAATTTTAAAACGTGGGCAGCACGGTGGCTTAGTGGTTAGCACTAGGCCTCTCAGCACTAGTGATTCCCGGTTCAAATCCCCATCTGGGTGGAGTTTCCATGTTCTCCCCGTGTCCGCGTGGGTTTCCTCCGGGTTCTCCGGTTTCCTCCCACAGTCCAAAAACATGGATCAAGTCAATTGAGTTCTCCAAATTGCCCCATGCAGAGTGTGTTTGTGTGAGTGAGTGTGTGCCTAGCAATAGATTGGTGCCCTGTCCTGGGTGTATCTGCCCAGCGCCTAAGACGTTCTCCCCTGGATAGGCATGGGGAACCCCACCGTGACCCTAATAAAGGATAAAGCGGAAGATAATGAATAAATGAATTTTAAAACATGTCCTCTTACTTACTTGACACATTTTAATTCTGCAAGAATAAATGTATTTTTTCATGAGTGACCACATAAATATTGCATTGACTTGTTGATATATTAGAATAAATTGTGTAATAAAACATTTTTTTGGAATTTTTATTAATTTTAGCATAATTATTTAACCAGTGGATATAAATGCTATTGTAGAGATTGCTCAATGGCCTTCTTTTGTTAGCAAATATATTATGCAATTTGCAGACTTCAAATGATTTACAGAAACATAAGCAACATGACCAAGCAAATTTATATGCATTGTGTCCACATGCTATAATTTAACTTAACAAAAAAACAATACGCAATTAACTTTATGTTTTTTTTCAGTTAGAATAAATATCACAACAGTTAAAGGTTTGCATTTCTTTTTTCAGACTTGTTAATAACTTATTTGTGATTGAACTGTATGGTGATCAAAGTCGCTATGCATATTCATCTCACTGTTCTGTTCTAAAAAGTTTTGGATTTCTTTATCTTTCTGTCTTTCTAGATGTCTCTCCCTCTCAAGCTCTTCTGCTTCCAGTGCTACTTGATGGCTATTGAGGTAGATGCTGCTGCGGGACACCATGAGGCTGCTGCTTCGGGAAGGTAGAGCTTCATCACAGTCAGTTCCTATGTTAATGTCTCTATGTGGTGTTGAAGAAAGAGGATAAGTTTGGGCCTGAGTCTGGCTATGTTTTTGCTGGTCCCTTCTTTTTTTCTTCCGTGCATGAACTCTTAAGTCCAGGGAGGCATAGTTTATGTCTGCAGGCTCAGTCTGGAATAAAGATCCACAAATAAAAGAGAATTTAAAAAAATATTTATTAAATTTATTCAAATTTTTTTTGTTTAGCTGGATCCAATTCCATCCCACATTCGGCAAATGTTGGGACAACAACATGAACAGGTCATCAGGTCCAGTGTAGGTCCAGTGAATTACAAGTACACACCTAGCAGCAATGTTATAGCCCTAATTCACCTAAATAATTTTTTTTCAATGAAAGAAAATCGGAGTTCTGGCAGCAATTTCATGAAGACAGTGAGAAAATGCAAACTCCATACAGAAAGGAGTTCTGGCATGTAAATTAATAACTGTCTTACACCCTGCACAAGACACCTCACGATGTTAATTGCTATCGTAATTCCTGCCAACAGTCTATTTCCATGCCTGCCACCTGCATCGTTTAAATAGCAGTGTTGCTTGCAAATATATCTATGCCAATGGTGATCATGGTCATGGCATGATGGTCTCAAAATGAGGTGTGTTTATGTTAATTTTTGATCTTAAAAATGTCTTCTCATCAAAACTACTGATCAATCAGAGGGCATTATTATGCTGCCAATTTTCACATTAGCCTGCTATAAGGCTCTGGCAGGACTGAAAATCTGATTGGTTGAAGCCACAAGTTGTTACAATTCGGAGATGGTCCCATGAGGACTGCACATAAATTGTGATAAACAAAGTGGGTTAACTGCAGGATAGAACCAGGCAGTGTGGTAAGCTTAAAAAGAAGTTTTATTAAATGTTGGTCTGGGAAGAGAATGAAACAGGATGAATTTATACCAAATAAACAAACACATGGCCAGAAAAGGAACTGACGGGAAACTCAATTAATATATTATAAACAAGGGAATTGTAATAGTGTGTCTACTGTAATAGTGTGTCTACACACACTATGCGTAGCATATGGAAAACGGTCAAGAGATGATTGAAACAGAACTTTTCCTTTTCTCTTTATCTTTATTTACATCCATCCATCCATCCATCCATTATCTCTCGCTTAATCCTCTACTAGGGTCACGAGAGGGGGTTCTTAATGCCTATCCAGGGTAGAAAGTTTTAGGCACTGAGCAGATACACCAAGGACAGGGCGCCAATTTATTGCTGGACTATACAGGTGTGCACTGGTATGCAAAAAATAAAATCTCCAAAATGTATCAACTTCTTATTTCAGAAGTCTAGAATGGTTCTGCAAAGTCATTTATCACATTTATCCTCTCTGTATGCCCAGCGATAGATTGGCGCCCTGTCCTGGGTGTATGTGCCCAGCGCCCGAAACGTTCTCCCCTGGATGGGCATGGGGAACCCCCTCGCAACCCTAATATAGGATAAAGCGGAAGAGAATGAATAAATGAATCCTCTCTTTATAGTCGGCTTAACAGAGAGAACATCTCTCTGGTTGCAACCCATATATATCCTGATAGCCTAGGGTATAACAAAATTTTTTTGAGTTCTAATTACAGATCATAACATTATTATAATTGCTAATATTACAATTCTTTACTTTACATTGCTTTCTATATTCCTATCAAAATTCCAAAATTGTAATTTTTCTCTGCACAAATATGGTAACTAAAAACAAACTCAGGTGCTTTGCACTCCTCTGTTCCCTATATCATGAGTTAATTACAGGTAGGTAAAAAGCATTGTTTTAACTGTGCCTATTCTTTTAGGCCCCAACAGTTCAAGATCTATCTAGTTCAAACCACTATTGTGACTTAGCCTTACGGACAGAGTTGGAAAGATCGATCCACTATTTTGCAGTGGTGAATATTATGGAGTGAGAATTAGCCTAATGGTGAGGTTGAATCACCGGGCGACATTCTTTACTAGATTGAAGTGAACAAGTTGGAGTGTATTTTGAAAATATAGATGAAAAGTAAGTGGGGGCAGATCCAGAAATTGTCCTATAGGCCAGAGTCATATTCTGAGTAATAAAGTGTATCCACAGTGTTTTCTTGGTGCATGCTGCGAATCATATGGTCTATTTTCACAGTTTTTTTTTGTCTTATGGGTGACAAGATTTAGCAGTGACAACCAGAATTTAAATTTTAATTTAAAATGTGCTTTTTTAATTGTTAAAATATTTATTGATTCGATTCTCGGTCCTACCAAATACAATGATTAAAATGCCTTTTAAGCTAGACACCTTAGCCCAGTTGCTCCAGACACATGTGTACACTTCACTAGTGTGTGTATATGTGTGTTTCACTGCACAGATAGCTTAAATATGGAGGACAAATTCCTCTGTGTGTAAGCAAAGCAAGGCAAAAATAGATCACTTCATCTCTTCACAATCACTTTCCTCATCAACTACAGCTACAGGCTCTAAAAAATTAATTGAGTAAAGTATCCTAATTTTAAAAAAGTATATAATAATTAAATTCAAATTATAAATATGCAGATAAGGCTGCAAATATGTTATTTAAAATTAAACAAACCACATAGTTAACCAAGACATATAATGTATAGGGAAAACTAAGTAATGTCGCGTCAAACTAGCAAACAATCAATAGGTTGGATCAAACAGTATTCAAATATAAAAGAAAATATATAGAGTATATAGGAAATTAATTTCATTCGCAATTTTTTTTCCTTCACATTAGCGGAAGTAATTTATAGTTTTTTAAATTATTTGTTTAAGAACAATTTAGTCAGTAAAGTATGTGTATTTAAATTTAATTAATTATTTATATATTTCTTGTCCAGATTTGGGAAAGATGTACTACAATTTTCAGTGACGTTTTTTTAATGCTTTACTTTTCCCTACTTATGCCCGATGGTCGACAGCACGAAAACTATAACAGCAGTGTTAATTTGAAAAGCCACATGATTAATATTCATGTTTCTGCTAGGTTTAAAATAATGAAACAACATCTAATAATGTATCTAACTATTAAAATGTTTTACTTATTTTTAAGATAAAAAACGTGGCTTGTATAATACTATTATCTTGAATTATTCATCTTCAATGAATACTATAAAACATGATTTCTGATTTCTTTTAAACTGCAAGATATGTATGTCAGCATAAAGTTCCTCATTAAATGTTCATACCTTCCTCCCTTTCCTTGCAATTTGATTAGCCATGTGTTCATAGTCCTCATGTTGTTCCATCATTAAAGAACCTGGAAAACAATATGTCTTGTTATTAAAATCACAGACACAAAATTACTTATGTTATAGTGAAAAAATGTAATACATGATAAACATTTGCTTTCATTTCATTGACTCACTTTCTCCATCTAAATGAATGTTTCCATAAATAGGATTCTCCTGGTTAAAATGTTCCTCTTCAAACCTATCATATAAATGAAATATTGTTCATTTTATAGTTGTTGCTTTAAATTAAATAAGGTATTTTTTGTAGATTACTGCACATACATCTTTAAAGCATGACAGGAAACATTGCAAAAATATTATTACCTTTCACTACATATAGAATCTCGATGCAACTTCACAACATCTGTGGGGCAAAAGTAAATAAATGAGTAAAATAAATGATCTATTACAAATTATTAGAATAATAACACTATTTATGTTTTTTAAAAGCTGTTTTTTAGACATTGTGTAATATCAATGAGTATTTACAGAAAAATATCGTATTTGCATATCTTTGCTATTGAGGATGTTTGCATTACAATGTGCAAACGGTAATAATTTTAGCAGTGGTTTAAAATATCATAAATAAACCTGATTTACATTTAATGTTCCATTTAAATAAACTGTATATTTGGAATAAAACATTACACATACCTCTGTTATGTAGATATTTTCTCCTCATTGAATACAATAGTATATTCAAACTTACAGATATTATTAATGCAACTGCAGTAAGTGCCAGACCTACATGCCATTCAGTGCAAGCTAGAAGATATAAAACACAATAAGGAAGGTGTTGTTTTATTTTAAACTTTATATTATAGCATTTAAAACTTTATGCAAATACATGAACATATTTTATTTCTCTGTGATTAATCTAAATAAATGGTGATTGAAATAGAAATAATTCAAATCCATCTAAAATAATATCTCATTATCTCTCAAGAATGTATGAATAAATCCTGTACAAATTAACTAATTATAAGAATTAGTGATTAAATAAAGCCTAATTTCTTAAAACTCGATAATATCTTCATTGATTATGGCAAATTATTGTTTGTATTTTTTGTATTTTTATGTTTACGCATTTCAAACAGTATTAATTCAACAAACCATCCTGCTTTTACCATGTACCAGCATAATTTTTTTTTCTTAAAATACTTCTGTTATTCAGAGAAAAACTATTCTATATCTAAATATTATTTAAAACACAGCAGTATATTCAGCTATGTTCATATAATAAGCAATTTTTTTTAAAACTCAAAACACATTGCATATACATATTTATACATATATAATACAGAATTAAAACTTACGGCCCTTTGTTGACATTGTTGTTGGTTTGTTTAACTGTGTCCTCTTCTAAAGCAGTTTTAGCTGTACCTAAACATGATGCTCCATGAGGTGCACCATATCTGCTTCTATTTTTACTGTCTTGTGTCTTTTTCGGTTACAAACAGGAAATGTGGTGGATAGTTAATTCACTGCAAACACGTCACCATAAGACATAGAAAGTCTTACTTAGTAAAATAAGCCACACCAATGTAGCATTAATGTAATTGCATAGTAAATATGATTATTTAAAATTAGAATACTTTGAAAGTCTCAGGGTTAGGATATAACCTGCTATATGACATTATAGTTGCTTAATTAGCAACACATACCACAGATTTGACTAAAAAAAGTTATTACCTTTTTATTACCTTACAAATTAATTCACTTCTTATTAGAAATTTTAGGATAGTTATTACAACATTCACTCAATAAGTACTCAAATTTTTTCACCTCAAAATAATTATATATAGCAACTTTTGTTATCATTACCTTAATAGGTGTCCTGCTGCAATATGATTGTGGAGGTCCACAAACAATTCAGAGATGAGGTTTCTTTGTGGTATTGCAGTGTAAATTGAAAGCTCCAGTGGATTTGCTTTTTCAAATTCTGCAACAAAGGCCTGATTAAATTAAATTAAATTAAATTAAATTGATGCCAATATAATTTACCTATTTGACCACAATTTAAAGAGCTAAAGTGAAGAGTTAAATACATAAAATAGAAACAAGTAACTCTTTTTCAAATTATAGAAAATTGAAAACTATTTTCACATTCATTATGAAATAATGACACATCAAAAATATGCAGGTAAAAATACAATAAAGTCTGATTTTCTATAGTTATATATCAGGCATAATACATTTTTGTCAAAGAGCATAAATGTAAATACATTTTTATACACTTGCATCATATCAAGCAATTAGTAAAAGGTTTCTGCGTCCTGCAAAATTTGTATTTTGTAGCACAGATACTTTTCACAAGTAGTTTGCAAATAATTTTGTGAAGCCAACTAATTAACTTTCCGATCTTATTTAGTAGATTGTCACACATTTGCTCTTGCAGAAGACTTCTATTAGAATCTTGTTTGCACTGTGCCTTTGAAGTATGTCCACAGATTTTCAGTGCTGTTTGTGTGACTGTTTACAGAACCTGCATATTATAAATATGGAGATGTGTTTAGGAGTTCCTATGGATGTCAACCTGATTTTTATGCATAAAAACATTTTTTACATTATACTTCAGTGGTCCACAGGATAGTGATTTTTTCACCTAAATTCTGGGCTGAAGATACAGCTTTCATTTAGGTATTTTTTTCATGTCGTAGTGCATTGCCACAATTACAGTGGTTTAAATGTTTGTGTAGGGCTTTATGCATTAATATGGGAGGTAGCGAATTGACTTTTTATAAATTCTTTTTGTAGTGTTGTTTAAAGGTTTACATAGACTTTCTGACTAGTGATACTGTTAGTTGGCATTACTTAACTTTACACAGGTGAGATTGCTCTCGGGAGGCATATTGTTGGCATGTCCTCTTTTTAGCACCTCCAGGTTTTAATACAGGGTGGAATTTCTCTGTTCTCTCCATGTCTGCATGGGTTTTCTCTGGCTTTTCGGTTTTCTTCCACTGCTTCAAATTGTCCCTATCTGTCTCCTTCTAAATTGTTCCCATATTTTGTGTGTGTATTTTTGTGTGAGTGTTGCAATGGATTGTCACCCTGTCATGGGTGTATCTGTATAGACCCCGAAACATTCTTCCTACTGCTCACTTCATCAGTGTATGTATATGTGTGTGTTTCACTGCACTGATAGTTAAATGTGGAGTACACATTCCTCTGTCTGTAAGCACAATAGGCAAAATAGATCACTTCATCACTTTTAAAGTAGAGTTTGGGTAAAGTGTGACCAACTAATACCTAATCTTTTCTCAATACATTATTGTCAAACATGCATCACAAAACTCCTCTGTTTTTGGTACTGACACATTAAAAAATGTTCATAAATATTAACATTTGTATTACTAATTACTATTATTTATAACTTTGTATGACATCCTTTTCGTATACATCAGAATACAGGCTCAATATGTAATCAATTGACTTGGTCTGCTGAGCCACTGCATCGCACTCATATTTCAGAAAAAGGTAAGAGTTATTGGTGTTATTATATTTTTTTAAAAATTAAGCATCTACAAGTTTGATTCTTTCAATGTTGTCATATGTTGTGATGTTTTCAGGCTCTCAGTAGCAACACCAGCAGTTTACTTTGACCGATTACTGGCAAAAAAATACTATTCAGCATTTCACTGCATATTTAAATGTTAATATACAGTCTACTCCCACTCTACTACCATCGCAGTGTTCATATAAACTATAAATTTTATATAAGTTTTATATTATATATATATATATATATATATATATATATATATATATATATATATACAGTTAAGTCCATTTACATTTGGACACTGACGCAAATTTTTTTTTTTTTTACCTGTTGCCTGAAATATATTTAAGTTATAAATATCTAATTGGACATGGACATAAAGTCCAGACTTTCAGCTTTCATTTGAGGGTATCCACATTAAAATTGGATGAAGGGTTTTCGGCACCTTAACATGTCCCTTCCTATTTTTAAAGGGACCAAAAATAATTTGACAATTGTCTCAAAGGCTATTTCATGGGAAGGTGTGGGCAATGCCTTCATTATGTCATTCTCAATTAAGCAGACAAAAGACCTTGAGTTGATTTTAGGCATTTTGCTTGCATTTGGAAGATTTTGCTGTAAAAAAAAACATGCGGTCAAAAGAGCTCTCAATGCAGGTGAAACAAGCCATCCTTAATCTGAGAAAACTGAAAAAACCCATCCGAGAAATTGCTACCATATTAGGAGTGCCCACAGAAGACAACAGTAGTAGAAGATCACAGAATAATTTCCATGGTAAAGAGAAACCCCTTCACAATAGCCAACTAATTGAACAGCACTCTCCAGGAGGTAGGTATATCAATATCCAAGTCTACCATAAAGAGAAGACTGCATGGTGCAAGCCACTCATAGAACAAAACGGCTAGATTGGCTAAAAAACATCTTAAAAAGCCAGCACAGTTCTGGAAGAACATTCTTTGTACGGATGAAACCAAGATAAACCTCGACCCAAATGATGGAAAGAAAAAAGTATGGTGAAGGCATGGTACAGCTTATGATCCAAAGCATACCACATCGTCTGCAAAACACAGCGGAGGCAGTGAGATGGCTCGGGCATGCATGGCTGCCAGAGGCACTGGGTCACTAGTGCTTATTTATGATGTGACACAGGAAAGAAGCAGCTGGATGAAATGAAAAGAAGTGGAACGTCCTTGGATGGCCAAGTCAGTCACATGATCTCAACCCAATTGAGCATACATTTCACTTGTTAAAGACTGAACTTCAGACAGAAAGGCCCACAAACAAACAGCATCTGAAAACTCCTGCAGTAAAGGCCTGGCAGAGCATTAAAACGGAGGAAACCAATAGTCTGGTGATGTCCATAAGTTCAAGACTTCAGGCAGTCATTGCTAACAAAGTTTAAAAACAAATATTTTATTTACAATTACTTAATTAGTACAATGACTTTTGAGTCCCTGAAATGAAGGGATTAGGTTTATAAAATCCTTTAGCTGCTCACATTTTTATGCAATCATTTTGTTCAACCCAATGAATTAAAGCTGAAAATCTGAACTTCAACTGCGGTTTAATTGTTTTGTTCAAAATTAATTGTTGTCATTTACAGAACCAAAATTAGAAAAATGTTTTCTCTGTACAAATATTTATGGACCTAACTGTGTATATATGTGAAAATATGATGTTTTTCATACTGTATATTCCTTCTTGGTCTGCCGACGTTTGCAGGATGTACGCACTTTGTGGAGTGTGTGAGAATCAGATGAGAAGTTTTTTCTTTTCTTAATTTTCCATTTCCGACCACAGGGCAGGAAACGTCCTTCTGTGTAAAACTGTCTGTTCGTTTAGCACTGAACCACAGAACATAGTTACAATACAATAACTAACAATAGGTTTAAGCCAGTGTTTGTATATATGCTGTTTTTTTTTATTTACATGGCCTTTCTTCTACAAAAGTACTTTGTCTTTTGATAGAACTATTTATCTAAACCTAAGGCTAGCACTCAATGTTCAAAAACTATATAAGCCTACTTGTTGAATTAGAAATGTGATATGTTGCATTTTTATGTTCATGTTAATTTCTCACAATCAATTAACATGTAAATCCATGCACTATGCCAAGTTAACTGGAACTTGTTAATTAAAATAAATGTAGAAGGTAAGGCTAGCATAAAACTATGCTACACTGTTAAGTAAATGTTATGAATATTGGTATATTGAGCTGATCTCCTAAAGTGGAAGTCAGACGTCTCTGTTGGTCACTGTCCGATATCTGATGTGGTTTTTTAGTTGGTTTCGCGCTTGACTATGTGTGTGTGTGTCTGAGGTTTTTGTGTTACAAAAGGCAATGGGTAGGGGAATAATGGCTTAAGTAAAGATGCTTGTTGCATTAGGTCAGTTGTCAGTCAAGTCACACTTCTTTCAATAACCTTTGCTTACAAACCATATACACTGTTAAGATCTACAAGATCTGGAAACATTTAGGTGTTACAGTCATATGCAGAAGTTTGGGCACCCCTATTAATCTTAATCATTTTTAGTTCTAAATATTTGAGTGTTTGCAACAGCCATTTCAGTTTGATATATCTAATTGAGCTTTGAACTCCATAGCCAGGTGTATCCAATCATTTTATTTATTTAAGGTAGCTAATTGCAAGTTGTTCTCCTATTTGAATCTCTTCTGAAGAGTGGCATCATGGGGTCCTCAAAAAAACTCTCAAATGATCTGAAAACAAAGATTGTTCAACATAGTTGTTCAGGGGAAGGATACAAAAAGTTGTCTCAAAGAATTAACCTGTCAGTTTCCACTGTGAGGAACATAGTAAGGAAAAGGAAGACCACAGGGACAGTTCTTGTTAAGCCCAGAAGAGGCAGGCCAAGAAATATATCAGAAAGGCAGAGGAGAAGAATGGTGAGAACAGTCAAGGACAATCCACAGACCACCTCCAAAGAGCTGCAGCATCATCTTGCTTCAGATGGTGTCACTGTGCATCAGTCAACAGCGCACTTTGCACAAGGAGAAGCTGTATGGGAGAGTGATGCGAAAGAAGCAGTTTCTGCAAGCACGCCACAAACAGAGTCGCCTGAGGTATGCAAAAGCACATTTGGACAAGCCAGCTTCATTTTGGAAGAAGGTCCTGTGGACTGATGAAACAAAGATTGAGTTGTTTGGTCATACAAAAAGGCATTATGCATGAAGTCAAAAAAACACAGCATTCCAAGAAAAACACTTGCTACCCACTGTAAAAATTTGGTGGAGGTTCCATCATGCTTTGTGTGGCCAATGCCGGCACAGGGAATCTTGTTAAAGTTGAGGGTCGCATGGATTCCACTCAGTATCAGCAGATTCTTAAGAATAATGTTCAAGAATCAGTGACGAAGTTGAAATTACGCCGGGTATGGATATTTCAGCAAGACAATGATACAAAACACCACTCCAAATATACTCAGGCATTCATGCAGACGAACAATTACAATGTTCTGGAATGGCCATCCCACTCCCCAGACCTGAATATCATTGAACATCTGTGGGATGATTTGAAGCGGGCTGTCCATGCTTGGCGACCGTTAAACTTAACTGAACTGGAATTGTTTTGTAAAGAGGAATGGTAAAAAATACCTTCATCCAGGATCCAGGAACTGATTAAAAGCTACAGGAAGCGACTAGACTAGAGGCTGTTATTTTTGCGAAAGGAGGATCAACTAAATATTAATGTCACTTTTCTGTTGAGGTGCCCATACTTTTGCACCTGTCAAATTTTGGTTTAATACATATTGCAGATTTTCTGTTAGTACAATAAACCTCATTTTAATCATGAAATATTACTGTATCATATAAATATAACTATATCAGTTATTAGATATATCAAACTGAAATAGCTGTTGCAAACACCCAAATATTTAGAACTAAAAATGATTAAGATTAATAGGGGTGCCCAAACTTTTGCATATGACTGTATATAGTTTAACTATAAAAAGATGTGCGCTCTGATGAATCTATACCACCTTTGGAATGTTTAAAGTACTTAAAAAAACAAAGTATTCAAAATTAAATATTTCTTCTAGTTTTTTTCTTTTTTATTTACAGTGTACCGGTAGTTCATAGATTTGATCTTAAAATTAAAAATGTGTGGTAGATTGTCACCCTGTCCTGGGTAAATCTGCCCAGTGCCTGAAACATTCAGGTTTCCCCCTGTTACCTCCTGGTTTTAGCTTCCTCTTTGTCACTCTATTATTGGACTGGGATTGTGTCATATTGCAGTGGACTTGCCGTGCTTCATGTGGCCGCAATATTATTTGTGATACTAAGCCATATATGTCACGGTCCACTGTCAATCCTGGTTGAAGTGTGTGGTAAATGTGGAATTAAGCCAGGAAACAAGATAAGATAAAACCAAATAAGGTTTATTAAAAAAGACATACAAGGACATAAACATATAGGATCGGGTCACTGGATAACGCGTAACCAAAAAAATTGATGCTCGTGCAGTGAACACTTTAACAAAAAAGCACGAACCAAGGAACCAATGAAAACAGGTAGCTAATTAATCAAAACAAGGCAGCAACATGAGGCTTCCCTATTGAGTTTCCCTATTGGGTCTCGGTCTGTTCATGTGTTTGGTTTTTTTGGTTTATATACTTCCTGGTTTCTTTCTCTACCCAGACCAGCATTAGCTTTATGTTAGGCGATGTATGATCCTGTGTTCCCTGGTCCTTTAATAAAACCTCTGTTTATGCTTACCATGCTCCATCCTCTGCATTTATATGTTCTATTTAGTGCATTTTATGTGCAGCCCTCACAGAATAATCTCACCAAATCGTAAGAGGGGTCTGACACAATTTGCTAAAACACATGATTTCTTTTGTATTTCAAATTCAGCAAATACATAATGTTATGTTCCAATAAACGGTCAGAAGTCGGTGGTTTGGTTAATTACTAAATACTGTTTAAAAGTATTATAAAAACCTTACAATTCCCCCTTCACACCTTTGACCTCATGACAGCGTCACCCCGGGCTGCGCACTAGACACAAAGCCTAGAGCAACTGATTTTTTTTTGCTATTAAGTTAATTAACAGGGACAATAAGCCTTGTCGACAATACAGTTCTTTTTCAGCACTCTCTACCCTAAAGGCCCAATATAATAAAACGTATTACTTTTGCTCAATGATTAGCACTGTAAATATTTGCTATCAAATACTATATTCTTGCCAACCAGCAACAAACCACTACTCCAAGCGGTAATATTTAAGAGTATTTACCTTTGTAAATGCTTTTAAACAATATAACGTATTTTATAAATTAAAACACTGTTTGATTCATAAATGCGTTTATTAAAAGCATATTCGTTAATAATCTGGTCTTCCAGTAAGCAACAGGTAATAGGTTTCCAGTGACATTCAAATAGTGGCATCTAGAGGCCAAATTACAGAACACATTTTATAATAAACAGGAAAATCAAACAAGCCGAAAGCGGTGTACATTATTGTCAATAATGTCACAGCTTTATATATATATATATATATATATATATATATATATATATATATATATATATATATATATATATATATATATATATATATATTAGTATATACATAGATATGTTTATACATACATTAACATTTCACATAAAAGCACATTTTAAAGTATGTGTTTGTCACAGTGTCATGTCGGTCATCAAAATTTCTCGACTTTTTGATGATGTGTACTTTACTGGTGGAGGAGGAGGCTTAAATGGGGGTGGCATGTCCATCCTGAGAATAAAAACGTGGTTATTAGACTAAAGCATGATTAACACAACATTTACACAATCTGATTTATCTTACCGTTTATGGATATGGTAACGTCTGTAAAGAAACCCAATTAGGCTTAAAAAAAGAAGAAGAGGAATGATAACATATATTATGTGTGCTTTTCTGTTATTTTTCTCTGTAAAAAAGAGAATAAAGCAAAATGTTCACATGTACAAAATCATAAGAAAAATACACAGTCCAATAGTAACATTAAAAATAGTAGCATGTCTGCAAGAAATGAAAAAATATTTCTGGGAATAAAATGAATGTTTAGTTAATGATTTTTTTTTTTTGCCTACTATTAGCTTAATCTTTTAACTTAACATCAGTGATAATGAATTTACGCTACTCTGATAGATTAAAAAATATTTTAGAAGTTTTATGTTTGTTTTCTTAACTGTTCAATTAAGTGCATTATTAAAGATATGAATGTGTTTTCATTACATTAAATTCTCAACAGCCTATAGCGTTCTTTAGATATTAGTGTATAATATTATATTCTTCATATTCTATAATAATATAACAATTATTGTTTGTATTAAAACATGAATACGTTTCTGATATATGTAGAGATTTGTTATTTAATCTTAAATGTTTAGTTACACTATTTAAAGCACAAACAAAAACAAATTGATTATAAAAAATAATAGAAATATTTCTGTCATTATACCTGTTTTTTGCACATCTTTGATTTCTAAGATATTGTGTGTTGTCTTGTTTGGTGAAGAGTCAGGGGTGGCAATTGTACTGCGGTTTAGGTGTAAATGGGATTGTACTTTGTGACTGGATCTCGAGATGTAGGTAACATTTTCCACCTTTCCCACAGTTTCGGACATGGTACTGCTCTCAGTAACAGTGTATGATGAACTGGTGGGAAAGGTGGAGAAAGAGCTTAAGCTTGTTTCATTAATACTTGGTAAGGAGGTCATATTAGAGTGCACTGTGGTGGAGGTTCCAGCAAATGGAGCAGTGGGACTACTGTTTTTGACATCCTCCATGACCATGGTGAAATTGGTGCTGTTTGTAGGTGTTGTGAACGTTGTGCTTCTATTCTCTGGTGTTGTTTCCATTGCCATGGTGCTGCTCCAGTGCTCTGAGTGCTCTGAATTTATAAACATACAGTTTTGTGTTAAAAAATTAAATAATATAATAAATACATATTATAAAATATTATATACATATAATAATAATAAAAGAGTGGCACGGTGGCTTAGTGGTTAGCGCGTTCGCCTCTCAGCGCTAGGGATTCCCGGTTCGAATCCCCATCTGGGTGGAGTTTTCATGTTCTCCCCGTGTCTGCGTGGGTTTCCTCCGGGTTCTACGGTTTCCTCCCACAGTCCAAAAACATGGATCAAGTCAATTGAATTCTCCAAATTTCCCCATATAGAGTGTGTCTGTGTGAGTGAGTGTGTGCCCAGCGATGGATTGGCGCCCTGTCCTGGGTCTATCTGCCCAGCGCCCGAGACATTCTCCCCTGGATGGGCATGGGGAACCCCACCGCGAACCTAATAGAGGATAAAGCGGGAGATAATGAATGAATGAATAATAAAAGAACAAGAACAGCAGCAATATTACTGAATGAACGAGTTAATGCCTTTATTGTTGTTGTACACTCCCCACATCGTGCAATATGTGACAATAAATATATTGCACAATGCATGGAGTGCACAAATCCCATTATACCTGTACCACTACTACTACTACTACTACTAGTACTACTACTACTACTACTACTACTAATAATAATAATAATGATAATATTAACAATAGAGGCTTTAGTTAAATTTTTCATTAATTAGAAGCCTAACCCAATTCAACATACCCATTATTTAAAGTAATTACAAATAACACTTGTAACTCCTGATTAATGTGACAACCAGCATACACAGTGAAATTTTGTTATTAAAGCATATCAGTCAACAGCGGATGATTCAAATAAAGGAGTTTTTATCAGCCTGCCACTTAGAGTGATGACACTTGCCTAGGCCTTTAAACTAAGACTAAGACTTTTTTATGAATTTTAGAAATTTGTTAATATTATCAAGGATTGGACTACTGGGTCAAACATTAAATGACTACAATAACATAGTAAATAAAATACCTAGGTAAATTTAAAAAGTTTACTGTCATTCAGTAAACTATGATTAAATATTTGATTCTATATTTTATATTTTTTCTTTCCATAGGCTGAATATTAAATCCACAATAACAACTTATTTTTATAAAATCAACTTATTGATTAACTTATTGATGTGTGCATACTAGTACCAAAATAATAGTTGCAATTAAAGAAAGTACGCTGGTCATAAAAAAAGGTGTTAAATAGATATACCACCACAACACAACAGTTGAATTTTAAAAGATATGATTTTAAAGTTATTATTGGTTGTATTTTAAAGTCATACTGTGGAAAGACAAATAGCTAAAGATGTGATAAATTGTGTGTCAGCATTAGAAGCTGATATTATCTAACTGCAGAGACCCATCCATAAACAATATTTTCAAAAGAATTATGAAGCTTAGTGAGTTTCTCTTTTCATAGTGGTTGGTTTGAAATGCGTGTATTTTTTTTATCAATTTCCTCAGTTTGATATAAAGTCAACACTAAAAATAATTTTTACAAATATTAACAAATATTACAATTACAAATAGTAGTTGCAATTACATTTCAACATATACATATTCTCCCCGTGTCCGTTTGGGTTTTCTCCGGTTTCCTTCCACAGTCCAAAAACATGGATTCAAGGTAAACTAAGTGCTCTAAATTGACCATATAGTGTGTGTGTGTGTGTGTGTGTGTGTGTGTGTGTGTGTGTGTGTGTGTGTGTGGCTGTGCGATAGATTGGTGCACTGTCCTGGACGTCCAGTTCTGTTCTACCCTGGATGGACACGGGGAACGCCCCCTCCCCTCCCCCTCCCCAAACCCCCGCGACACTTGTAAAAGATTAAGCGGAAGATATTGAATAATTGAATAAATGAATTATCACTGCACTACGTTTAATAACATGATTATTGTAAGTGAGTGAGAAAAAAAATGGTAAAAGGAAGCATTGTAGAGAGCGACTAGAACTTAATTCTCCCTCTTTTTCCACTAGATGTCGCTAATGTTTTAACTTTTTTCACCTGTTTCGCTTGAAATGACTTAATACGTAAAAAAGGAAATATGTGACATCCACAAATAACTTAAATCCTATTTTAATCATATTTACTTGTCTAATGTCTAATGTCATTTTAAGGAAAGGCCTGCGTTGCCTGAAATTTGGATGTTTTTTCCTCTTGTGTTTAAGTGTCCTTTAGGAGTTTCAGTTTCCTTCCACAGACAAAAAAGCATGACATTAGCTTAACTGACACTATATATAATGAAAATAAAAGTAAATAAAAATTGTAAAAAAGTAAATAAGACTGGATAATGATCAGGTTTGATTACACTCCAGTGTAACTGTTTTCTTAACAACTGATTTATGTTGTTCTCTCTGGTTTATTTGAAATGTTAATTAGGTGTTATTTTAAAATGTAATAAAATATTAAGTATACATATATAAAGTCGGGCGGCACAGTGGCTTAGTGGTTAGCACGTTCGCCTCTCAGCATTAGGGATTCCCGGTACGAATCCCAATCCGGGTGGTGTTTCCATGTTCTGCCCTTGTCCGTGTGGGTTTCCTCCGGTGTCCTCCCACAGTCCAAAGACATGGATCAAGTCAATTGATCTCTCCAAATTGCCCAATATGGAGTGTGTTTGTGTGCGTGTCTGTGTGAGTGTGTGCCCAGCGATAGATTGGCGCCCTGTCTTGGGTGCAAAGCCCAGCACCGAGACTTTCTCCCCTGGATGGGCACGGGGAACCCCCCGCTACCCTAATAGAGGATAAAGACTATATAAAGTCTTAATAACATGTGCTTTAAATGTAATTTGTGTGAGCTGTTTAAAACATATTACTATTAGTAGCAGTAGTATTATTCATTCATATATATAGTTATACAATAAATTGAAAATTAATTATACATTAAAAAATAAGATGTTTACTATCTTTATCAGGAAGAGCAAGTCATGTCCTTAACATCCAAATAAAATTAGCATACTAATGCAATAGATCCAAAAAAAAAAAAAAAAAGTACAAGGCCAGACTACTGTTTTAAAAAAAAACCTTACAAGGAGCGAATAGGTTATGCATGATGTAAGCCATGTCAAATTTTTAGATTTGCTTCATAACACATTAACTTAGTAAACTGTGACTTACCTGTGGGTGTAGAATTGAGAACAGTGATAAAAAAATCCATCTTTTTGTGAATACACCTATAATCTTCTGCATAAACCACCAAAGTGTAGTTTCCAGAGTGCTCATGACTTACTGGCCACATGTGTATTGTATCATTTTGTGACACTGTTGTGTTTCCCTGAAAAAAGGAATTTTGAAAACTGTAGATCTATAGCATAGTTTGATTAATCTACAAGTCATATAGTGCATATATGCAAGATGCAATAAAATATTCAGTACAAATACTAATACAAGGGAAAAAAACGCCCAGCGCCTGAAACATTCTCTTGTCGATGGGCATGGGGCCCCGGGTAGAGTAAAAAGCAGAAGTAGATGAATGAATGAATGTTATAGCCATTTACAACTGTTATTTTTTCATTTCAACTCCAGGGAAAAATATGGAATTAATTAATTCTAATGAAAATGTTATTAAATCACTCTTGTAATTTGCAGAACACCTGCATTGGATTAAATCTGGTATTTAGTGAAATAATGGAGCTCACACCTTGGAAAACTGTTGCACAAAGCGACCATAAATTATAGTCCCAGGACAATATGAGTTAATATAAGATATGAGTTAATAAAAAGCAAGGATTATAAAATTGTCTTCAAGAAGATAAGTCATCACAGAATGTTGCAAAATATGTTGATTGTTCCCCGTCAGCTGTGACAAAAATGTGGACCAATAACAAACAGAATAGGAAAGTTATAAAAAGACGCATAATGGTAGACCAAAGAGGACATCAAAGCGTTAAGCATATTGGCTTGGAAACGGAAAATGAAAAACAAAACAAATAAGATACAACTTTATTAAAACATATGTATCTATTGTAAATGAAAAAAAAGACTTTTTAATAGTGGGTTACCTTTTTCCAGTCATAATGTAAGGACCTGGAGGAGTTTGCTTTGCAGGTTATTGTCAAATTTGTCTTAGCCTTAACCTCTATCTGGCTCTCAAAATCACACATTAAGCTGTCAAGGTCTGTTTAGAATAAAAAGATTAAATCAAAGCATTAAAGAAAACATTTAAAATTCACCCATATGCATATGATTTGTATAAAAACTACTGGTATTGATCAAAAGATGAATGTGAAATATTTGGATAAAATAGCCTGCAATTGGAGTAAATGTAAATTTAATTTGTAAGCAATTAAAACATATTACTATTAGTAGCAGTAGAATTATTCAGTCATATAGTAATATAATAAATTTTAAATGTTCTAAAGAATTTGGGAAAAATTAATTATAGCTTAAAAAAAATCAAATAGGTAAAGTTAATTTAGACACAGTCAATGACTAAACTGAGTTTCACTGTTCACTGTCTTAATCAGAAAGAGCAAGTCCTTAAAGCCAATCAAAATAAAATTAGGATACAAATGCAATAGACCCTGAAAAAGTACAAGGCCACGCTACTGTTTTAATGATTAAAAAGCTAATAAATTATGCATGATGTAAGCCATGTCATATAGCTTCATAACACATTAATTTAGTAAACTGTGACTCACCTATGGGTGTAGAATTGAGAACAGTGATAAAAAAATCCATCCTTTTGTGAAGCCGCTTATAATCTTCTGCATAAACCACCAAAGTGTAGTTCCCAGAGTGCTCATAACTTACTGGCCACATGTGTATTGTAGCATTTTGGGACAGTGTTGTGTTTCCCTAAAAAAGTATTTTAAAATCTACATAATAGATCTATTGTATAGTATGAATAATCAACATATAGTGCATATATGCAAGAGCATATGCAAAGATGCAATATAATGTGCAGTACAAATTGTAATACAAGGAGAAAAAAATAGTTCTTGAAGTATATAGAACCCCTGGGTAAATTCTGCAATTCATTCATTCATTCATTATCTCCCGCTTTATCCTCTATTAGGGTCGCGGTGGGGTTCCCCATGCCCATCCAGGGGAGAACGTCTCGGGCGCTGGGCAGATAGACCCAGGACAGGGCGCCAATCCATCGCTGGCCACACACTTACTCACACAGACACACTCTATAGGGGGCAATTTTGAGAATTCAATTAACTTGATCCATGTTTTTGGACTGTGGGAGGAAACCGGAGAACCCGGAGGAAACCCACGCAGACACGGGGAGAACATGGAAACTCCACCCAGATGGGGATTCGAACCGGGAATCCCTAGCGCTGAGAGGCAAACGTGCTAACCACTAAGCCAAAATTATATTGCAACCTTCTGGCATTAAGAAACATCAACAAAAAATGCAATTGATGTAGTCAGGAGCGGCACAGTGGTTTAGTGGTTAGCACATTCACATCTCAGCACTGGGAATCCAGGTTCAAATACTAATCAGGGTGGAGTTTCCATGTCTGCATGGGTTTCCTCCTGGTTCTCCGGTTTCCTCCCATAGTCCAAAACATGGATTCAAGGAAAATTGAATGCTCTAAATATCCCCATATAGTGTGTGTTTATGTGATTGTCTGTGTGAGTGAAGGTGCCCAGGGATAGATTGGCACCCTGTCCTGGTTCTATCTACCCAGCGACCAAAATGCTCTTTCCTAGATGGGCATGGTGAACCACCTTTCTCCTCCCAATCCCTAGTGCGGAAGTAAATGAATGAATGAATGTTGGACCCAGTCACAATTGTTATTCTTTCATATCAAGTACACGGAAAATATGGATTTCATTAGTTTTAAGGAAAGTATCTTGAAATAAATCTGTAATTTGCCGAACACCTGAATCGAATTAAATCTGGTAATTAGTCATCAGTAAAATAAGAGAGCTCACACCTTGAAAAACTGTTCCACAAAGCGGACATAAAGTATAGCTCCAACACTTGAGATATGAGGTAATACGAAAGTAAGGATTATAAAATATCTTTAAAAAGAATGTTGCAAAATACATGTTCCCTGTCAGCTGTGACAAAAATCTGGACCAATAACAAACAGAATTGGAAAGTTATAAAAGAGAAGCTTACTTCTCTTTGCCAATGGACATCAAAGAATTAAGCGTTATTTGTTGACAAGTGGAGCCAATGTATACAAGCAGAAAAATGTATTTATTCTAATTGAAACAAAGACTGCCTAAGAGTGGGTTACCTTTTTCCAGGCATATTGTAAGGACCTGGAGGAGTTTGCTTTGCAGGTTATTGTCAGATTTGTCTCAGCCTTAATCTGTATTTCGCTCCCAAAATTACACACCAAGTTGTCAAAATCTGGTTAGAATAAAAAAGATAAATTTCAGCATTTAAGATAAATATTTGAAATTCATCTATATGAATGTGAATGGTATAAAAGCTTTTGATTTTGATCAAAAGATGAATGTGAAATTTTACATTCCACAGTCAGATTCACATGTTCTCTGAGACTGTGTAAATGCTGTGCTGATGAGCTCCAAAGGGGCTGACAGATGAGGTTGCTGTTGTTTCGCGTGATGCTCTGGATTGAGAAATTTCCATACTGACTTTCCATGATCAAATTACCCTGTAAGGCAGAAACAGTACTAAGCAGAAGAAACAGATTTGGCTGGCATAGGTGTCATTCAGAAGACATTTTTTTCAATGTATGTATTGAAAGTATTTCCTTTACACAAGTGTTCTATACTTCAAACTCTCTGATCAGGTCACTAAAACTGCCTGTTCCTGCAGATTCCCTCTGCAAAACATCAGGAAGATCAGACCTTTCTTGACTAAACATACTACTCAGCTGTTAGTTCATGCCCCCATACTACCCCAGCTCGATTATTGTAATGATTACTTACTGGTCTCCAAGCTTGCACATCAGTCTTCTACAACTGATTCAATACTCTGATTCAATACTCAAAGCAAACTCATGTCAATCCACTACACATCTCTCTCCACTGGCTTGGTTCCACTGACGTGTTCTCTCATTTGTAATTCGCTTTGGATGAAAGCGTCTGATATATGACTAAATGTAAATATGTATGTACTGTAAATGTTCTGTTCTGTTTACCTGTGCGGATTGTAAGCTGTAACCATCAGCTGGAGGATTACTAACACATGTGATGTTCACCTCATCCCCTTCAAAAAATGTCCTGTTTTGGGGTGTAACCAATACATATACGTGTGGTTCTAAAGCACAAATGAACAGAAATTAAAGCATGGTTAGTCATTAAATAGGTTATTTGCACTTGTGTTATCATTTACACCTTTTCACTGTTTACTATTTTAGAATTATTAATGTGTGCATATAGATTTCCAAATTACTGTGTCCTGAGGTCCTTTTTAGAATGGTCATAAACTTTCATTGTAAGTTTGATCAGTAGTTTGTTTTATTGATGTTACCATATTTAACTATAACATTATGTTTCCAAATGATATACAAAATACTACTCCCTCATAAAAGTCCTGTAGTCTTTAAAACTGTTTAAATCTGGGTTGAATGTTTGTACATTGTTGGTTATAGCTGTCTTCTATCCAAATTGTGTCTCTGTCTCAGGTCAGAGTCCAAACCCATGAAAAGTGTGTAATTACAACAAAGACATATTATTATTCATAAGTGATCTGTAACCAGCCTGATCTATTCGCATTAATACTCCATTTATCATTTACCTTCCAACTTATTTAGCACTCATTTGCAGCAATTGACACAGAAATCATGTCACCAAAAATAGTTATGGTGGTTAAACACAAAACAAGGCAAGAAAAAATATTAAATTAAAGAAACCTATACAATTTAAGACCGCTGTAAAAATTGAGTTTAAAAATAAGATAATCAAAAACTAAAATAAATCTTAAGGATGGGAGGCACGGTGGCTAAGTAGTAAGTAAGCATATTTGCCTCTCGGCGATGGGGATTACACATTGAAGGCACCTGCAGACTTTGTTGGCATGTTCTCCAGCTTGGATGCATGTCCCTGGCCTACCTGATAAATGATAACTTTTATCTATGTTTTTAGGTTTCGCCAGTTTCCTTGAGGTGTAGCTCCTAATCCATGGCTCTGCGGGTACGACGAATCTGCATTTATAGAGGACTGACTGTCCTCAATGGGCATATAGTTTTGTAATTGTTATAGTTTTTCCAATTGTTAAATATGGACACCTAATCACTACATAATCTGGACATTGATCTGAGGATGAGCCCCCACCACTGAGTTCTGTCTTTCCAAGGTTATTTGAAAAAAAAAAAAACATAACAGGGAGTCTTTCTTGCCACCCTTGCTGTGGCTTACTCTTTGTGGGTTCAAGCTTTTAACACTGTAAAGCTGCTTGGCTACAATGTTCTTTTGTAAATAGCACTAAATAAACAAACTACTTGAAATCGAACTTGAGTTTGGATACCTGAACTGTTGCAATAACCCCAGCTGGGGGTTGCACTATTTGGGGCTTTCGTGGTTCTTAAGCATAGAGAAGAAATTTCATCAAGCCTCTAGCTGACCCCTGTTGTTACAATGATCCCATGACTATCCGAACTTCTGCCAGGTCTATTGTTGGGCACACATTTTCGTAATGAATAAGTATCTTCAAATGCATTTTATGTAACATACGCTACGCACAAAAAGTTAGGGAAATTTTGCTTTCATGTGAAATTTCAGGACGAGCCCAAAATGCATTAAAACCTTTACAGGTGAACTTAATGTGACCTTCTCTAAGCTTTTGAATGCACATGTCCAACTGTTAAATGTTTTAGTATTTTTTGCACAAATTGTTGTTATTCTAACGAGGAGCTTAATGGCAAAATTCACAATTGTTTGATCCTCGAATTGACCAATAAATGTCCTGATTCAATTAGAGCTGGTGTTTAAACATTTAAACAGCTGGTGCCATCCCTTATTATGCTGTTCCAATTTGACATCATAAGACCAAGACGCCACCTAACAATGGATCAACAGTACCTTGCCATTGTGATGCTTTAAACAGGACGTTCTCAGATGGAAGCTGCCACTATGCTTAAAGAGTCACAGAGTGTCATCAGCAGGTTGCAACAGAGATACGGAGAGACTGAAAGAGTCACAGAAAGGTGTAGAAGTGGACGTGTTTTAGCCAAATCCGATGCTGATGACCCCAACATTGTAAACAATGCCCTGAGGATGATACCAGATGATAAATGCCACTCAACTCCAGGCAAATTTAAGGGAGGTGAGAGGCACCTAAGTGTCACATCAGACCCTTCGAAACAGTCAGCGTGGTCTGCGTGCTAGATGACCTTGCAAAGGTACCTGACCACACCACCAGGCCACACCACCAATTACACTGAACGTGGGACCAGTGGGCCTCACTGCTATTCTCTGATGAATGTTGATTCACGCTGAGCGGAAATGATGACTGTTGTCACCAGACGTGCTTTTTGGTGGTGGCAGTGTTACAGTGTGGGCAGGTGTGTCCAGTCTGCACAGAACTGCCCTACACTTTGTGAATGGTACAGTGACAAGCCCATACTACCTGAATAACATCAATCATTGTGCCCCTACATGAACAACACAGCCCCGATTTCATCTTCATGGATGACAATGCTCCAGCTCATCGAGGTCACATCATCAGGGAATGGCTGTTGGAGACTGGTGTACCTCAAATGGAATGACCTTCACTTTCTCAAGAATCCCATTGAAAACCTGTGGGATCAGCTGAGTCGCCTTGTAGAGGCTCAAAACTCTGCACCCCAAAACCTCAATGAACTGAGGGCTGCCCTTCAAGAAGAGTGGTATGCCATGCCTCAGCAGACAATAAGTCGACTTGTGAACAGCATGAGACGTTGTTGTCAAGCTGTAATTGAAGCTCAGGAGCACATGATGAGTTATTGAGACGTTAAAACCACGTAAAAAAGTGTTGTTAACTTTTGTTTCAATAAATTGTTTGGGATGAGGAAATCACCAGTGCATCCTTCTACTTAAATTTCATACTTTCATGACATGATATCACTGTAGCGTGAACTTTTTCCATTTTCCATGAATTTCACCTGAAAGTTAAACAACCCTAACTTAGTTACACTAAGTAGTGTATATAATAGGTACTGTACTGTATATGTAGCTTTTTGGTACGGCTAATCATATTTCCAGAGTGGGTCTTGTTCATTCATTCATTATTCATTATCTTCCGCTTTATCCTATATATTAGGGTCGCGGGGGGGTTCCCCATGCCCATCTAGGGGAGAACGTTTCGGGCGCTGGGCAGATACACCCAGGACACACTGTGTGTGTGCCTATCGCTGGGCACACACACAGACACTCACTCAGACACACTTTATATGGGGCAATTTGGAGAACTCAATTGACTTGATCCATGTTTTTGGACTGTGGGAGGAAACCGGAGAACCCGGAGGAAACCCACGCGGACACGGAGAGAACATGGAAACTCCACCCAGATGGGGATTCGAACCGGGAATCCCTAGTGCTGAGAGCCGAACGTGCTAACCACTAAGCCACCGTGCCGCCCGAGTGGGACTTGTTAGTTTAGCTAATTACTTATTAGATTTAGTAAAAAATAAAAGTCCTTATTTCATGAATAGAGGTGAATGAGAAAATGGGTACTTAGGGACACAATAAACAAATAATTAAATAAAATAATAATAATTTTAAAATAATAAAAAACATAGTTAAAACATTATGCTGAGCCTTACTGTTTACACTCTTTTCCCTAAAATAGTTTATGTTGATAAAGCACAAAATTATTCATTCATTCATTAGATTCCGCTTAATCCTAATCGCAATCGCTGGGCACACTCACACAGACACACACACACACACACACACTATACGGCATTTTAGAGCATTCAGATTCATCCTTGAATCCATGTTTTTGGACTATGGGAGGAAATCCACGTGGACACTACTCCACCCAGATTGGGAACTGAACGTGCTAACCACTAAGCCACCATGCTGCCCTGAAGAAAGACATGTTTACACCAATTACGCAAATTACCATTTATTTTATTTCTTTTAACTTTGCATAATTTTATAAAAACCTTTTTCCCTGGGGCTGAATCACCCCCCCCCCACCCCCACACGACCCTAGTTCAGTTTTTCATTGAAAACATATTTTTTATGTATTTTTAAAATTCCATTACTTGTCACTAATGAATATGTTTGTGTAAATATTGTGTATAGACTGTAAAGTGTATAAACATGTCAAGGTCTAAACACAATATTTACAAACATTCATTTTGTTTTGAAGTTATAATGATAGGAACATCAATATTGAACATAAAGTTTGTATAGTGTATTTGTACAGTATGATTTACCTGTAACTTGCAGTTTTGTTGAGCATTTAATGGATCCGTCTGGAAACACTGTGAAATCACAAACGAACTCTCCACTGTCTTTTTCTGTAACCCCATACAAATGCAAAATGGAGCCTTGTAGATTTGTGCTGTTTGTTTTGTTTACCAGCTCCACTTTAAAATTATTATCAAAATAGTGAATTGGGTTGGCGGGATTGACCACCACAATTTTTTTCTCGGTTTTCTCCTCCTTTTTAAGCCATTGCAGCTGAATAATATTTTTATCCTCTGTAGAAATTATACATGGCAGACTAATGTTCTGCCCCACTCTTAAATTCAGGAAATGATGGTGTTCTATATTGACTTCTCGGCTTCCTGTTGGTTAAAAAGAATCAGTTAAACACCAAATATATCTTAATATTAACATTAAAAATAAAGAAATATTAAAATGTTTTCTTTAAACGCCAAACATATGACTCTGCTTCAAATCTTTCTATTAGTGTTCGCTACAACCGGATCTACTTTTGTGATGTGTGTGATTTGGTGTAGTTTTTTACCAGTTGCCGTTCTTTCCATTATTATCCCTATTTATTTGGGTCTGGTACCCAGCATTATGGGTGCACTGTTTTGCTTACCCCTAATCACCAATGAAACATCACTAATTTAGCAACGAACATATTTTTAAATGTAAAAAGAAACCTGAGATTCTGGAGAAAAGCCCATACAGGTGTAAAGATGACATTCCATAAACATTCCACTAAAAAATTATTTCATCCCACCTGGGAATAAACCAGAGTGTGCTTGCTGTGAGGCAGATGTGTTAACTGCAGCTCCAACATGTCTGCTTCAGTAAAATTAGATAACAAATATTATATGCTTTTGGTAATATACTGAATAATAATATAATTTTTTTTTATTATACAAGAACCATTTACACATAAATGGTCAGTAACAGTAAATGTATTGGAATTTGAAAGTCTTTACAAGCTTTAGTAAATGATTAAAAATATGAAAACTACTTGAATCAGATACATTCACTTTCAAGAATATAAAATGTTTACTCTAAATATTAAAACCTTACTCTGTAATTATGTATGTATGTTCTCTTCAATGTGCTAATATTTTGATGTTTAAACAATGTGTAATTAAAGCAGGGGCTCTGTTAAATCGTAATAAATAACTCAAAAGTGAAACATTTAGCAGATCATTTAACAAAACGTTAAGTTGGAATAAAAAGTAAAGCTATGTGTGATAAATGTCTTTAAATCACTTACCATAAGTGATGCTTATAAAAATCAATAGACAGAAACCTTTGTCTGTTGATAAAAACAACATGTCTGCAGTAATGGCAGTTAGTTTTGCAAATGAAAATGAAATATGACAAGCTACACAGGAAGTGGGATTTTGCACTTGAGAGACAGGAACCAGATTTTTTTTTTGCCCTTTTAACATCCGTGTGTCTTTTAGATTTTCAAGCACAAGTTCTCGGGCCTTTAAATATGTTTGGCTCAGGGGCGTCGTTAGACCTGGGATTTCGGATGTTTTGTCAGTAGCCCCGGATCAAATGAGAGCAGCTTTCAATGGCCGCCTCTCCTCCAGCAGCGGGACTGAACGATGAAGTCACCATCAGCTATTTGTGCTACCAAGCTCTCTCTCTCTCTTTCTCTCTGTGTGTGTGTGTGTCTGTGTGTGCGCGCATGTGTGAGGGAGATTTTCTCAGCTTTCATAAACCATCAGAATTTTTCTGAAGGCGCAAACTGTCGAAAAGCAAAACCTTGTTAAAACTGTCTCATCTGCTAACTCAACTTACAAATGAAAACAACTCAAATCAGTAGTTAAGGAAAAACAAACTACACTAGAGTATAATTAAATCTGATCATTATCCAATTTGCCTTTTAGGTTATTTATTTATTTTTCATAGCGAGTGCTTGTGGAAGAGATGCGTTTTTAGATATTTAAAATATATAACACATAAGTATTTATATGATTTACTCAAAACAGTTATAGACAGTTTTGAATAGCGATTTGTGTTAAAGTAGCTGGTAAGATTCTGCTCTAACCTCAATTCTTATTGTTTCCTGAAGAATGTGTAGTGACATACTTATTGAAACCACACAAGTGCATACAAATAAACACACACACACACACACACACACACAAACTAAATGCTACTGTAACATATAAAAAATATATACAACATATATAACATATCAAAACACTTTTCCCCAAATGATTTTGCTTAACACACCTCCCAGAAGCAGGTTGTAAGCATGTCACTTCACATTTTCTTTTTCTTGGTCCTGTTTAGTTTATTAACTAAGTTCAAATTGTGTCCTTAAAATCAGTTTTCAGCAAAAAAAAAATCCAAATATGAAATCTTAAGCAATCTAAAGATGCACATAATTATTAGTTTTAGTGAACCATGCGGTAGTCATAAATATTGTTGCCTATGTTAGATTGTTTAATTGAAAAGATTATTTCTAAATGGTATACAGTGAGGATGATCCTTAAGTGATAATCTAAAGATATGTATAAAATGCATTACCAGATTTTTGAGGAAAATATCGTCACTATATGGTTTGAAAGAAATTTTAAAATGTTTGCAATAACTCATTATTTGCAGTAATGCATAATCTTCTTAAGACTGTGGCTCAGGATGTAATCAAATCACTTTATGGATATCTAACACAACATTTTCCATCCATCCATCCATTATCTTCCGCTTTATCCTGTACTAGGGTTGCGGTGGGGTTCCCCATGCCCATCCAGGGTAAAACGTTTCGGGTGCTGGGCAGATAAACCCAGGACAGGACACCAATCTATCGCTGGACTCACACTCACTCACACTCACACAGACACACTCTATATGGGGCAATTTGGAGGATTTAATTAACCTTGATCCATGTTTTTGGACGGGAGGAAACCGGAGAACCCGGAGGAAACCCACGCGGACACGGGGAGAACATGGAACCTCCGCCCAAATTGGGATTCGAACCGCGAATCCCTAGCACTGAGAGGTGAACGTGCTAACCAATAAGGCACCGTGCCGCCCTAACACCATATTTTATGAGTTTAAATTTTATAGTGCTGGTAATAACACTGGTTTAAATTCTAATCCAACGATGTGGGAAAAGGAACAAACTGAACAAAGTTTTCTAATTATAGCAAAATAATATTGTCATGCTAAATTAGTTAATAAGCCTTTATGTCTTTTTTTTAATTTTATAACTTAGGATCTTTGCAAAATTAAATGCAGTATAGCATAGATAATTTGAACATCTGTGTTACTTTTTACCAACAAACAGAACACTTGAACACGAGGGAATATACAGGCCACACATTGAGTGGCTTATTTTAACATCTTTGTTTAGGTACAACAGTCCCTGGGGTTGACTCTTAATTTATCTAATGACTGATTCCAGACTTTTAGTTATTTGTAAGGCATTGTTAGAATTATATAAGTAGTATTTTCTAAACTGTGTCCTTTTGTGAATGCACAAATGGTACCATATAAAGGGTTTAAATAAGGATATAAAAGCTCAGATGATGTGTTTCTAAGAATAATCATTTTAACCAGCAGTAGAAAGTCCAGGATAGAGGGAGTGTTAGGCCTGGTCAAGGTAAGCAGTACGGTGCAGTACAATAATGCACACAGAATGCCAGGTAGCAGTCAAAATACTTTTATTAACAGCACAGAACGGAACAGTCCAAGGTGAGGATTAAATAAGAAAGAGAGGCAAGTGATCAATTACCATAAATGAGATTCTAATGAACTAAGGCTGATAGTCAATTAACTTAAACAAGGCTAAAACAGAGAAACATGACTAAACAAGTCATGGGAAACTCAAAAAACAGTACAATGCAAAAGGTACCTGTGACCACTTCTCTAGCTGAATTCATATTCCCTAGACCAGATATAAGCAAAGCAAGCCAAGCCAAAAAAACAAAAAAATAATGCCAGGGTGCATACATATATAAGCCAGGGTGCATACATATAGCTGAAGACCCAAAAGAGAATGCGCCATAGTGTACATCAGGGATTTCTCAGGAAACCAGAATCTGAACCTGAAACACCAAGAAGAGATACACACAGGAGTACCACTCAGCAAAACAACCCAACAAGTAAGGAAATGGAGGAACAGGTTAATTAACTAAATGAGGCATGGGAAGCTCAGGAAACATAGGACTAGCTTTCAACAAAAACAAAAAAGTTGTCATGGAAAATATCCAAAGTCACATATGTGAATCAAACATCAGATTTTCATACTTAATTGGATGAAGCATGGGTTAATTACGTCAACCTCTGGTACTGTCAGACAACGGGGTTCAGGGGAAAATTGGGCTATTGTTGGGCAGAGAAGATAAAGGGGGTAGGACGGTATAAGGAAAAGAATGAAGAAAATGCTTAAGAAGAAATATGTGAGCATTCAATGAAGGTACGATAACTGGTAAAGATAGAAAAAGTGAGTGAGTGAGATCTCTTTTGCCTACTGTGCTTATACACAGTAGAATTTGTCCTCCACATTTAACCTATGCATATACACACACTGTTGGAAATCCATCTTTTTTGGAACAACATATTTTTAACTATACTAGCAAAAACTATTTGGAAATTTAAGGAAGTGTCCCTGAGTTGCAGCCTATAAAGCCTAAGTTCTTACACAAGTAACAGATAGCAAAGAATCAGGTTAACCAACTTACCATCTTAATTCCTTGATTTTAAACTAATAGAAATGGTTCATGGGAGGCCACCTTCTCTGAGTTGAAGCTTCTTTTTAAATTTTTTTAATATCTTTTTAATCAATGATTAACAGAAATGTTTTTCTTCCCCCTGGGGTCACATCAGGTAAAAAGGAGAGTTTTATATATTTTTGTTTTTTTTCTTTATTTACTTTGGGGACTGCTTTGAAAATTTGAGGTATTGTAAAATGTATGCAGAAATATATACAATTGTAAACACACAAACTTCCAATAAATAAAATGAATAACCTAGTTTCCTCAGAAATAACTTGTAAATCATTCATTCATTATCTTTCACTTTATCCTATATTAGGATCGCAGGAGGGGGGGGGGGAGAACGTTTCGGGCGATGGGCAGATACACCCAGGACAGGGCGCCAATCTATCGCATGGCACACACTCACACACACAGACACGCACACAAACACACTCTGCATGGGGCAATTTGGAGAACTCAATTGACTTGATCCATGTTTTTGGACTGTGGAAGGAAACCAAAGAACCCGGAGGAAACCCACGCGGACACGGGAGAACATGAAAACTTCACCCAGATGGGGATTCGAACCGGTAATCCCTAGTGCTGAGAAGCGAAAGTGCTAAACACTAAGCCATCGTGCCGCCACTCGTAAATCATAATAAACATAAATCACTGTTTATCCTTTATTAAACATATATACAAATATAATGAATGTGTCGTGCTGCCTCTAGGTGGCAGTAAGGAAACAAAAATAGAAGGCAGCCCTATTCAGATTAGTAAAACATGAAGTTACTAGAAAGATCATATCAAATCATATCGAAACAAGGAACTAATAGAGTGAGTAATAAAGTAAAAACCAGTGAGACAAAACATGGAGCAGAACCAAGCTTAACCAGCTCAAAACCAGGGATACCAAGATGTGGAAACTTATGTGGACAGAAATAGAATAAGAAAACTGAAGCATTCTAGAATCCATCCACTATCTTCTGCTTTATCCTGTACTAGAGTCGCGGTGGAGTGGGGTGGGGATGGGGAGAATGTTTCGGGAGCTCGGCAGATACAGGGCACCAATACAGGGCATACAGATACAGGGCATAAATGTTATATAGAAATCTAATAATACAACCTAAAGACACAATGCATAACCATTACTAAATAGACAAAGAGAGTGAATTAAAACAAAGGACAAACACATGTGACATAGTACTGGTGATACACAATAATATAGTAAACTAAATGATACAGCAAAAAAAAAAAACAACTGAAGTTTAAAACAGCAGTATGATGTGAAACTAAGTTCTAAAGAAATTAACGGTTCATAGGGAAAATTATGGGTCCTTCAACTTATATATTTAAAATAATAATAATAATAATAATAATTTAGGTTTCAGTAACAGCGTAGCATGGCGATGCCTAAGCAAATTGCTCTATCTCAGGGTTGCCAACCAGTCGATCGTTATCACCCTGTCGCCCTTGAAAAAAACTGAAAAACATTCAGAAACCAATTATGCCTGGATGACATTCAGTTTTCCAAGCGCTTGCCTTTTGATATGGTTTATTTGTATCTTTTTTAATGTAGCAAACGGATGCTGCATTTAAGTAATGATTATTGCTGTTGTTTACAGCTCGCGAGCATAGCGGAGGCTTCACAAAAGAACCCCTACTATTTTTATCCAGAAAAAGAATGTGTGTGTGTGTGGTGTGCAACCAGTCACAGGGACTGTTTAAACAAGAAATTCAAAGACAGATATCCACCAAAGATCACAATCCTGCTAATAACGTTCAGGAGCTGAATAAAGTTGAGATGGCATTGTGATCAGAGTTAAATTGCACTTATAATAGTTGCATTGCATGAATTTATTCAGTGTTTTGTTGTAAAGTCAATTACTAAATACAACAGTTATTATTGGTATATTCATCCTGTATGCTCATTTATTAACATAAATTTTTCATTTTATATTACAGCCATTAAGTTTCTGCAGTGGAGGATGTCCCCACCACTGAGATCTGATTCTCTAACAGGGAGGTTTCTTGCCACTGTTGCTTCAGCTTGCTCTTTGGTGGTTCAGGCTCATAACACTGTAAAGCTGCTTTGTGACAATGTACTGTTGTATTAAGCATTATATAAATACATTATTAAAACTTGAATTTAAAAGCTGGACCAAAGTGTTTCATTCAATTAGGCAAATTAAAAAGCTTAGTAAAAAGTTAAAAGTACAGAATAGTGAACTTTAAAGCTTTAATACACAGATCTTGCCTATGAATGAAGCAGAGGCAAGTGTTTTTGTGCTTAAAAAGGTTGGTGAACACAGACAGTCACCTGCAGGTACCACAATCTGTCCCAATTTCCTGACAACAGAGTACTGACATCTGCTCCTAATCTCCCATCAATTAGTATTCATTCCTCACCTGTTTTCACTCACCACCTTCCTATTTGTTGGCAACTTTGCGATCAATTTTGTGTTGAATTATGTCACACTAGGTGCGGGTAATGGAAGAGAGGCAAATGCAGGATAACCTTAGGTAATAGGAAGGTGGTGAGTGAGAACTGGTGAGGAATAAATGCTAATTGATGGGTGATTAGAAGCAGGTGTTAGAGGAATTGGACGGATCAGTGGAAGTCTGCTGGGAAGGAGCTGGACACTAACAGCTGTCAAAATTGTATACCCTTTACCTATATTTTTTCCTAATACCTGCCATTTATTGCAAATTCACATTTCCACTCTTAGGTAACCACAGTTGTAAGATTACAAAAAATATATTTGAGCTTGTATTGCTTTCATCACATTCCCACATTGGCATAGATGTTCACGTACATGTGTTTAGTATTCAGGTTTCATGTAGGCTTTAACATTTTTCTCACGATGAGTTTCATTTGAGCTAATTCTGGTTCTTGTCTTAATTGTAACAAGAATATAATAAAGGGTTAGTAAGGACACAAAACACATAATTATCACATTAATCCATAAGGTTTTGTGTATGTTATGGGGCTGTCATCTGAATTAATGATGTGAGTAATAAAATAATTTGACTGTATAATAATTTGTGCTCAGCAAATTATTTATATCAAGGATTGCTTACCATCAAGTAATGCATAATAAAAATATATTTAAACAGACCTGCAGTAAATGAGATTATTTAAAAAAGAAAAAGAACATCAAGCACGCAGAATGTATTGCTGGTGCGGAGAATACATCAAAACTGCATTGCCTTGGAAACCGAAGTCAAGCAGGTGTCTCTTGGAAACAGGTTGCATTATTTCTCCATTTCCCTTCAGGTTTTAACATCCAAACAATGTAAAAAGGATACATGATGAGAAAAAAGGTGGATTAATAATTAATATAAACACTTATTGAAATCACAAACACACCATGAGGAATTTTGAAGACAAAAAAACTATACACAAAAAAAACAACAAAGAATTTTTTTCCAGTTGAAATTATGTAAAAAAGCATTATTTTAAGCAACTCAAAACATGTATCTGAATAGACATGCAGAAAAAAAACCCACCTTTTGGCACACAGCACAGATAAAAAAACAACCCTGACATGGACTAGTCACAATTACAGGACCGGGCTTGCGCATTACGGTGCCCAGACCCATCTTGCCGGACCGGAGTAGTTAAGCAGTGGAGGCATGTTGATCCGGGAGGAAGGGGTCTGTATTCTCAGGTTGCAGAATGACATAGCGACAACACAGCATTTGTCTTTGGACATCCAGCAAAAGTAATCAGTTATACAAAGTGACAAAGTGTATAATGCTGTTACTATACAACATTTTAGAATGCACTAATCAAAATTAGTTACCTTTTAAGAATTCAAATCAAGGACCATATTACAAACAGCATTTGAATTGTACAAGTAATTATGTTGATTCAATTCTCAGATGGGTTTGTAGGATACCACTTATTTTAAACCAATCATTTGCAATATCATATACAAGTATTCTAAAAACGGACATAATGACTGGAAACACTTTGTTTTGTAATACAAGAGTAAAATACCTTTTTTAATTGATTTATGAAAACAAGTCTCATAGCATTCTGAATGCCAAAAAAACTGAAAAGTGCCTTCCAATAGCAAAAATTCAATTCATTATGTTTTTTGACCTAAACAGCAAAGCTGTCCACACTGGAGAAAATCACAAAATACTCCAAGCAATAGAATGTCAAAAACAGCTTGTATGACAGGTGAAGTTCAAGTTTATTTTCATAATGTTATTTACGATAGTGCATATTAATCTCAAAACAGATTTACTGTGTTCTAAATCTAAAGTGACAGAGGCAGTGAAAATTTGTCATTTGTGTTTTGTATTTATACATTTTGTATAGTTGTATGCTGTTCATGGTCAAAATGGGGAATTATCATTTAAACAGCCCAGCAGAATTAACTTTGTAAAACAATAAAGGGTGAGGGGTGCACCTCCAAGTATTCAAGTATTTTATTTGTCATTTCAACAATATAGTGGTGTACAAAATTCAAGTGGTGTACAAAATACAGAGGAACAAAACACCATTCGCAGCACTGAAGGCGCTTCATAGAACAGCATACAACTATACAACCCAACATAAAGTGCACGTGTGCAAATAGCTTGTGTAAAACAAGAATTACAATAAATTCAAGACAGTATACAGGACAATAAATCTTCAAGTAACGGGAGGGAACAGTGCAACAGAAAGTATACAGGGCAATACACAGTAATATACAATATACAGTAAACATTAAGTAAATGGGAAGCAACAGTATATGTGGCCCCCTAGTGGTGTGAGCCGCAAGGTGGAAAAAAAGTTTACAGTTATAAATGTAATTTTTTTTGGCATCAGTTGTTTATAAATTTAAAGAAGGTGTACAATGTATTAGCAGCATTTTTTTCTATCTTTGGTATACTGAAGTATGCGTATGAGATTTTCCAGTTTTACATGAGTGCAATTCATACCTAAAGTTCATACCTGAAATGCCTCCAACTCTCAACGCTGTGGATACAGGTTCGACTTCCAATCTGGGTGGAGTTTTCATGTTTTCCCTATGTCCACAGTACAAACATATAGACTCCAGATGAGTTGGGTGCTCTAAATTTCTCCTATATAGTGTGTATGTCTGTGTGAGTTTGTGCCAGCAATAGATTGCAACAGACTTTCCTTGGTGTATCTGCTTAGCACCCAAAATATTTTCCTCTTAATAGGCATGGAGAACCTATCCTAAGATTAGAACAAATCTGTAAGCAACTTTGTGTCTTAAATTGTTATTTTTGTGATTTAGACTAAGAATTAAATAAGTATTAAAATCTAGCCAGCAACTTCTGTTAGACCTTTAGCCTCTTTTCAAAGAGAAAGAAGATCCATTAGAATACTCAATATCTTAAATAAGTATATAGCATATACAGTATTTAACTGTAGTGTATGCTTTATGTGCAAAAAATCATTGCCTGCTTGGTGCTGTATTTCAGCCTTGTCTGACATTTAGAACTTATGAACATTGTAACTTTATTACACAGATGGTTAAAAGAAAGGTTTTTAAATGCAATAGATAGGTAAAGGTCATAACACATCAGTAAATAAAATAATACATATCAGTAAAAAGAAGAGTTCTCATGATAGGATTTAGTGGACATGATAACAATATATATCCTTTCATTCATTATCTCCCGCTTTATCCTCTATTAGGGTCGCGGTGGGGTTCCCCATGCCCACCCAGGGGAGAACGTCTCAGGCGCTGGGCAGATAGACCCAGGACAGGGCGCCAATACATCGCTGGGCACAAACTCACTCACACAGACACACTCTATTTGGAAGTTATATAAACATTAAATGCATAGACATTTTTTTTGTTTCATGTTTTGTTTATGTTAACTTTAATAACTTAGTTTTAGTTGGGTGTAATACATATATTTTTTTATTTTACCGATATTACAGACATTCTTTCACTAATTTAACAAACTAATACAGTGAGTTTTAGTTCATCTTTGTATAATTGTTCACAAATGGGTTTTAAATTGTCTGAAACAGTGTGATATGATTGTGGGAGTGACACCAGGAAATACACGTTTACTTACCATCTTCCACTTAATCCTATATTGGGGGCTAGGGTCACGGGGGTTTCCCTATGCCCATCCAGGGGAGAAGATTTTATGGGCTGGGCACTAATCCATCACTGCGCACACACTTACCCACTATATAGGGGTCATTTGCAGCAGCCATCTGAAATCCACTTTTTGCACTGTGGGAGGAAAGCAGAGAACATGAAAAAAAAAACATGCAGACATGGAGAGTGCAAGGAACTCCACTCAGATCGGGATTTGAACCTGGATCCTAAGCCACCATGCCCCCTTCTAATTATAATAAATTATAATAAGCCAGAAAATACTGGGCTTTAACAGTTTATTTTCTATGTCTTTTGTGGTTATGTCTTGAGTAGACAAGTCTCTGTTTTCCTTTTGCCACAAACACACGGATACACAATTACAGACATTAATCAGAGGCACATTATTTACTGGATTTGCATCCTGTCTACAGGATTCACCGTATGACATTTAGATAAGATATCAGTTGAAAAATGTAAAACGGTCATACAAATGATTTCACAATGGGTGCATCCTTAAAACAAGGGTAAAAGGTCATCATTAATATAAAATTTCTAGAAAGTGGTTATCTAGTTAAATGATTATGACTAAAACATACTAAAATAAATAGTTCTAGCTCTAATCTGCCAATCTTGAACTAATTATTATTCCAATGTTTTGACTAGCAGATTTGGGGGACAATAAATAGTAAAATTTCTCAAAAGTTACTAACAAAAATACTATGGTATTAAACAAAAAATATGAATTCACTGATTACTTTATTAGGTATACCTTATTTCTTAATTCATTTTACCAGTTTTACTTACCATAAAGATGCATGTCATAATTCTACAAATTGATCCTTAGTACATATTTTATTAGTCTTTTTAATCATGTAGTCTAATCCTTACTATGTAAACAGGATCAGCATTCATTCTGATTTATTTCCAACACTGTATCTATCCAGTGTTAACACCACTACACACTGATGCTTCATCTCAAAGTGTAAATGCAGAGCTGAAAATCATCCAATACTCAAAAAATACCTGCTCTATGTATGGTGGACCTGACAATTACTGAAAAAGAAAATAAAGTATTTAGATAAATGAGTGTACTACAAAATGATACTGCAGAACTAAAGTGTAACTGATATAATGTGCAAGGTTCTTGTAAGTTTGACTGGTAATATCAAAGCCATTGATATATGAACTTTATATGAACATAGTTTTCTGAGTTTTCTAACTGCATTCCGCTTAATCCTATACTAGGTTGGTCGGGGTTCCCTTTGCCCACATAGGGGAGAAAGTTTCGGAAACTGGGTAGATACACCCAGGACAAGGTGTCAAAACATCTCTGGGCACACTCACTTCACATGGACACAAATTATATAGGGGAACTTTGGAGTGGCCAATTTACCTTGAATCCATGCTTTTTTGGGTGCAACCCGGAGAACTGAAAAAACACATGCGTCCCGGTGAGAACATGAAAACTCCACCCAGAGTGAGATTCAAACCTGGAGGAGAAGGTGCTCACCACTTTGCACCACCCTCAATAAGAAATATAAATAATCAGAGAACTGAAGGACTGGAAATAGGTTTTGCAATAAGTTTGACTTAAATCATTATCCACTGGTAGTCGACAATTTTTATACTTTGCAGTCAATTTCATGCCACATGGCATTTTAGCACTTTATTCATGCCAATAGTGTAATTAAAGCACATATTTTAATTAATTGTAACTATGTAGTATGTAGACTATGTAATTGTAGACTATGTAATTGTATTATGGAGTAAATATTGTTTTTGCACACTGTGTATCAGGTAAGTATTATATCTTTTTAAAATGTTTATTAGGTATTCTATATCTGGGCTTTTCTAAGAACCTAAGAACATTTGTCAGGCATAGCAATATTTGAGTTGTAATGTTGCTCACCTAAATTTGATTAAACAGTGATCTGGCTCCCTCAGACTTCCATCTCTTACCTCTTTAAGGTACACTTTAAAGATGATAAAAGCATAATTCAAGTAAAAAACATGACTTCATAAACAAAACAAGAGCTGGTACTAGCACAGAATACATAAACTTATTTGACGCTGGCGTCAAGTTAATGAAGACTTTGTAAAAAAGTTTTATCCTATAAACACTTATTAATATATAGTAAATTATACAATATATATTACATAATAATAAAAATACAAACATTTATTTAACAATTTAAAATATATATACTTAATATATACTGATAATTCAAAAAGTGATATCACATTTTGAACAACCCTTGTATACCTTGGACTTTATATAAACTACAAAATTAGTGAACAACACACAATATCTTAAGTGTCAGGGTCACTGTGTAGTCCTATGTAAATTTATCCTAACAGGAGTAAAATAACAGTATTTTACATTTGTTTCATTAATTGTATATATTATATAACACAGCATAAACACTTAAATGAGATAATTGAAGAACAACACTGATCAAAATTGGAGAACAATTCCTGCAAGTTATCGCAATTAATCCAGCAAATGGTGCTAATTTCCTTAATTATCTGACTTACCTAATTTAACAGGAAGCCTAACTTGCCAGTACAGGACAATCTCTGGATCTGCCGCCTCTTACCTTCAATCTATATTTCCAAATACACTACAACATGTTTACTGTCACCTGGTGATTCCACCTCATCGTGTTGCTAATTCTCACTCCGTATCGTTCAGAATGATCTTCCCAACTCAGAGGCTGAGTCACCTTTAAGAAACATCTCAAAACAAATCTCTTCCACAAACATCTGCTATGAAAAAAAAACAGATTGGATAATGATCAGGTTTGATTACACAATAATATTTCTTTTGAGGTGTTGCTAATTTACTTTAGGTGCTGCTTTGTGGTGTCATCAGCTCTTCATCCATGGCTCTGCTGGAGCACTTCGGCTATGACAATTACTGGATGGAACCTGGATTTATATTGGACTGGAGGATGCCTTCAATGGGCATATATAATTTTTCATTTGTTTTATCCAATTGTTAAATATGAACACCTGACAACTACACAATCTATTACATGGCTGTCCTACACTGTTAATGCTGCCTGGCCGCTCATGGAGGATGATTACCCCACTGAGATTTGGTCCTCCCAAGGTTACTAAATAAACTACTTGAACTTGAACTTGTACTACAGTGTAGCTGGGTTTTCTTTTTCCTTACTTGTGGTGTTCTCTCATTTGTAAGTCACTTTGGATAAATGCATCTGCTTACTGACAAAATGTAAATGTAAACTTTTAATAGATTTATATTCTTAATCAGTCTCTGCAGTTTCTTTCCTCAACCTGTTCAATCTTACTTTGATAGGCTACTGATTTAAATTAAAAAAAATATAACGCATAAAAGAATGCAGTGGTATGCAAAAGGGTTGAGTCTATTAAGTCTTGTTTCACAAAAAAAAGTTTGTTTAATGTAGCTTTCAATTAGTACATTACTTTGCATGAGCGAAAAACAAACATTAACAATATGTTCTAAAACTTTATCAATTCACAGACAAAAATATGTTTATCACAATTTCAAATGTTCATTTATTCATTCATTATCTCCCGCTTATCCTCTATTAGGGTCGCGGTGGGGTTCCCCATGCCCATCCAGGGGAGAACGTCTCGGGCGCTGGGCAGATAGACCCAGGACAGGGCGCCAATCCATCACTGGGCACACACTCACTCACACAGACACACTCTAAACGGGGCAATTTTGAGAATTCAATTAACTTGATTCATGTTTTTGGACTGTGGGAGGAAACCGGAGAACCCGGAGGAAACCCACGCAGACACAGGGAGAACATGGAAACTCCACCCAGATGGGGATTCGAACCAGGAATCCCTAGCGCTGAGAGGCGAACGTGCTAACCACTAAGCCACCGTGCTGCCCATTTCAAATGTTAGCAAGGTAAATTCTTTCTTGCATCAGGGTTCTCAATTACTGATGTGTTACAAGTATATTAATGTTTGAAACATTCTAAAAGCAAACCAATGAAACACAAATCCACCCACTTATGGAGTGACAAATACATTCTGTTAAATAAAGTGGGAAAAATTGTGTAAAATATACTTCTAAACAGCTTTATATTTGCAGACATTACTTTTTTGACAGAAATATGGTATAATACATTTCTTACAGTAAAGGATTAAAGTGTATTTTTTTTTTAAAAAAACCAGCTACATAAGATGTGCTAAGTCGATGGTTCACCTGCAAAATTATATCAAATAATTACCAGTGACATTTTTGATGCATGGTATTGCAATGGTATTTCTGAGAAAAAATATGACATCCTATTGTAAATATGCTTCATTGATGTTTGTGAAAATTATCAGAAACAAACAAGAAGTGGTTCATATCTTAATAATTTTAAAGAACCAAACTAATTTGGGACTGACCATTGTGACTAGAAGATTTATACCTTATACCCAACTCCACTTTGAAATTTACTATATTTCAGTTTCATTAGTTGTAAAAAAGAAACAAAACCTATTAGTTTAAAAGCTAACATCATTGCACATTATGTAAATAAGACAAAAGACATGGCAAAGACAGATTTAAGATTTTATGTTAACATAATTGAATAAGGTTCTGTAAGTAATTCAATCAGGACTATAATTACAACTAGAGAAACTAAAGAAAATGTGAGTGTGATTGCAGCGTGGCCGTAAAATACACAGTATACACTATAAAATTATGTATATCAAAGCAACACAGTGAATGAGGTAAACAGTGGCGAGTTTCGTGATAGTAGCTCAAAAAGTTACCGCGTTACGCCACTTCGAAAATCAGATTTTTTTCCATATGAAATGAACTAAGCCAAATTTGAAGAGTGATCAGGAGTCAACAAAGAGTGTGATCACTCTGCGATTTAACAACACGTGTCTGGCCACATCCATCTCAGACAGAATAATGTTTCTCTCATGTATCTCATTGTCTTCCACTTAATTCTCCACTACGGTCATGGGGGAGATTTTTAATATTATAAACCCGCCATTACATGTAATGCCATATATTTTTTTTACAACATGCAATAAATTAACATACGATGAAATTATCTGAAACATGAAGTATGAATAAAATATGCAGTATATTGTACAGTATGTTGTTTTAATATAAACAATGCTTAACTACAGTGCTTTGAAATTAATACAATTATGCCAGCAGGAACAAGACAATCACCCTGAGCTTGATTTAAATATATATTAATTTAAAAGTGTCATGTGCTGAAGCTCTTAAGAAGTTTTTGATGTGGTTAGAGGTGATAAATAATGACAGTCAAAGAAACATGGTTGTCCTAATCATTCATTGTTAATGGCTGGTGAGGGTTTGCTTCGTATACCATCCGTGGCCACTTTGGACGTTTCTGATATAAACAGCCGTGGCATCCACACAGATGTGACTATGCGCTTGTACTCTTTACGAAAGTTCCTGTTTAGAAGCCCATAGATGATGGCATTGAGGCAGCTGTTGAAATAGGCCATGAAATAGCTGACCACAAAGAGCCATTCTGGGATTCGGGGTGCCATGACCTCAGGATTGACAGCCACCACAAGCCCGATGAGGTTCAGTGGTGCCCAGCAGATAGCAAACAGCACAAACACCACAAACATGGTGACAAAATTGTGTAAGTCACTACGGCGAACCCGGGCATGCGCCTCCTTCTTCACCTTTCGCCGAACCTGAATGACCAGCACCCAAATGCGCAAGTAACAGAAAGTCACTACTGCAATGGGCACCAGAAAATGCACAAGCACCACCAACATTGTGTATGAGCTACTGGCGGTTTGTGTAAATGTACAAGAGTAGACTCTTGGATCATAACTCAGTGAGCCGACAAAAAAGTTAGGGATGATGGCCAGCACTGTCAGCATCCAGATAAGTGCCACTAGCATCAATGTGTTGCGTAAGTTATAGAGGCGCTCATAGGTAAAGCTGTGACAAATGTAGCAGTAACGGTTTAAAGCAATCCCAGTGATATTGAATACAGAGCCAATTACACTCAGACCCATTAGAAAGCCGCTGACCTTGCACTGTGTTTCCCCAAGCGACCATCCGTCATGGAATATTGCATACAGGACCAATGGGTATGGATAGAATGCCACCACCAAGTCAGCAACAGCCAGACTCACCACAAACATATTACCTGAGAAAAAGCACAAGAGAATGAACGTTGTGTTAAGTGAAATGCAAGTCACTATCATAATGTAAGTCATCAATTTAACTGTTTAATAACTTGTGCAATTCACAGTCATGGAAAAGATTCAGTTTAATTTTCATTTACTTGTAGTAAAATGTCAGGTTGGGCATCTGCATAATCCAAAACATGGATAAAGGGCAAATTGAATGCTCTAAATTGCCCCATATAGTGTGTGTGTGTGTGTGTGTGTGTGTGTGTGTGCGTGTGTGTGTGTGCGAGTGTATCAACTCTGGGTGGGCATCGGGAACACCCCCCCGGTGTTAGTACATGAAGATAATGAATGGATGAATGTTCAAGAAGCATTTTATTAAGGTCTATTTGTTTTAAACATGGTGAAAAAAAAAAAACCTTTGATGCATAGTCAGACAAAAACGGACCAAATATTGACAAAAGACAGAACGATCATCCTAGATATCCATCCTAGAAAAGCATCCAATCAATTATTAGTATTATTTTAGTCAATATATAAATAAATGCAAGAAGACATTATGGTTATGTGAAAGCTGTTTTCCAAAGATAGAACAGTGATCATGCTCCTGTCACAGGGTGTATGGCAAGCCGTTTTAACATTTAATTTGTCAGGCTAACTAGTAACAGGTTTAGTTTTCACTAGTGGAAATTACATTTCCACTAGTCAAAATACAATTTCTACATGTAAGAAATGTCACATGAAGATATCTATAATACAATTTTGACATCTTACAATACATATTTTTACATGTAGAAATGACATTTTGACTAATGAAAACTCGGGTTAAAGATATTATCAATTATTGATATCTGAAATATCTGATATCTGATATCTTGTAACTAGTAAGAACAACAATTTCAGATATCTACAATTGCATTTCCACATTGGTTGGCTTTCGCCCTCATTTGCATATAGTAATTTCAGATATGTGCATCTTATTTGAATGTTCATTTTGGATATGTGGGTGGGCCACAAAGCCATTTGTCAGATTTTACAATAATGTTGTTTCTGAATAAAAGTGTAATAAATGTGATAATAGAAATCCAGCGGAAATGTTTTGCAATTGAATGCGCATATAGGCAAGGTATATGCAGTCAAAGGGAACAAGGCGCCATAGATGCCGCGATTGTCAATGCAGAGAGAATTGCTGACCAACTTTTTACAGCTCTATTCACCACATTAAAAACTCTGTCAAATACATTAAACTCAGTATTAGAAACACTTTACATTTTTGCGTGTCGAAACCGGGTGAAATTAGCCATGTTTGGACTATTTGGCGCCGTCATGTGAGTATTAGCGGAGGATGGAAGACTTACATACTTACATCAGAAGGATATGTGTCCTTATTTGCATATTAGTTCTTACATGTCAAAACAGCGTTTTAATTTTGACTAGTGGAAACTAATTTTTTGATATTTGCAATTCAATTCTGACTAGTTATAAAAGTAATTGTAGATATCCTAAATACAATTGTCACTAGTAACAACATAATTTTTACTAGTAAAAACTGCCATTTCAGATATCTTTCATAAATTATATTTTTACTAGTTATAATTACAGGGCCAACATATCAGTAATTAAATTTTTACTAGTAAGAATTGAGATTTAGATGAACTTTAGCTGAAATTATATTTTTTGATATCTATAATGTGAGAACAATTGGAGAAATCTAAAATTAACATTTCCACTAGTGGAAATTGAATTGTTGATATCTACAATGATCATTTCCACTAGTGGATATTAAATTGTTGATATAAAAAATGTTGTGACTATTAAGAAATTAATTGTAGATATCTTTAATTACAATTTCTACTAGTCAAAATGACATTATGGATATGTTGACTTGCAACTAGTAAAAATATAATTATAGATATCTACAATTGCTATTACCGCTACTTAATAAATGTTAAAACGGCTTGCCATACAGGGTGATGCCTTTTATTTTTTATCAAAACACACTGCACCTTCAGCCAAGTGTTATTTGTTTAACTCCCCCTGGTGGTGCATGGATTATAAACACTGCATTAAAAGGGTGTTTAAGCACAAACTAAAATTAAAAAAAAAAAAAAAACATGAAAAACATGAAAAAATTAAATAAAAATGTAGTTTTTCCTTTAAATATCTTTACATTTTTCTGCATAAAAATGTTCCTGTCAAAATCATACAAATTTAAAATATGAGCATGGTCCAAAAAAAAAACATTGCCAGACCATTATTAACAATAATAATTGTATTACGGGCCAGAAATGGACAGTGGGCCTTGAGTTCGATACCTATGTCTTAGGGCAATTATCATACCTTCCAACTCTCTTGCAATTGTTCATTTATTTTCATACATAATAACTTCCATCAACAGGAAGAAGTAGTGATTTTTAATCTGGATAAATATGCTGTATATAAGTTAGTGTCTGCATACACGGGGCTTGGCACACATACAAACACAGACATGTACTTTTTAGGGCACTTTAGATATAGGCCATTTAGAGCAGTCAATTTACCTCAAATCCATGTTTTTTAGACTGTGGAAGGAAACTGGAAAACCTACAGGATCCCGATGCAGACACGGGGAGAACATGAAAACATCAGCACTGAGAGGCAAATGTGCTAACCATATTCATATATATCAGTGGTGGGCCGTGCATTTCACACCATGGCCTTCAGTAATGTTCTGTCTAAATTAAACCACCTGTCAATAACTATGTTATGAAAACATCTTATAATACAGAAATGCAGTGTAAAAAGCCATTGCAGTGTCGATAGATAACTCATTGTGTGCAGAGCAGTGGCGCTGGGAGAGAAACTGGGGGAGTGACTTTCATTTGAGATATTTAATATTGCCTTTTTTCCCTTAAAAATAGTTTAATTACTTCCATTAATAAGTAATTTTCTTTTGCTATCAAAGCTAATGATGAAGCTAATAAGAAGGAGAAGCTGTTCATACTAACTATTGTTATTCATCAACCTGATCCCAGACAGAGTTAGATTCCTCACTAATAATCCCCATCACTGATTCAACCCCACTCGTCTTCAAAGACTCCTATGATTTCAAACACACCACAGAAGCAGGATACACTCAAAATGGGAAGGGATGATGTTCATGATGATGTCCTGAAAAAATGATAGACTCTAAATTATTGATTAATTTTAAATGACTTACAAATTTAAAAGTAAAAGTTGTAGATGGTTACAAATTTTTAGTATCGTTAACCTGGACACATAGTACTATGACCAACCAAAATCCAAGTTTCAATTTCTATAGCTAAATAAATATTTATGAGTTAAATTCTAAGGGTTTGTCTAAGAGTTTCTAAGAGTAGGGAAGTTTTATTTTGACCCAACACGTTCGCTGACTTGATTCATCCTCTTAAGTTAAAGCCATTAGGCTTATTTTATGTGAGGCTTATCATATTTTGCCTTTGATCATATTCCTTTGATTATAGAAGTTAATGCATTTCACAGTAAAATGTTGCCCCAAAACCTTAAACCTTCAAACATGTAAAGACGATCCCTGCTGGGAGCTACAGACTACTGAGCCGCCCGAACTTCTTTACTGATGAAAGCGCATGCCATCTTCTGTAATTCTCGAAAACTGAGTTAAACAAGGATTTCTCAATATGATTTACAGAATTTCGTTAATTTTAAATAATGACAAAAATGAAGTCACTTTTCATTAATACTTTTTTGTTACCAGTTATAGAAACAATGCATATTGTAAATTTTAATTTAAAACATAATGATAATTGTATTATTACAAAGTTTTCTGCTATGGCCTTAAGAGGCAGATACCCTGAGGTGTGAGAATATTTACTGTATTTCCATATTTATCTCCCTCAGACTCAGAGCATTTATTTCCTAATATGATGTATAGACTTATGTTAGATATATTTTAATGCCCTAACGTTCAACTCCAATAAATATGAACCCAACACCCTGACAGTTGCTGAATAGTTCACAAGCTGCTCTATGGTGAAAAAGAACACAATAAATAATTAAAATTCACAAATAGAAATTATTGTGACTATGCACAAATTAACAGCAAACTGAAACCAGACACTGAAACCGATATTAGGAACTATATTCTAAAGCAGAACACCATGCTAAATGACTAATTAAAACACAGAGCAAGCAACTAACAAAGAAAATGCTACAAATAAAACAGCAATTTTTACAGTGACTACCCTTAAATACAAAAATGCCAATCTAAATGCAGAAAAGAAAATCCAACACCACAGATACTCGTTAAATTACATAAAAACAACCTATTTGTTCTATGTGTCTGTGAATAATTGAGTGACATATAAGAAAAACCATCCAATGTTAAATATGATACCAAATCATCAAATTATTTTTTTTATATTGCTTCTATAAGTTTTTAGCTAGGTTGGCATTTTGTAAAGAAATACTACTTAACTTAATTTTAACTCATTAGGGTGGATTTATGTCGCAAGTTGCATATCAGATAAAAAAATAAATAGGTAAAATTAAATTGCTAACTACCAATATATCAATTAAGAATATAAAAATATAAAAAGTCTCTTTCTGATAAATATATATATATATAATAATAAAATTTTAATTTAAAGAAATCCATTATTTTTCTTCCCTTTTCCCTTCCTAGGATCCTAGATGTTAGATATATCTGCTCCCACTCTTTCTGATGTAGGTGTTTTATATATATATATATATATATATATATATAATTATTCTTATAAAATATATAATATATACATATATATATACGTGTATATATATATATATATATATATATATATATATATCCCCCCCCCCCCCCCCCCCCCCCCCCCCCCCCCCCCCCCCCCCCCCCCCCCCCCCCCCCCCCCCCCCCCCCCCCCCCCCCCCCCCCCCCCCCCCCCCCCCTAAGTGTCCTACATGTAACACTTTGTTACATAAAAGTCTACATTTATAAATAGGTGCACTCACTCATAGACATAGACACACGTACAAACACACACAATAAACCTGACTTATTATAAATCATTAGAAATTATGTACATAAATTATCGCAATAAAATTAGAAAGGAATTCCTTCATTCATTATCTTCTGCTTCATCCTCTCCTGGGTTCACAAAGTGGTTTTCCACATCCAGAGAAAGTCTCAAGTGCTAAGCAGACACACATAGGACAAGGCATCAATATATCGCTGTCATCCTCTGGGCAAACCCAATATCTCATATCATTAATCATTTGATATCTTCTGCTTAATCCCTTAATATGGATGAGAATTCCTCATGCCCATCCAGGGGAGAACGTTATGGGAACAGGGCAGAGACACCCAGGATAGGGCACCAATCTATCTCTGGGCACACACTCATATAGACACACAGGAATGTAGGAAATTTTACAGAGAACTACAGAGTGCACATAACAGAAAACACATATGACTGGAATAAACTATGACTAAAATAATCAAGTCAAGAAAAAACAATGACATGACCATAGACAAACAAGCAATCAGTGTAAAATTTACTCCCGACACCCTAAGTAGGAATGTGTACATGTTTATGTTTTGACATGAGGAGAACATCCACCCAGATGAGGAGTTGCACCTGCATCCCCAGCTCTGAGAGGTGAAGACACCATGCCGCTTAGTCATTTATTTATTAACAAAAATTATCCAATATTAGATATTAAATGCAGAGGAACAGACGCCAAGGGGTTGGAAGGCAGTTTGCTGAACTGAGGCGAGACCCAAACCTACAGTGGAAAAGGAAAGGGAGATTATCATGTATCTGACTTCCTGCATCCATGCACATGGCTCCAACTTAGTAGTTTCATCTTCAGTCTCTCCCCTTCAGATGCCCAAGCAGAAGCAGCAGGCCCCAGTCTTCCAATCCACACCACCCTGGAATCTTCCGATCTTGTGTGGCCCCTGGCAATCTCTTGTGGCTTCTACCACTCCATTTCTCATTTCTCCTGTAAAGCTGAAAGATGTAGGCCAGAGCTGTGCATCTCCACTAGGAATGTAATGGTATGTTGTATTCAGACCACACAGTTCAGTATGTGTTTCGCATGCAGAATATTCTGTGGAACCCGCAAAGATAAAAAACAACAATGCGGAAGGATTTTGGGTACCTGTGATTTACAGCAGTCCATCAAACACAGATTGTTTGACAGCATTGTACAGCTGTTGTGAGGTATGTTTTGGGAAACATTTAAAATGTGGGAAACAGCAGAATCATCCACATCGATAACCATCCATCCATTATCTTCCGCTTTATCCTCTGTACTAGGGTCGCACGGGGGGGGGATTCCCTATGCCTATCTAGGGGAGAACGTTTTAGGTGCTGGGCAGATACACCCAGGACAGGATGCCAATCCATCGCTGGGCACACACTCACTCGCACAGACACACACACACAGACTATATGGGGAATTTGGAGAATTCAATTGACCTTGGTCCATGTTTTTGGACTGTGGGAGGAAACCGGAGAACCTGGAGGAAACCTACGCGGATATGGCGAGAACATGACATCCATAACCAAAGTTGATAAATAAGATAAAACTTTTTTGTACACTAATTTGATTAATCCTATGAATATTTTTTCATGAGTTAACTTGTACGCATGCCTAATCCTTCGCTTTATAGATGGGAAATCAGACAGGAATAAATCCAATACTGAAGCAATTAGCATATGGTAATCCCTTACATATCGTGGGGGTTACTTTCCAGAGACCCTTCGATGTCGCTAAGTTATTGTATTATTTATAGGTGTATGGCTTCATAAACCCTTCACGTACTCAAATAAACACTTTATATGCTATTAAACACTTTCAAAACTTTTAAAGCTACAGACCTATCTTGCAACATAAATGCCACAATCCAGCATTTATATATATAATATATATATAAATATATAAAACAGCAATACAGTAAATCCGCGAGAAGTGATCTTGCGACATGCTTAATATGCTATAGTGGAGGACCCAGGTTTAAGGCATTTAATATGTGCTCAACAATAAAAAAAAAAAATCTTACCGATTTTTCCATACCACGTTTAAACCGTTCATTTTGTATGCCATTACATCCATAATCTACACTGAAGAAAGTGCTTGCAATGCCCACAGGTCACATCAAATGCATCCTCAATCTTTCCAAGTTTTAGTACCCATGAATCTGTTACCTGGCAGGACACAATAAGGACCAAAGACAGGATTTCTAACACAGGAACAGATTTTATTAATAGATTTAAATAATTATACTAAATGTGGCGGCACGGTGGCTTAGTGGTTAGCACGTTCGCCTCTCAGCGCTAGGGATTCCCGGTTCGAATCCCCATCTGGGTGGAGTTTCCATGTTCTCCCCGTGTCTGCGTGGGTTTAACTCCGGGTTCTCCAGTTTCTTCCCACAGTCTAAAAACATGGATCAAGTCAATTGAATTTTCAAAATTGCCCCATTTAGAGTGTGTCTGTGTGAGTGAATGTGTGCCCAGCGATGGATTGGCGCCATGTCCTGGGTCTATCTGCCCAGCGCCCGAGACCTTCTCCCCTGGATGGGCATGGGGAACCCCACCGCGACCCTAATAGAGGATAAAGCGGGAGATAATGAATGAATGAATGAATACTAACGGTTTCCTTTGGTCTCTAACGCTGATGCCATATTCCTGTCCCTTCTGCTATTTATCTTCATGCTATATGTCTTGTCTCGGCTTATGAAAGCTGCATCATTAGTGGAACCTCTGACATGTGTGTTAATTAGCTGAAATGATGGCTAACTTAGGTCGCAAGTACAGATGTTTGTAAACAAGTGTTGGTTTGGAGGAATAGGTTACCAGAAATTGTTTAGTTATTGCTTTATACTGAAAGGAGGAGGCACAAAACTTATTGCAAGCAAGATTGCTATAAAAAGTTAATGCACTAGGATGGCCTATGGGAAGAATGCAAGGCAGGTGTGATTTGGGAAATGTTTTGCTGGGAAACATTGGTTTCCGCCATCCATGTGGATGCTAATTTGACAAATACCACCTATATAAGTATTGTTGTAGATCATGTACACCCTTTTATGGAAATAGTATTTCCTGATTGCTGTGGTCTTTTTTATACAGAATAAAGTGCTCTGCCACAAAGTCAAAATGGTTCACCGAATGGTTTAAGGAGAAGAACAATGAGTAGGAGGTGTTAATTGGGCCTTTCATATTTCCCAGATTTCAATTCAATTGTGCAAACTGTGCTGCACAAACAATCCATGGAGATCATACAAACTGCAACTTATAGAAGTCAAAGGATCTGCTGCAAATATTTTGGTGCCAGATACCACAGTATACCTTCAGGAGTCTACTAAAGTCCATGCATGTTTTGCAAGCAAAAGGAGGACCAAGACAAAATATACAAGATAACATATATCCATCACCGACTTCAATCCTACAGCATCTCTGTCACAGCATGCTCTTATGACAAATCCTACTATTGCAAACCTTTGGCTGTTTACTGCTTTAACATTCCTGCAGTTTTATTAACTTACTCTTTTCTCTTAAATTCATTAAGACTTTACTACAACAATGTTTGGAATACCACAATAAAATACATTACATTACATGGCTTAAGTAGGAAAATTTTAGGTAACAATGGTAAACAGCAATTTCAAAATGAGCTATGACTAGAAATAATGTGTATTGCTAAATATGACATTACAAAGATGAGACCTGAATATCTGCACTGTTTTTGTCTAATAACTCAATGTAAATGACTAGTTAGACTTAGTGGTTAGCCCGTTAGCCCAATCTAGGTGGAGTTTCCATGTTCTCCCCGTGTCCGAGTTGGTTTCCACCTACAGTCCAAAAACATGGATTCAAAATAAAAAGAATGCTCTAAATTGACCCATATAGTGTGAGTGTTTGTGTGTCTGTCTGTGTGAGTGAATGTGCCCAGCGATAGACTGGCAAACTGTCCTGGGTGGATCTGCCCAGTGCCCAAATGGATGTGCATGAGGAAAATACATAAATGTTTAACTAAAAGATAATTAAAAGAAAATAAATTAATTCATTTAACCATTATTGGGGGGGGTGATAGGATGAATGCATAAATACATTTATTTTCCTCCAAGACCTTCCATAAAACATTAAAACATGGTAGACATTCATTCATTGATTCTTCTCCACTTAATCCTCTACTAGGATTGCGCAGGGGGAGTTCCCGGTCACTGAGCAAATACACCCAGGACAGGACGCCAATGTATAGTGGGTGCTGGGCACACATGTTATATAGGGAAATTTAGAGCATTTAATTTATCTATTTATTTATTCATGAATCCATGTTTTTGGACTGTGGGAGGAAACTGGAAATCCCAGTGGAAACTCGGACACTGGGAGAACATGGAAACTCCATCCAGATTAGGATTCACACCTGGATCCCCAGGGGTGAGAGACGAACGTGCTATCATACATAAACCCCTGTGCCACCCACATGGTATACATATTGTTCTAAATGTTTAATACTAAAGAAGTAGTGTGTTTATTATATATTTAAGTAGTGTGTTTATTATATATTTATATAGTTCTTTATAGTTTATAGGTTTTTTTTTAGAATACCCATGGTACCTTGAAATATGCCTATTAAAGTACGAAAGGCTTTCTTGCAAATTTCCAGTTTTCTGTGGTAGGTGGCTTAGTGGTAAGCATGTTCGCCTCTCAGTTTTGGGGATTCCAGGTCCACGTTGTCACGCTTGCTTACCTTTATCGGAACAGCCGAAGCGAGTAAACATGCTAAATGGAGCCAGACACGTACAGGTGGGGCAACACAACACAAGCTGACATAAGGTAATGACGTGCACGCTGGAGGGGAACACAGGAACTAAATACAAACACATCCGAACACATGCACAAAACAGACAAAAGGTTCATTAACTAAATAATGAACGACAAAACAAGCTAATTAACCCAACACAAAGGAAACAGGTGCCCTACGCACCTGTTACACACGTGGGTTTCCTCAATGTACTTCGTTTTTTCCCAAAGTCCAAAAACATAGATTCAAGGTAAATTGAATGCTCTAATTTGCCCCATATTGTGTGTGTGTGTGTTTCTGTGTGAGTGAGTCTGCCCAGCGAAAGATTGGCACCCTGTCCTGGGTGTATTTGCCAAGCACCCGAAATGTTCCCCGTTCCATGGGCATGGAGGGAACTCCCCCTCACAGCCATAGTAAAAGATAATGTATGAATTGAACTTCATTGCATTTTTGCTGATTGTCACTGAAAGTTCCACTGTGCATTACTGTACATGTATATAAAAATGTATAAATCACTGTTGTCATTATTAGTATCCTTATTCGTGGGCAAAGGCACCAGAACAATGGCAAATAAATGGATGATTCTGTGGCTTAACGCTGGGCTAGTAAGTGAGTTAAAATTGTAATGCTTTCAACATGTACACTAAGTGTATATCCAACTTAATATTATCAGCTCTTTACGATTGTGGCTAATATACAGACTACCAATACTTATGTGAACTTCGTGCGGTATCAATGGAACATGCTGGGTTTTGTTTTTAAATCAACGGGGTTTACGCGTACGTGCTGGAAATTAGATTTGAAAGGGGGATTGAAAAACGAGGCTATAGTAAAAATCACCGACCTATAACGATAAGCGCTGCGTACCAACCTGCGTTTCTGAGTTTCCGATTCCGAAAGACTGAAACGATGACCAGCAGGTTTCCCAGAACATCAACCACGGTGGTGAAGATAAGCACACCGGCCAGCAGCGTGACGGCCCACGAGGGGCGCTCGCCGTGTCGAGGTCCCACTGCCGTGCGGTTCCTCAATACGGACGAGTTTTCCGACATGCTGAATAACCCCTCACGCATTCGCTCGTTCAAACCTGCAACAAAACCAAAGTTAAGTAGCATTTCTAAACAGATACACTTGAGTTTTTACAACCGTGTAACATGAAACAGATACGTACAATTGCAAAACTAGTTCCATATTCCGTTTAAACTCTACTGTCCTCGCACCCGGCGGTATTTAAGGGGACATTAGTTGTGGTCGCAGAAAACGTGCAATAAACGCATCTTTAAGCTCGATGTATTACTTCAGAAATGTGATCAAAACGAGAGCGTTGACGTCTTCCCGGTCCATATGTGGATGCTTATGTAGACTGTCATGGATAGGAGGTGTTTTGCGCTTCTCTACTCTGAGGAATACGCGGCGGACTCGCTCGCTATTTGTAAAAAAAAAAAAAAAAAAAACGCAGCTCATCAGCATTGCAAATCCAAATCCACCGCGCAAACACAGCGGGCGTATACTGTAGAGGACTGGCTTTCCCTCCCTTTATCAGATAATAAATAAATCATATTAAGTCAACAGTGACTACTGTTGAACCTCACTCACTACACATTATTATAAATTATATAAATAAATTATTGTAATAAGGGCGGCACGGTGGCTTAGTGGTTAGCACGTTCGCCTCTCAGCACTAGGGATTCGAATCCCCATCTGGGTGGAGTTTCCATGTTCTCCCCGTGTCTGCGTGGGTTTCCTCCGGGTTCTCCACTTTCCTCCCACAGTCCAAAAACATGGATCAGGTGAATTGAATTCTCCAAATTTCCCTATATAAAGTGTGTATGTGTGAGTGAGTTGTGCCCAGCGATAGATTGGCGTCCTGTCCTGGGTGTATCTGCCCAGTGCCCGAGACGTTCTCCCCTGGATGGGCATGGGGAACCCCACCCAACCCTAAAAGAGGATAAAGTGGAAGATAATGAATGAATGAATTATTGTAATAAATGATTGTAATCATCCATACATTATCTTCTGCTTTATCCTGTATTAGGGTCACGGGGGGGCATCCAGGGGAGAAAGTTTCGGGCGCTGGGCAGATACACCCAGGACAGGGTGCCAATCAATTGCTGGGCACACACTCACTCGCACAGGCACGCACACAAACACACTCTATATGGGGCAATTTGGAGAACTCAATTGACTTGATCCATGTTTTTTGGACTGTGGGAGGAAACCGGAGAACCCGGAGGAAACCCACACGGACAACATGGAAACTCCACCCAGATGGGGATTCGAACCGGGAATCCCTATTGCTGAGATGCGAACGTGCTAACCACTAAGCCACCGTGCTGCCACAATTATAGTAATTTATGTACATGTAAATGTAAATTTTACAGTAAAGTTAATGCAATAACATTAAAGGAATGTTGTTTGGCCAGTCGTAGGATTGTGGTTAAGGAAACGTCCTGGTTCAATTCCTGGTCCCACCAAGTACCATTGCTGAAGTGCCCGTGGGCAATGCACCTAATCCCTATTGCACCCCGCCGCTGTATTAAGGGCTGCCCACCACTCCAGGAACCTGTGCTCACTTCAATAGTGTCTGTATATGTGTGTTTCACTGCACAGATAGGTTTCCTTGGATTTTCTTTGGATAGTGGAAGGAAACTGGGGAAACCCACACAGACACGTGTAGGACATGGAAACTCCAGAGGTGAACGTGCTAACCCTTAAGCAACCGCGCCTTTGTAATAAATTAGTGTAATAAATTAGTGTAATTTATGTACATGTAAATACATGTAAATAATAATATGCACAATTTTATTATAAGGTTAATACTGTTACGGTCCGTGGACCAGAGCGAGGCGGATCCGCTACTCGGAGGAACGGGTACTGGAGACGGAGATTCAAACAGTGCACGTTTATTTTCACACAGAGACGTGGTTCACAGGAATACGACACAGACAGGGCGGTAGGTGATGACGTCACAGCGGGTCGGGTTCCAAACACGGGGAGACGGCGTGAAGGGCACTTGACGGGGTGATGACGACAGGATGACGAACTGCACACAGAACACAGAACAGCAAACAGGGCGACAAGGTACAGGGCGCAATAGCGAGGTAACAGGGCAGAGACGGGGCTCGTAGTGTCGGGGCTTGGCAAAGGCGTGGCACGAGACAAACTANTTCCAAACACGGGGAGACGGCGTGAAGGGCACTTGACGGGGTGATGACGACAGGATGACGAACTGCACACAGAACACAGAACAGCAAACAGGGCGACAAGGTACAGGGCGCAATAGCGAGGTAACAGGGCAGAGACGGGGCTCGTAGTGTCGGGGCTTGGCAAAGGCGTGGCACGAGACAAACTAGCGGTGAAGGGCAGGTAGTGCGGGGTATAAGTAGGAGAACGTGATAGGGACCAGGTGCTCGTGATTTCAGGGGCGTGAACACAAAACCCAACCCACACCACGTGACCAAACAAACCGTGACATTTACAATGAAATTGTAAATTGTAAATGTAAATGCAACCTAAGCAGCCTTGCAACCTAAAGGTTCCCAATTCGATTCCCAGTCCTTGTGCCCGGCAAAACATGTAACCCCAAATGCTTTACAGGGCTGTCCACCGCTTACTTCACAAGTGTGTGTGTGTGTGTGTTTCCCTGCACAAATGGGTTAGTAGTGGGCTTAAATATTACTAATCTTCTTAATGGAACCTTAATTTATATTGAATATTTGATTTATTTATCCGTATTAAAAATCTTATGAGCTTATCATATTTTGCATGTCTGATGTAATATCTGCAGCATATAGGTGTTACAAACATGAAGGAAATCTATATTGGTGTCAAGTATGTAGTCATTTATTCACTGGGCTCACACAAACACTATATGGGGCAATTTAGATGGGGCAATTAAGAGCAGCCAATTCATAAATTCCCGTTTTTGGATTGTGGGAGGAAACTGTAGAACCTGGAGAAAACCACTCGGACATAGGGAGAACATGAAAAAAACTTAAACACCCAAAAATTATGTAATGTTACTTACAACTGTAACTGTTAAATTTCCTGTTATTTGCAATCGGCCGTATGCAGTTAGCCCTAATTCAGCAAAGGAGAAAGCAATAAAGTGAATTGGATTAAACTAGCTACTTACATTAACATATAGTGCCTTGGCTGCCTTGTGCAATTACAATTTTAATATGCATGAAGAGATTGAGGGGAGCAGGCTTAATAGAAACTGTATGGTCCATTTTGGATATCAGCTTCATGCTGCCTCTGGATGGCAGTATGAATGCAAAGTAGTATAGGTAGCCAAGCTTTAGCCAGTAAAGAAGACAGTTATTGCCAAAAACATAAAATAAATTAAACAAACACATGACCAACCGAACACAGATTAGTGGACACGACAGAAAACAAACGCAGAGCAGAAGATGAAGAACGGACTCACAATTATCTGAAAGAGGAGGACAAAGACGTGACCTGAATTGGGCCATACAAAAATGAAAATATCTTAATATACCTCACCCTAAGAAGAGCAACTGGAACAGAAAAGAAAACAACATGACACAAAAGAAGTTGATGCATATTAACATAAATAGCTAAATGAACAAGTGTAAGGGTATAGAGGTAAAACAATAAATAAAAAGGGCTTTATTTCTTGAACTAAGTTTATGTAGTGTGTACGCCCCTGAGGAGACGGAGGCGAGTGGGATAAACATATGAGGAGCGTGGAATCAGGAAGGGAACAAACAACACTACACTGTTGTTTCTGCCTGGTCGCTCAAGGAGGATGAGTCCCCCACTGAGTCTTGGTCCTCCCAAGATTTCTTCCTTAAAATAACAACATAACAGGGAGTTTTTTTCTTGCCACTGTAGCTTCGGCTTGCTCTTTGGGGGTTTAAAGGCTTTTCACTCTGTAAAGCTGCTTTGTGACGACATACTGTTGTAAAAAGCGCTATATAAATAAAAACTTGAAGAGGAGGAACAAAAAAACAAGAACGAGCTGGATGGAAGAAGCAACATCAACAAGTGGAGAGGGCTGAGGGTGTAAGGTCTCGATACGGAGGATGCTGAATAGACTCCCTAAGCGTGAATCGAAGGCCACGCAAAGTCCCTTGGCGGAGTTTATTAAAGGTACAGATAATAATTAATAAAAGCAAAGGAACTGGAAAATGCTTGACCATCAAAGCGATGCTGGTCTAAGGAATGAAAGAAATAATATATAACTCAATAAATAAATTATAAATATAAATAATATATAACTCAAACCACAACACAGCAGCAGACACGAAACCAATAAGAACATTCACTTTATGAACTAAAACAAGAGCACTACTTGAACAAAAGCTAATAACCAAAACCGGGAACTAAAAAAAAGGTGAGGTGTGACTCCTTGTGCATACAAAAAAAAGCATACACTGCCTACTAAGCAAACATGAATTAAAAACCGCAAACCCTGACAAAATTTAAGGTCTATTTGTGGAAGCTTTGGCTAATGAGTACACAAATAAATTGAAAAACACTGTAGATAGATATTCTTTTTGTATAGCTAACTAACATTCAACCAGTGGTTTTTAAACTGTGGTACACGAAGTGGTACGTCAGATTGGGCATGGATATACACAATACATTATTTTTCCAATGTACTTTATAATCTTTGGTCATAATTTGGCCACTAGATGGAAGAAAAAACGTCGAAAAAAGTTTCATTGTAAGAAAAAACGGAAACCTGTTTTATTTTTAAAACCAGACAAGATTATGTTGTGGAAGTACAGTTTATTAGGAATTTTGCTTTGATTAAATGCATTTATGAATCAGACTTTGTTTTTTTATTAAGGTATCTTTGTAACTGTTTTATAAAAGCAGTAAGGCGCTTAGGGTTGTGTATTATTGTGAATATATCAGGGCAAAGAGGTGCTCCACTTCGCGCCTAACAACACATTACATTATATTTGGTCATTTATCAGACGCTTTTATCCAAATTAACTTACAAATGTCCCAACTTAATGTATGGGGTCAGAACATAGGGTTACATACATAATCCCTGGAACAGTGAGGGTTAAGGGTCTTGCTCAATGACCCATGTTGGTAACATCAGTGGACCTGGGATTTGAACCCACAACCCCTGGATTGTTAGCCCAACACCTTAACCACCAAGCTACCACGCTTATATGAATTCTATTTCATATGATTTATTCACAATAATGCACACACTCTTGTACCTTTCATTCTGTGAAAAAAAACATTGGTGTTACTTCAAAGTTTTGATTTGATAATGGGTGGTACTTTGTCTGAAAAGTTTAAGAACCACTGCGTTAAACAATAATGGAACTTGAATGTTTATTGTACTGTATATTGTCTGGTTTTTATTATATTTCTTGTTTTTGCACAAGCTACTTGCACACGTATACTTTATGTTGGGTTGTTGTTCGGTGTAACACCTTGTTCCTGGAGAATTCTGTTTCATTCCAATGTATACTGTACACCACTTTATATTGTTGGAATGGCAAATAAAATAATTGAATACTTAAATACCTGAACATTTTTAGTTGCCCTTGTGTTAAATTGTTGTGTCAAACTTAGCATGGCTATTATATTCACCTGCATCTGTACTTTAAATAATGTATCTACTCTGAAAACTTAATTCAGAGGACACTACATAAACCAGGAGACATCCACTCATTCATGGCATTGTTGAACATTAAATGTGTAGGCTGGTGAATAAGACTGCAAAACTATACTGTCTGCTGTGAGTGCAGTGCAGAACCTGTGCAGAATCAGCTACAGTTGGAGATTTAAGCTGTCAGTGTGTCTGCCTGTGGTTCCCCTGGGTTCAAAATGAGCTGCCTGTTTCAGCTCCTCTCATTTTCCTTTCTGTCCTCACACTAGTATGTCTCTTTAATGCAGGGGTCAACAACATTTTTGAAAAGAGATACTTTTAGGGTATTAAGTAAAACAAAGAGCTACTTGTTTGATAAAAAAAACTTGCTGAATTTGCATGGTTGACTTTCAAAGAAGTTATATTTATTATTCTAATAAATTATCATATAAGTTAAAATGCTTTTTTTATCACTAATGATTTCTTACGATAATTCTTGACAATATTTACCAAAGGATATTTATTTATTATTATTTATTATATTAACAATATTTACCAGATGGAGATCAGATCAGATGGAGATCAAAATTAGATAACAGCAAGCAATTTTCTAAATCAGGGTCACTGTGAAGTCCTGTCTGAATTTATCCTAACAGGAGTAAAATAGCAGTAAGTTTATTTCATAAACTGTATATTGTCTAAAGCACAGCATTAAAAAGTCATTTAAGTCCCTCAAGAAGGCTGGTCACCCACAAGAGACAAATGCATGAGAGAACAGGATAATTCATAGTATCTCCAAAGGAAATGGAGTTCCTTGAAACTAAACTAAATTTGTTACAAAATTTTGTTTCCATAAGTAATCAACTTCTTTGTGAAGTTTCCAGACATTGCCGGCACTTTTCTAACTATTATAACTGCCCCTAGTTGGACATCAAGGAGAGACCACAATTCTCATTTTTAAACACAGTCTTTGCAAGTAGCTATCATCATCATTGCGCCTTTCAAGACCTTCCCAGCCGAAAAGGTTTACTTGCTTTTTTTTCTGAATCCCCGATTGGGATTCCTAGTTCGAATCTCAATCTGGGTGGAGTTTTCATGTTCTCCCCGTGTCCGCATGGGTTTCCTCCGTGTTCTCCGGTTTCCTCCCACAGTTCAAAAACATGGATCAAGGTCAATTGAATTCTCCAAATTACCCCATATATCATCACAGTCATTCTGTAAATGGGGTCAATTGAATTCTCCAAATTAACCCATATATCATCACAGTCATTCTGTAAATGGGACAAACACAGTTTACCTGCACTGTCATGAAAAAGCACTCTTAGTCCCAATTACTAAAAAAAAACAAGTTTTCTATCACTTTCCTGCCAAGTATTTCTTTATTTTTGGTAGTTAAAACTGTATCTAAATCCCCATTGTAGCTGTCTTGTCTTGCGAATTATATTACACTTTTGATCTTGATCTTGTTTATATATTATATTTTGAATATACTCAGAAATGTCGCACTACCTGTTTAGGACTCGAAAAGAAACATCGACACAATTAATAGCTTAGTCTTAAATCTAAATGGTTTAAAGTCTTTAAATATAAGTAAACAATGTCATTGCAATAAAACAGATTAATAATTAATAGAAATAAATAAATACTATTTAATAAACGAAAGATTAAGCATTGATTAAATTTTACAAAGAACTGAAAAAGTGAATGCATTGAACTATTTGTAAAATAAATAAACAAATTTAGGCACACAACATAAATAAGTCAAAATTATTTTGTTCAAATTTGGGTTTATTTAAGTTTATACTTTCAGTGTGTCTGTGCTACACTTGAAGTGGTCACCAGATGTACAGTTACATTAATCAGCATAGCAAAGATGATAGATCTTTGGCTGTGTCGAACTTAGTAGTGCTTTGAAGAGCTTGTGCTGTATAAAATTATATTTCAGATGTTTTAGTGTAAGAACGGCGTCTTCCCATTCACCTGCCAGTGCTCATCCGCCACGTCTTCCTTCTGTTGGGGGGCATTGACTTTTTTCTGTTGACTTTTTGGTTTTCATTTCTCCTTATTTGTTACGTAACAAAAACATCAATAAATACTTCTGTTTTTTGGAGCAAGGTTGGACTATTTTTTGTGTGACGTCACGCATCATGACAGAATCCAACGCCGCAAACCCCAGGACTGGATCACCGGAGGCGTTGGGCCAGAAATTGGGAGAGCTCCACCAGGAATTCCTGGGTATGTCACCATGCACACCATCCTGTCACGCCAGGATGCTCAGAAACGGGTCATGGTGGACCTCCGGAACCAAGCGCCCGTCAGCACACCTGCTCCTGTTCCACCACCGGCTGCCGCTGTAATGGGTTCATCCAACCCTCTGGCACTCACAGAACCGGAACGCTATGAGGGGGCCCCGGAGACTTGCAGCACGTTCCTTTTCCACTGCGAGCTCTTTTTGGCTAATTGACCTCCCATGTCTGATGCTCAAAAGATCATTTCATCATGTCTCATCTAGTGGGGCGAGCAGGGGAATGGGCCGCCGCTCTCTGGGAGTCCCAGTCGGCAGAGACTTGGGATTATGCTCTGTTTCTTAATCTTTTTAAGAGCACCTTTGACCATGCGCGACACGGACGCCCGTGCAGAGAGCTGCTGCCTGAGCTTTAACAGGGAGATCGGCCCGTCTCTGACTATGTGTTAGAGTTTCGCACCTTTGCCGGCCGGAGTGGGTGGAATGAACCAGCGCTCCTGACCACCTTCCGTGCTGGACTTCGACATGAGATCCGGAAGGACCTAGCCTGTCGGGACGCACGGATGTCTCTTGAGACGCCCATCACCACCGCTATCAACCTGGACCAACTCCGTGCCAGTCGATCCCCACGTTCTGATCCTGGGAGGAATGTCCATTTTCCCAACCCTTCGGACGAGTCTCCCATGCAGCTGGACTCCCTCCGGCTGCCATCGCCCGAACAGGCTCATCGCCTCCGGTCAGGATTATGCCTGTATTGCAGTAGTGCCGACCATCTACTGGGTTCATGCGAGAACCAACCCCAGAGGAGAGGCCGTCCTGCACCACCTCGACCTGAGAAGCGTCCATCCCAGCCAGCAGTTCCCCCGGTAAGCACCACTAGAAGGGACATCTCCAGCCCCTGGTATCTCCCGGTGATTGTATCCTGCAGAGACACTACCTATACCTCTAGGGTGCTCATTGATTCTGGGGCGGAGGGGAACTTCTTGGACAAAGACCTCGCATTACGGTGGGGACTTCAGCTTCACAAGCTACCCAAAGCCTTACCTATCTGTGGGGTGGATGGGCAGCCCGTCAATCAGGGGGTGGTGACTTATTACACAGAACATGTTTTTCTACAGATTAGTGCATTGCATGTTGAAATGATTTCTTTTTTTATTATCCACTCTCCTAGCGCCACGATGATCCTCGGCTTACCCTGGCTGCAGCAGCACGACCCTGTCATCTCCTGGTCAGAGCGTGGAATTTTGCAGTGGTCCAAATTTTGCCTCTCCCATTGTCTCACTAACATGGTGGGTAAAATTCGTTCTCAGGTGGTGTCGTTTTCCCCCGCTGGGGTGGCTAAGTTACCCACCAGCATCGGAATTCGCAGATTTAGCTGAGGTTTTCTGTGATAAGCAAGCTAAGCAATTGCCCCCTCATCGGGAGTACGATTGTGCTATCGAGTTGGTCCCCGGCGCTAAGCTCCCCAGGGTCAGTCCTTATCCACTCTCTGTGACAGAGAACCGGGCTATGCGTAAATACATAGCAGAAGCTCTGGAGCTTGGCATCATCCGGCCCTCCAAATCCCCAGTAGCCTCGGGATTCTTTTTTGTACCCAAAAAGAACTCTGAACTCCGCCCTTGCATTGATTACCGGGGTCTCAATGCGGTTACACGCATTGCTTACCCTTTGCTCTTGGTACCGTCGGCGTTAGAACGTCTAGGTCAGGCGACCATATTTACCAAACTCGACCTTCGTAACGCTTACAACTTGTTGCGCATTAAGGAGGGTGATGAGTGGAAAACCGCGTTTGTAACCACTACTGGGCACTACGAATACCTGGTCATGCCCTTTGGCCTTACTAACGTCCCGGCTGTCTTCCAAGCGTTTGTTAATGACGTTTTACGTGATTTCCTTGAGAAGTTCACTTTGGTCTACATTGATGACATCCTCATTTATTCTCGGAATGTCGAGACCCATCGCCTGCATAAGCGGAAGGTATTACTACGGTTATTAGAGCACCATCTGTGAAAGCTGAGAAATGTGTCTTTTTTCATGAAAGGGTTTTATTTCTGGGGTTCAACCTGTTGCCCGGGGTCAGGTCAATGGAGTCTGGGAAGGTTCGAGCCATCCTGGACTGGCCGGTCCCCACTACCATTCGTGAGGTGCAGCGGTTTTTAGGATTTGCCAACTTTTACCGCAAATCTATTCGCTCCTTTAGCGCTGTAGTTCTCCTGAATACCTCACTGCTTAAGGGACAACCTAAACATCTGAATTGGACGGAGGCAGATCGGGCGTTCACTGACCTTAAACACCGTTTCGCGTCGGCACCGGTGTTGGCTCTTCCGGATCCCGAGAAACCTTTCGTGGTAGAGGTGGATGCTTCAGCTTATGGGGTAGGGGCTGTACTCTCCCAGCGCGTCAACAGCCGGTCCCCGCTTCAACCGGTAGCCTTTTCCCACGTAAGCTATCTCCGGCCGAACACAATTATTCCATCGGGGACTGCGAGCTATTAGTGGTTAAACTGGCTCTTGAAGAGTGAAGGCATTGGTCGATCGGCACCACTACCCCGTTTTCTGTTATTACAGATCATAAAAATCTCCAGTGCATTAAGGGAGCTCGCTGTCTAAATGCCCGCCAGGCCTGCTGGTCACTATTTTTTAACAGTTTTAACTTGATCATTTTGTTCAGACCAGGCAGCTCTAATACGGTCGCTGATGCCCTTTCCCGCCTGCATGAGGACAATACACCGGACCCCGATCGTTTACGCCCAATCATACCGCCCACACGCTTTTTGAACGCGATACAGTGGAACTTGGATGGGGAGATCCGGAGGGCTTTGCGCAACACACGCCGTCCACACCACTGTCCTAGCGGAGCGCTGTACGTACCTCCCGCGTTCTGTGGTCGACTCATCACCTGGGCACACACGGCCTTAAGTACCGGACAACCGGGCGTCGCACGCACCATTCAACTCCTTCGCAGAAAGTTTTGGTGGGAGACACTTCACAAGGACACGCACAACTTCGTGAAGTCGTGCTCCATATGCGCCGCGTGTAAAACACCGAAATCACTCCCTGCCGGCAAACTGGTCCCGTTACCCATACCGGCCCGGCCCTGGTCGCATGTGGCTGTGGATTTCGTGACAGATTTGCCCGCATCTGAGGGACTTAACACCATCATGACTCTTAGTGACCGTTTCTCTAGGGCAGTTAAATTCATTCGCCTCAAAGGTCTTCTGAGTTACTATTTCGGCATATTTTTACGGGTTTTGACATTCCCGAAGACATTTTGTCGGACCGGGGTCCACAGTTTACTTCCGCCGTTTGGCGAGCGTTCTTTGAGAAGTTGGGGACTTCGGTGAGTCTTTCGTCGGGACATCACCCAGAGACTAATGGGCTGTGCAAACGGGCGCATCAAGAGCTGAACAAATTCCTGCGCATGTTCTGTAATAATTAACCGTCGGACTGGCCACGCTACCTGCCGTGGGCGGAGATTGCGCAGAATTCGTTACGTCATTCGGCCACTGGCATCACTCCCTGCCAATGCGTTTTGGGCTATCAGCCTCCGTTCGCGCCCTGGGATCCAGTGCCCTCGGCAGCACCTGCAGTGGACGATTGGTTTCGCCATAGTGAGGAAGTATGGTTGCAGGTTTATCGGCACATCCAGGATGCCATTCGCAGGATAAAGGGGTTCGCGGATCGTCGTCGGGCACAGGCTCCGGTTTACACCCCGGGTGATCAAGTGTGGCTCAGCTCTAAAAATTTGCGCTGCCGTACGGGGACACATAGACTTCTGCCCAGGTACGTAGGGCCGTTCCGTATACTAAAACGCATTAACGAGATCTCTTACCGCCTGGACCTTCCCCCGGAGTGGCGATTACATCCGGTTGTCCACACCTCCCTCCTTAAGCCTTTCGTGTCCGGTCCCCTTGACTACGGGTGGGCTGAAGCCGCCGGTACCACCTCGGCCAGAGGAGTACCAGAGGTGTATCGAGTGGCTGAACTGCTGGACTCCAGAAGAGTGGGAGGGAGATTACAATATCAGGTAGATTGGGAGGGCTTTGGCCCTGAGAAGCGCAGTTGGGTTGGGGCCGATGATTTTCTAGACCCTCAGCTAATCGCAGACTTTCATTCGGCTCATCCTGACCGTCCCGCTCGCAGACCTCGGGGTCGGCCGCCACGCCGGTGTAAGTACAGGACCATCCGTTCCTCTTCGCGACATGTGCACCCTACGGGTCATCGGGGGGGGGGGGGTGATGTAAGACCGGCGTCTTCCCATTCACCTGCCAGTGCTCATCCACGTCTTCCTTCTGTTGGGGGGGCGTGGCGAGTCGCCGGATTTTTAATTGACAGCACTATTTAAGTGACGCTGTGGCGGCGTCAGTCGCGTTGGATTGATTCGCGTTCTTCTGTGCTAACTGTGTGTTCTCCTAGCCCTAATTCCTCTGGATTGGATCGCACTCCGGTTTGGCACATCTTGCCAGCACGATCCCTTTGTTCCACGGACCGGCTCGTCGCTCCGTTGAAGCCACGCTCTTTGGTTTTCGTCCCGCGTCGCGCCGGAGGATGATTTTTTGTTTTGACTTTTTGGTTTTCGTCTCTCCTTATTTGTTACGTAACGAAAACATCAATAAATATTTCTGCTTTTTGGAGCAAGGTCAGACTATTTTTTGTGTGACGTCACGCATCATGACATTTAGCCTGAAGCCAACTTTCATATACAATAGTGTTCAGAGAACAGATATTTAGATAATTATGAATAAGCTAACATTATAATATGTAAACATTAAATGTTTAAACAATCCAATTATAAAAAACATCCCCTGAAGGGACATGAGTAAAATAAAAAAAAAAGGAATGTGTCATGCACACGGCATAGTAAATAGTGCTCATGAGTTAATTATGTTGTGCTTATGTGGTATTATTAGTTAAAGAAATTATTTCTTTTTTACTCATGTCCCTTTAGGGGCTCCGTAAAAATAAATAACAACAGGTTATTTAAAGTTTATAGGTGTTAAACAATTATTTTTACTGTCAGCTATTTATCAGAAAAGCTATTTTAAAATGAAAAAATAGTCTCAAAGTGAAAACAAATTAACAGAATAATGTGTGCTTACTGAGCATGAACTTCTGTTTACCTAATTTCATGCACTACTACTTAGCACTGATTTCACCATCTTTTGCACAGAATTTAACAGCACTAATGAAAAGATAAAATAATTAAAACAACACAGATAAAGATGTTAACATGACATAAACATGACATTAATGAACATAACATAAAATGAACATAACAGAAGGATTCTTCTATGAAGAACAAAAAACTACAAACAGTCATGAGCTCTGAGGCAGAATGTTCCTGTGATGGCCTTAAAGGGGCAGGTTTTTACAAATGGAGCATAATTCATCTCCAAAGTCTAGTCCAAGGAACATGAATACATTTACAAGAAATTCAGGGGGAAACAGACAGAAGAAAGCAAGGGTTATAGGACAATGCAATGGTGTGATGGCTGCATGTGCAGCAACACAGAAGAGGCACTCTTTAATGTAGTGTTAAAATCTTGTTTTTTCGAATTTGTTATTTAGTGCACATATTGTTTTATTTGTAAGCGCACACATTTAGTTATTTGTTGCTACTGTTTGGGGTTCCTTCCCCCCTCTTTCCTAATAGTTTAATTTTGATTTGTTAATGAGGTTCAGTTCTTATATATTGACTTTGATGGGCCCATACTTATGCTATTCTATACATGGATTCTTTTTTTTTAATCCCTTGTCCCTCTGGTCATCTGGTTCCTCACAAATGGAAATTAATGTACTGGGGCTGTGTGGATTTAACCAGGTTAGCGCGGATTGTAGTGGTCTTTTTTGTGTTTGGATGAACTTGAGTGTGCTGGGCCACTCTGTGTAAACCTAAGAGCAGTGGTTGTTTAGGGCAGATTTAAGAAAATTATTGCCGGCCATCGCAGCAAAAGGCAGGTATGACTTTAGAGCTACTATGCAGAAACAAGACAGCCTATTGTCTAATAAGCAAAGCAAAGTGCTAAGCAAAGAAGAATCATTATCAGAGGTGCTGAGCAGAGGCATGGACACACTTGTTGGTCTGCTGACAAGTAGGGTTGCTGTGTTTAGAACATGGACACCCACCACATCTTCTCTTGGCCATGACCACCATGGACCTGACTCAAGAAAGCAATTATTCCTACTTAAAGATTTAAACACAGACAGAAAAGACTGATCAAGACCCACTAACATGAAAGACAAGCTCTCACTCAGAGATACGATTCAAAGGTTCAGGGTTTGGACTACATATTTTCTTAATCTTGAATTGTAACAGCTTAATATCAAAACTGTTACATGGAGCAAGTTTGATAAAATTAATGACAAAATTGGAATGAGACTGAAGTGCAAGCCTATACATACATGCCCTCTCCAGGATGATGATGATGATAGTTGGGGTTTATTGCCACATCAGCACAATTACAGCTATATATGTGCACATGGCACATTTCAAGTTCATGTTAGTATGTATTGTAGTTTTGACGGATAGGGTGTTCTCCTGTAAGCAAGTGTTTGAGCGTCATTTGGGAGTGTCCTGTACGGAATCTTGTGTATAACTTGGTGGTACAGGTTTTCAGTCTAATAAATCATTGGTTTTATTTTTGGTTTGATTCCTTGTCTAGAAACTGGACCTTTTTGCACTAACCACAGTATCATCTTCTGTCTATTTTTTGTTTCAAACCACTTTGTATCTAACAAATGTAAATAGGTATATGGGGTGTGATTATATACTTTTATTTTTTCATTCAGTCATTATCTTCAGCTTAATCCTCTACTAGGGTCATATATATATATATATATATATATATATATATATATATATATATATATATATATATATATATATATGCAGAATAATATATAGAAAAACACTCAGGCTATATAACCTCAGTGAATTGTTTAATGCATTGTTTTCATATATTTTAAAATATAGGTAAATGGTTTACATGCTTTCTAGAACCACATTTACATGCTTTACAACAAAATCATTTATACAAACCTTCAAATGACTCTCAGCTGGCAGTACAGCACAAACCATTTTTGCATTACACATTTCTCTATTTACACAGCTCAGCAGGGTTTGCTTTAAATAATCATTAATATCATTGAAGCCTCTTATCCTGATTGAGGTCACAGGGTGTGTGCTCATAAATCCAATTTTTGCACAGGGCAAAAGACAAAGAAATACCCCGGACAGGTAAACAGCCCCTCAAAGACAGGACATGCAAAAAATGAATAAATAAATAAAATTCTCACAAAGGGAAATCTCTAATACACAAACCAGATTTTGAAAATTGAATAATGACTTCAGAAGATACTCAAATGGTGACATTATGGAACATTAATGATGAGATTTTACATAAAAAGGACCAGAAAAGATTAAGGGCTTGGTTAAGCTCAGTGGTTAGGGTGTTGGGCTATCAATCTGAAGGTTGTGTACTCAAAGTCCACCCAAATTACCAATGTGGGTCCTTGAGCAAGGCCCTTAACCCCGATAGTTCCAGGGATGCTGTGGCCAACCCTTTGCTGTGCTTGCTTTGTAAGTTGCTTTGGATAATTGTCTGCTAAGTGACCAAATGTAATGTAAAGTAGTAAGCCATGATAGGTAGTAGGCAGAGTAGGTAGTGCTGTCATTTCAAAAAATTATCCTAATTTTCAGAGTGTCCAGTTAGTGTCTACTGTGGAAAATGCATTTTTTTTCCGTATGGGATTTTCCTCTGGAAGCTTTAGTTTTTTTTTTCCACAGTCTTATCACATGCAAACCAAATAAATCAGAGATGCTAAATTGCTCTTACATGTAAATGTGTTCATCTGTCTACACCCTGATGGACTGACATTTTATTTTTTGGGTTAAAACCCAAATTACACTATACACAAATTACAGGAACATTCCTGAAATAAGGAACTTGCTTTCATTTTTTTCACATTCAAAAAAATATATGAAAATTTTCTAAATGCTCTAATTCAAGTTCACAGTTTTCAGTTTTTACAAAAAAATAAGGATTATACACCTACAGTACAATTGTATTGTATAATTAAATACTGCTAGACAAAAGAACAAGATGGATTTAGTTTTCAGTTAGATGAAAGCCTACTATTTTATATTTTTAGGCAATATCACATACTATGTTAATGGTACATCAATATACCATGATTTGTCACCTGTGATATTTTACATATTTTACCAAAAATCTCTAAATTGGCCCTATCTATTGTGTGTGTGTGTGTGTGTGTGTGTGTGTGTGTGTGTGTGTGTGTGTGTGTGTGTGTGTGTGTGTGAGTAAGTGTGCCCAGCAATGGATTGGTGTTCTGTCCTGTGTGTATCTGCCCAGTGCCCAGAAACCTGTCCCTTGGTTGGGCATAGGGAACCCTCCTGCAACCCTAGTAGAGGATTAAGTGAAAGTTGAAATGAGATGTGATCATTTATTTAATGAAAGTTTGATTAAAATGGGAAAATAAGCATATAAAATGAAATGCTTTAACCTTCTTTATATGGAAAATATGCCTAAATATGCTTTATATTATTTTTTAACATGCAGATTTTGAGTATTTATCTTATTTCACATTAGATTCACATACAGCAGTTTGTGTTCAATGTACAATTTTGCTAAATGCCATAAGTAGAAAAAAACAACTGGAGAAAGAAAATGTACTTGGGGCGAAAAATAATAAAAAGACCTTGTTTAGGTTCTTGAAATATAAGAAAGAATCTGTTTACTAAAATAAATTAGTAAATTTACTATTTACTAATGTAAAACCGGGGGGCTGGAGTACAGCCTGCTGCTGTTCCACATAGAGAGGGGCCAGATGAGGTGGTTCGGGCATTTGGTCCGGATGCTTCTTAGACGTTTCCCTGGTGGGGTGTTTTGGGCATGTTTATCTCAAGGAAGACCCAGGACACGATGGAGAGATTATCTCTCAGTTGCGGTCTCTTGATTGGTCTGGGAAAGCCTCGGTGTGCCTCCTGGAAGGCTGGAGGAGGTAGCTGGGGATAGGGATGTTTGGGCTTAAATTTTTGCTTAAATTGTTGCCCCCATGACCCGGTCAAGTAGTAGATAATAGATGGAGAAATATTATATATATATATATATATATATATATATATATATATATATATATATATATATATATATATATATATATATATATATATATATATTTATTATTATTTATTATTTTTGTATTTTTTGGTGCTTGCCATTGCACAGTAGTTGCAGTAATGAATGTTTATTTCTAATTCCATCCGCTATACTTTGTTTGTGGCTAAAAGTTTTTATACTGATCCAGTGTAGACACAGTCTTCAGTGGGCTGAGCTGGTTACTCTGTGAGCTTAGTGCTCTAAACGAATGTCTGTCCCCTAATCGTCTGATCTCCTTATGGCTATCAGAAGAGTGTGAGTCTCTGTGCATAGACAGTCGATCTTCCCTGTGTCTAATGCCATAGAAGGAAGGACTGACTCTGCCCTTACTAGAATGGTTCCTCTCGTCTTCCTGATGTGCATTACACAGGGGGATAGAGCAACCTTCTCTGTATATTGATGAGTAGAAATCTCTTTGTCCATCATACCTCCTCAGTGGATAGCCGGTATGTAGGGTCTGTGTATTGCTCCTAAAATGGTGAGTAGGGCTGAGAGAAACAGGGGGTGGAGGAGCTGGTAGGAAAGGAGGTGGGGTGGGAGAGCGCTGTATGGATTTAAGACATTCTGCATGTTCCAGATCTTGCATTAAGGAGTTCGTAGTCCACTCTGTGGTCTCGCAGTGGTCGGCTGTGGGACAGAGAGAGCTAGTTGTTATAATTAAGATTATCTAAACTCTGTCTCTTTCTATATATATAACTGTAAATATATATCAATGTTTACCGCGACCCTAATAGAGGATAAAGCGGAAGATAATGAATGAATGGATATATATCAATGTTTTAAAGACCTCAACAAACAAAAAGATAGAACTTCTTAGAAAACTATCTATACATTATGCGTACGATCTGAAATGGTTATATACTGGACCTAATAAATAAAACATTGGACAACGTTTGTGGTGGAAAATAATCTGTTAAGTCAACAAAAAAAAATGTGATACACGTGATATATAACGTGATATAACGTACAATCCTACACACAGCAAAAACAGATAAAAGTGATTTTCCTTTGCTATATCCTAAACTAGCCCCTAAATCATTTTTTTCTTATAGTTTTAAAAAAGTGCAGAGTAATTGCTGAATGACTAAGGCATCTGAACATCCTTTTAAATTTATTGTGCTAACATTACAACACTGACGCAAACTATTTTTAAAAAACTTGTTTGGAGCTGTAAATTCTTTACTATAAAGCAGACGGTGCTTACAATCAATAAAGTATTCTTTGAAGTATTCAACACACGTCATATCCTCACACTGGTGATGTGGATGAACTGTTGTCAAACAAGCAGGAAAATAAAGCAGAAACGAAAAAAAAATGGATAATGACATGATTGAACACAAGCAATACTGCATATTATTGAAAAAACAGCATTCTTTAGATGGTAGAACACTAATAAAAAAGAAAGTAGTTTGAGCTGTGAAAAAGTAGAAGCTCTTCTGAACTCACAAGTATGTCTATGTGTTTTTCCATCATCCAGTTTGGCCACTGAAAAGAGATTTTTGACAATTGCTTCTTTTTGTAATTAATAAAAATTAACAATTTAAGGAATAATATACTTCTGATTACTGTTTTAATATTTACCAGATGTGTTGCTCTGTCAAAATTTGTAATAAAAACATCAGACATTTACCTTCATTTGCAACACTGTCCACTGCATCACTCACAAGTTGTATTACTGTCACAATGGAGGCTAATTTAAGAGATTAAACAGGAAACTGATTATTTAAACAACCTAACAAAACGTCCAAACAATTTAAAAATCCATTTTGAATCAGGAAAATCCTGTTATCTTATGATTTTTTTAACCAGCTTTTGGTTAGTATTACGAATAATAACTAATCACTGCCAGTATATAATATTTTGGGCTATAGCTTGTCCAATTGTATGATATTTTTATAATATTACCCAAGAGTTGTCAACAAAACCAATATTTACTAAATTTAACATGACTAAAAGACTACTGTGATACATCCAGACAATCAGCTATGACATTCAATTTAGTGAATTCATTTAAAAGAGACTGTGGTAAAACAATTTACCATTATTAGTAGTATTTTATTTTTTGTATTATTATTATTTAAGGCGGCATGGTGGCTTAGTGATTAGCACGTTCACCTCTCAGCACTAGGGATTCCTGGTTCGAATCCCCATCTGGGTGGAGTTTCCATGTTCTGCCCGTGTCTGCATGGGTTTCCTCTGGGTTCTCCGGTTTCCCCATATAGAGTGTGTGTGCGTGTCTGTGTGAGTGAGTGTGTGCCCAGTGATAGATCGGTGCCCTGTCCTGGGTGTATCTACGTGTATCTACACACACACACACACACACGCACACACACACACACACACACACACACACACACACACACATATATGTATATATATATATATATATATATATATATATATATATATATATATATATATATATATATAGCATTTAGCAGACGCTTTTATCCAAAACAACTTACAAATGAGAACAACACAAGTCAGTAGAAAACCAGCTAGACCTTTTTTTATAATAATATTTTTCTTTCTACAACAGGTGTTTGTTAAAAAGATGCATCTTCAGTAGTTTCTTAAAAAGTGACTCTGCCTTCCGGACAGAGTTGGGAAGATCGTTCCGCCATTTTGCAGTGGTGAACGTCACAGAGTGAGAATTAGCTCCTCGGTGAGGTGGAATCACCAGGCGACAATAATCACTAGAGCGAAGTAAACGAGCCGGAGTGTATTGTGAAAAGATAGAGTGAAGTTAAGAGGGGGCAGATCCAGAAATGGTCCTGTAGGACAGAATGACTTGTACTGAATGCAAGCAGCTACAAGAAGCCAATCGAGAGAGATGAGTAGTGGAGTGACATGAGTTTGCTTGGGCTGGTTGAATACAAGTCAGACTGCAGAGTTCTGAATTAGTTGTAGAGGCCCGAATGTGGAAGCTGAATAATCAAGCCAGGATAAGATGAGGGCTTGAACAGCTGAATAGTATGTTCAGTCAAGAAACGTCTGATCTTCCTGATGTTATAAAGAAGGAATCTGCAGGAACGGTAACATTTTTTGGTAACATGATCTGAGAGTTTAATATGTGAAACCAAGGTTCCATTTGGAAGGTCAGGTAATGATGGTTTGAGGGTTTAGCTGGGATTATGAGAAGCTCGGTTTTTGCTAAATTTAATTTGATATGACAGGACTGATTGGGATCAAAGAGTTTGTTATCATTAAGAAACCTGGAGACCTGTGCAGATACCACCCGTTCGAGTGTTTTAGAACCGTTCAAGTGTGTGTGTGTATAAATAAATATAGATTCAGTATAGTATTTTATAGCTTTATATTCTGCCTCTAAATGTTTATAACTGATCACTTTGAAAGAAATGGTGACAGAAAACCATTCAGAAGAACAAGCAAAAAAATTAATGAAAATGTTTATGTTCAGTTAATTCTTACCATTGTCATCACAAGAGTCAGATTTGACAGACAGGACTTCACTGACACTGGAATCTGAAAAACAAGTGGCCTCTATATCAGCATTGCTGGATTCTACAGAGAATCACAAGCATGAACACAACACTGAGTGACCAAATATCACAATAATTCATTTAAAAGGGCTAATACTTGTGGATGCTTTGTGGTAAATCAAAATACCATGGCTAATAGAACAGTCATTAATGGAAAAATACCAAAAAAAAAAGAAAACATTTTCTAAATGCATTCAGCAGCTTCTATATTAAAAGCACCTGTTTATTAGTAGGGGCTGACACATAATTTGGTTTTTCACAAAGTGCACTGCTTTTGTGCTTAAACACACACACACACACACACAGTATTATTGCTTTTGAATGTTTTTTTATAAATGTACATTTCATTTGACAAATGCACAAAATTTTGAACAAAGACTCAATATTACCAGTACTGACATTTTTACACAAATTATGAAGCATTAATGTCTCGTTGCACATGTCTTTTGGAACTAACCATCATTAACAGAGGATGTTGATTCAATGATCTGAAAAAGCATACTTAGTGAAACCATGTCCATGAGTAATTGAAGTAGACATCTTTTGTGTTATAAACAACATTAAAAAATGTAAACCTAATGAATCTTAATCATCTTAGGCAGACAATCCATTTGATCATTTACACCTACCATATCACCAACCCCAAATAAAAAAATTGGTACAGTTGGTACAGTATAAAAAATGCATATGCAAACATGCACATGTCTTTCTTCCCCTTTATGAAATTTTATTTGAGACAGTTTTTATGTTTCATCAGAATAATTTTTCACTTCTAATTTTTCACAATCATTCCTTCATTCATTCACTATCTCCCGCTTTATCCTTTATTAGGGTCGTGGCGGGGTTCCCCATGCCCATCCAGGGGAGAACGTCTCGGGCGCTGGGCAGATACACCCAGGACAGGACGCCAATCTATTGCTGGGCACACACTCACTCACACAGACACACACAAACACAAATGCAATTTGAAGAATTCAATTGACCTTGCCCCTCGTTTTTGGACTGCGGGAGGAAACCGGAGGACCCGGAGGAAACCCAAGCGGACATGGGGAGAACATGGAAACTCCACCCAGGTTGGGATTCGAACCGGAAATCCCTATCGCTGAGAGGCAAACGTGCTAACCACTAAGCCATCGTGCGGATATCTATGTCCCCTGATCTGTTTTGCCAGATTTAACTGTTAAAAGGATTTTATTGGATGCAATGCTGATCTTCACAAACCGCATTGTGAGAACATCCAGGACTCAATCTCCACCCAAAGCTATTAAATCAGCCAGATTTACTAGAGTTGTATCTCCACCAGTGAGTCTCCACAATCCAGCTGCTGATACTGCTTTGTCTCATCATCTGGTGTAACAGGAGGTCCTAACCTTACATCTGTACCCACCCAAAGCTAAGTTTATTTCTTCATTTATAAACAACCTTTTGAATGGCACTTTCCCCTCTGGTTGCATGCCCAGAGTGTGGTATGTATAGGCAGTCTTCCTCCGTCACTACAGATTATTCAGCCTGTGAGAAGTGTAGCCTAGTCCTTAGTCTGACAGACAAGCTCTCAGTGTTAGAAGAGCGCATTCAGGTTTTAGACATGTTAGAGAAGAAGTGTCAGGGACCAGTTTAGCCAGCCCGAATGCCACAGGATCAGGTCCTAAATCCCCGGCTTTAGAGCCCTCGCAGCAGGGCGAGTGGGTGACGACCAGGTGACATAGACGTAGCACTGAGCATCACTCTTCTAGGATCCACATGTCCAATCGGTTTTCCCCACTCAGTGACTCACCCACTGAGAGACCAGTTGCTAAAAGTGCTCTGGTTATTGGTGACTCCCAGCTCAGACACGTGCAAATCGCTACCCCCTTAGAGACTACAGCTACCATAGTATTGATGTCTGATGAAGTAGTTGTCTCTGGTCTCCTACCAATTAGGCGTGGCAGTGGTCACTGCATTGCTGGATGTCTAAGTGGTGCTCAGAAAACAATATTGCCTTTATTGACAATTGGTCTACTTTTGAGGGAAGGCCTGGCCTTTTGAAATGGGATAGCATCCATCCTTCCCGGGAGGGTGCTGCGCTCATGTCGCATGACATAGCCAATAGGGTTTTTTCTTTAGATAGGAATGAAAATTGACAACTCCAGAGCCAAGGCCAGGTAGCAAACAGAATGGCCTAACCAACTGCCTGCGAACTGCCAGGAGTCGTCAACCACAATAACTCACTGCGGCCATGACGATTACTGGATGGGATTTGGATATTAATTGGACTGGCGGTCCTGCAAGACCCCCTTAATGGACTTACATATAGTTTTTCAGTTGTTTGAGTTTTTCCAATTGTTAAATACAGTCACCTGATCTCGACACAATCTGTACATGGCTGCTCTACACTGTTGATGCTGCCCAGCCCCTCAAGGAGGATGAGTCCCCCACTGAGCCTTGGTCCTCCCAGGGTTTCTTCCTTAAAATAACAACATAATGGGGAGTTTTTTCGTGCCACTGTCGCTTCGGCTTGCTCTTTGGGGGATTAAAGGCTTTTAACTTTGTAAAGCTGCTTTGTGACGACATACTGTTGTAAAAAGCGCTATATAAATAAAATGAGGGCACCTGTCCCTCATTAATGTACTTATGGACTCCGTTGGGTGATTGGTTTATTTTGTGCATGTGACTGGGTGTTTTTTGTATTTAGTTTAGTCTTCCATTTTCCCCGTGCACATCTTTGTTTGTGGTATACCCTGATGTTAGTTTGTTTGTTTCGTTCCCCCCTTTCAGTTGGTGTCCCTACACCATTTTTTAATAATAAAACCAGTTTTGTTTTTATCCCGGTGTCTCCGAACTCTCCTTCCGCGCTCAACCACGGTACAGCGCTGTAGGTTGTATCCGTGGGATCGTTTCACCCAGCGGACCGGCGTACGCAATTTTCTCCTTGTAGCCATTCCCAGGAAACGCTTACCAGGCACATGCGGTGTACGCATTCCCTCCCGCGTAGCCGATCTCCTGGGGAAGAACGAGCGGCTGCTAACAGTACTGTTTTAAAAAGCGATCTATAAATAAATGACTTGAACTTGAAATTGAACTCTTTTTGATAACCAGTTTTTCAAGCAGTTCTGTTTGTAAGAAAAGCATAACTGTTCAGCTTAAATATGTGTCCTGGCCTTTATGCACTAAAATCTTTCCCAATTACTTTTTAATCATTTTAACAATTTTCTCACACATTCATTACCGGAAGATCATCTGGTCATCTTTGCTCAATAGATTGCTTAGCCTTTACTGAACACTACTTATTGACCAAATCATGATTACAGTCATATGTTTACATCATCTGTTTGAACTTACATAATTATTTAATTTTCAAATTCCAAGGTTAGGTACCCATTCAGTCATAGTATATTGCTGGGAAGCAAACCGGAGACCTTTAGGTTGCTAGCCACATGCTAAAAACTGTCCTATTATACAAATGCAGGAAGAGATGCGTATAAATAAATTTGACAAAATATGAAATATGTCAGGTTCATACTGTCAAACAAATATTTGGTCATGCTGAACCCACATGAGGTACAACCACAAGCATAATAGTTTAAAAATTTCATTTAAATAAACATAAAAGCAATATTAAATGCTTGAGCACACCCTGCACATCCTACATAACATTGTGTTTAGGGTGTTGGGCTATCAATCTGAAGGTTGAGATTTTATATAAATGCTTGTGATTTTATATATATCCACTCACCTGGCCAAGCCCATTTTGTCCATTTACTTGCAGTAATTTTTTAATAGTTTGAGATATCAACTCTGTTCCAAATCTAAACTGTCAAAACTATCAATTTTATTACCAGGCCAAGCCCACTTTTTACCTCGTTCACTGTATTTATTTGAGATACATATGTCTCCTATGGCCACACTGCAAACACACTTGCATTTTCTTCAAGAAATGCACTTCTCTAGTTGTATTTTGGTCTGCATCTGAATCCTTACTCCCAACAACCTGCAGTATTACCACTACTTCTACAAATTTTACTGCTCAGCACAATTTTCCAGCAGTAATAAGCAAATGTTGACACAGGTCTTTTTTTAAAAGTGCATATTCTTTCAAATTTTCGTAATAGCTATAGAACTATTAAAGGCTTAACATTTTGTACGTTTTGATTTAACCATTTCTTTTTATGGGAAAAACACCTGAAAACAGCATGTAACATAAATGAAATATATGGAATCTGTCTACCTAAATAACGATTTCTTCGATAAATAAGAGGAATTCCCTCCCACTCAAACTAGACAAAAGAAGGCCAATATCAGGAAAATGTTAAAATAAGTTTTTTTTTACTTGCATAGAATGTATTTATTGTTTCTTATTTTAAAAAGTGTTGCTTTTTACTTGTATGCAATTTGAACAGCACGTTTGCTTCTCAGCCAGGTTTGAATTCCAATCTGGGTGGACTTTCCATGTTCTCCCCGTGTCCGTGTGGGATTCATCCAAGTGCTCCAGTTTTCCCCCACAGTCTAAAAACAGTCCAAGGTAAATTGGCTGCTCTAAATTTTCCCTATATAGTCTGTGTGCCTCTGTGTCTGAGTGAGTTTGTGCCCAGCAATAGATTGGTCCCCAGCACCAGAAACTTTCTCCTCTGGATGGGAAGGGTGAAGCCCCTGCAACCCTTGTAGAGGATTATGCGGAACATAATGAATGAATGAATGAATGAATGAATGTTGACAAACTTCAAGCATGCATTGTTGTAACTCTACATCCTGCACCATGCATAAGCATAATATTCTCAGATGAACAATTATAGTGTTACCTTGGTTTCTGTCCATTTCTGCCTCGTCTGCCTGATAGACCTCATCTTGCCAGTTTGGACACTGGCTTTGATATTTTTCATTTTCATTCTCCTCTTCCTCCTCCTCCTCCTCATCATCATCGTCATCATCATCCTCCCAAGGAGGTTTATGGAGAGGGCGATTCGGCAGCACTGAAGGTAGATTTGGAGCTACGCTACACACAGCTACCTCTCTCCTAGGCACACTCATGATATGGTGTTTCTCCATCTGAAAAGTGCCTATCAGGGGTGCACATGAGATTGTAGCAAGGCCTTGCGCTTTGTCAACTTGGTACAGAGGATGTGCATAGGTGGTGGGGCGGACCATGACCTGCGGGGGACCTCCAGAGCTCTCTCCTTTATACACTGAAACAGTTCTTAACCCAATGCCTTCAGTTCCCATTCTGATTTTATTTAGAGAATTTCCAGCCTCGGTGGAAATATTGGTTGCTTCAGTATTAGCCCAGTCTTTGCGGAGCACCTTTTTGTGAAAAGCTGCAAGCAACACGAGAAGCACCATGACCACAAACAGCAGCACACCAATGCCAATCACTTCTGCTGGGCCAATGTAGGACAGCTCTTCTGCTTGTGTGTCTGGAGCATCTGATGAGGGCTTCCCACAGAACTGGCCTTCAAAGCCGGCAGTGCAGTTACAGTAGAAGGCACCAAATGTGTTGACACACAAACCACCATTTTCACACTCTTCTCGTTCACATTCATTCACATCCTCGTCACATCTGTTATAATTGGGAAAAAGGATTTCTGTGGTCATTCAGCTACTTATTTTTTTAATTATATGATATAACTCCCTGGGGGAGGCAAGTGTTTTTAATGTTTCAGCATCACATTTAAAAAATTGCAACATAACATTGCAACAGCAATATTATATATAGATTAAAACATTAATAAGGCCATACTATTAAAAGTAGTTTTTCAAAATATGTTAAACTTTTAATTAAAGAGAAGCAAATCTTCCACGCAAGAGATATTTTAATTATATATTTGAATGTTGTACAACCTCACATCCAAGGGTTAGTTAAAGCAATTACAATATGCCTTAAACATGCTAGACTACTTTCTGTAAATTAAATTCTTTGAAGAGCACACTTCTGTTAGACCTTAAATAACTGTAACACTACACTTCTACCGTTTATTTGTCCCCTATTCCTTATAGATTACAGAGACACAACATTTTAAACAACAACAGCTAGTCTTGACAGTTGTTTAGGCCAGCTTTAAAGTTCAGGGTTGGCATATTGTTACTTGAAGAAGGTCAAATAGTCTGCTCTATTTTCCAGCTGGATGCTAAAAAAGGGGTTCTGACATTTTATATGAATTATCCAAATTATATTCTTAAAAATAAAACATGAACTTGTGTTGAGCACTTACATTAAAAAAAATAACCATGTATCCTAAGCATAACCAGTATACCTCTTAATAGAGATGTGTATCAAAGTAAAAGTATATTTAGTTTTACTTAACCATAAAACAATGTCCTAAAGAAAGTTCCAATATTGTTTGTCAAATTGCACTTACTTAATGTGTTGTTTACTTGTTACTTAATTCCAGAGGCTTAATTCTGGCCACCTTTTTGGACAACTTCAGGTATTCAATAGTAATGACGGAGACAGACTTAAACTAAAATCTGCAATTGCCTTGTTACGTTCAACGAAAAATCTTAATACAGCACACATCTGCATTTCATAAAATCCAGTCACACAAATATATTATTTACATTAAACTTATCAAAATGTCTAACATGACACATTCATTCATTCATTCATTATCTCGCGCTTATCCTCTATTGAGGGCGCGGTGGAGTTCCCCATGCCCATCTAGGGGAGAACGTCTCGGGCGCTGGGCAGATAGACTGAGGAAGGGCACCAATCCATCGCTGGGCACACACTCACTCACACAGACACACTCTATATGGGGCAATTTTTGAGAATTCAATTAACTTGATCCATGTTTTTGGACTGTGGGAGGAAACCGGAGAACCCGGAGGAAACCCACGCAGACACGGGGAGAACATGGAAACTCCACCCAGATGGGGATTCGAACTGGGAATCCCTAGCGCTGAAAGGCGAACGTGCTAACCACTAAGCCACCGTGCCGCTAACATGACACACTGATGTATAAAATATTATATTCATGTTTAGAGTAGTTTTTAACTTTTAATGTTAACATCTTATAACTAAAATAATTTTGTTTGCATTATAAATAATAGATTGAACTAATAAATTCCAAAAAAATATCAACAATATACTGTATATGTTTAGCAGCGATGCCAAAATGTGGAGAGAAAAGTGCCATGAAATACTTCTAAAACTCTTCAGCAGGTAAAATAGTGCCCTCCGCTGGACAATACTTATCTCTGAGATCACATAGTCTGAATGCCACGTTTGGATTGCTTTCAATATCCACCAATCACAAAAAGCAGTAATGACAATTTCAAACTCAAATTTGAATTCAAAAGCTGGATTTGCATTCACAGTAAAATGAGAAAGACGGCACTTACATGGGTCCAGTAAAGCCTTTCAAACAGCCACATAGAAAAGTGTTGCCGACTGCTTTGCAGTCTCCTCCATTTTGACATGGTGTCGGCATGCAAGATGTGATCTCCATCTCACACTGGGCACCAGTGTATTTTGGTGGGCAAACGCAAGCAAACACTGTGGGGTTAATAATTAAGAAATAATTAAAATGAAGTGATTTATAACTCCCTATTTAGTTTAATGTGATGTTTTTATAATGCTGGTTTGATGTAAGACAATGATGGTTCAGTGGTTAAGACACAGATTATCACTGGATTTCAATATTAAATGTAATACACATAACACAATTCAAGTCAAAGATAAATACCAGAGTCATTACTGGAAAAATGAGGAGGGAAAACCCGTGTGGACTTGGGGAGAACATGGAATCCCCAGCGAAGGGCAAACATGCTAACCACTATGCCAATATTTATCCAGGTGTTCCATGTGTTCCCCATGCCCATCCAGGGGAGAACTTTTCGGGCTTTGGGCAGATACACCCAGGATAATCTCAATCTATCGCTGGGCACACACTTACTCACACGTGTATTATATATTCATTTATTATATGGCACTGTGATGTAGTAGTTAGCACATCTCTGTGTTGCGGATCCAGGTTCGAATCCCAATATGTATAGAGTTTTCATGTTTTCTCTGTTTCCACGAGGGTTTGCTCCAGGTACTCCGGTTTTCTCCCACAGTCCAAAAACAGTCCAAGGTAAATTGGCTGCTCTAAATTTCCCTTATATAGTCTGTGTGCCTCTGTGAGTGAGTGAGTGTGTGCCGAGTAATAGATTGGCCACTGTCCTGGGTGTACCCAGCGCCCGAAATGTTCTTCCCTGGAGATTAAGCAGAAGATAATGAATGAATTTAGGGTCGCGGTGGGGCTCCGCTTCGGGCGCTGGGCAAATAGACCCAGGACAGGGCGCCAATCCATCGCTGGGCACACACGGGGAGAACATGGAAACTCCACCCAGATAGGGATTCGAACCGGGAATCCCTAGTGCTGAGAGGCGAATGTGCTAACCACTAAGCCACCATGCCACCCTTACTGATTATGACTGCTTATTAATTAAAAAACTGTGTATTATGTAAAGGTAAATTGGCTGCTCTAAATTAATAGAGTGTGTCTTTGTGCAGGAGTGTATGCCCAGCAGTGGTTTTGGTGCCAAGGTGTATCTGTCTAGCTCCTGAAATGTTCTCCACTGAATGGGACCTCCGCCATCGCCCCACTTACCATAGTATAGGATTAAGGGGAAGATAATGAGATAAGATTCATATTCATTGACTCATCATGTATTATATAAGGAGACATACAATAAGACAGAGAATGAATAGCTCCGAAACGCAAATCTGGCCCCCCTGAGCTTCGCAGCTCAGTGCAGCTACTCTTAACTATACTTACATTAAATTTTGGCCTTTTTGTAATTAACTACAGATCTTTTGACTGTAATTCTGTAAAAAGTATGAGCATATTAGAAACTGAATGAACAATCAGTAGAAGTAATTATTTTTAAAATGGAATCATAAAAGATACAGATTTGCTGCATATAAAAGTCTAGTGTTGTGTTCTGGTCATTTTAGTATTCATTTTACTGCAGAAGCAAGGCTATGAGCAATGTTTTTTGTTTATTGTGGAATAAACTGCATGCAACACTAGAATTCTAATACTAGTTTCCCATATTCAATATGAAACATTAAAATTTTAAAAACGTCTTATTATTTCTGGATAGGATTCCTTTTACATTAACACCAATGGAAAATCTAACATCTTAATAATTCATAAGCATGTTGTTTAGTGAGGGTATGATGGGTGGAGCCTGCAGACAGGAGGCAGGCTTGAGAGGCAGATCAGGTAAGCAGTGACACCTGACTGGAATTAAGAACCTGTGATTGTGTGTGTTCTCTAAACTGTAAGAAGAGAGAGGAGTTTTTTTGGCTGGCTGTTGGAAGCATAGAAGGGTGGCTGTGCTGATTATCCTGTAACACAAGGAGTGTCTGTTGGCAATAAAGCCTTTTGTTTGCACCCCTCGCATGTTTATGGGGTCATACTTACAAAAACCTTTTTTGTTTGGAGAAAGAAAACTATGACTCATGGAGTAAATTATTAAATCAGAAAGCAGAAAAAATTCACACAGAAAAGACTTTGTCTGCCAATTTAATAGTAAGATTAACACTTACAAAAGTATTCAAGAAAAAATTTAGTATTCTATATACGTTCGCCTCTCAGCACTAGGGATTCCCAGTTCGAATCCCCATCTGGGTGGAGTTTCCATGTTCTCCCCGTGTCTGCGTCGGTTTCCTCCGGGTTCTCCGGTTTCCTCCCACAGTCCAAAAACATGGATCAAGATAATTGAATTCTCAAAAATTGCCCCATATAGAGTGTGTCTGTGTGAGCGAGTGTGTTCCCAGCGATGGATTGGCGCCCTGTCCTGGGTCTATCGAGACGTTCTCCCCTGGATGGGCATGGGGAACCCCACCGCGACCCTAATAGAGGATAAAAGCGGAGATAATGAATGAATGAATGAATGAATGAATAATGAATGAATATAACCAACATATATTGCAAATTTTGCAATAAACAGACAATAAATTGATATTTTGTTTTCTGTATAGCTGCAATATACATTGCATCTTTCTTGCTCACATTATGTAATCTATAAAATCATAACACTGACTGACAGAACCTGTTGCTGATTGTCAGTTATGTGTTTTTATTGAAATCTGCCACCCGCAATGCATTGGAAATATATTTTTTAAATTGGTGTCTAGAAGAAAGATAAAGTATAATTGCTTAATCTATTCATGGAGCTATAAAAATATATTATCACTGTCATTTATTTTATAGGGAGGTCCAAACCAATGCCTTATCATTTTGTATGTGTAAGAAATAGTGGAACTATAAAGCTGTGTTACATATTTTTAAAAAAAGCTATACAAATAAAACTGAAGTGAGCTTTAGCACACCTGCAGAAGCATGAAGAATATATGTTTGTATAATATCTAACAACATGTGCCGTTTTTTTTTTTCTTTTTAGTGGTTTTCTAATAATATTGTATATACTCCTGGTATTTAATTGACTTTACAGTTCTTTAATAAATACATAGGCTAAGGTAGGTGAATAGTGCAACACTACATTACCCTGTAATTTGCTAATTTCAAAAAAGTCTATCCACTGTACGGATAAGTTTTCTGATGGCTGATTGATTGTCATCTGTCTCCTGTTATGTTTTGTTTGCTTTGAACTTGTAATGTTCTCAAGTTTATTGTCTAACGCAGTATAACACTTTTTTTGTATTTAGCCTAGACATACAATTTTTGCATTTAATTAAAGCTTTACTTAAGTGGAATAGTGTAAGATTTTGCATATCCAGACAAAATATTTGTAGAAATTCTCTAGATTCATTACTTAACATATACACATATCACAGTTGTCACTCACCCACTAAGACCCTTATGCTACTTTTTTGTTACTCTTTACTCCTCACTAGGGGTATCCATTTACCTAATCTGATAAATTGTCAAATTTGGAAGACAAATTTAATTCATACATTCATTCATACATGCTTATGTCAAGCGTTATTGTTTTTTGCAACAGGGTTGTTTTTTTTCCCTCTGTCTAAGTTGGTGTAATAAGGTAAGAACTGATTATAAATTGGATGGATTATAAATATATTTGACTTAGAACAAGTTTTATAAAACTATACATTCAAAGTAATAGTTTTAGTTTAGTTTTAGTTATTGGGCAAGACGTGAGCTTTCGAAAACAGGATTGGATTAGTTTAAAAAATGAAGGCAATTAATTTGAGCATAAATTTGGAGACCAGAAAAATCAAAACACTTAAAACTAGCCAAAATGTCACTATGTAATAAATCTTACCTCCACCATGCAGACTAAGGCAGGTAGCGCCATTCTGGCATAACACCTCAAGGCAGGCATCAGGATAGAGCACACAGCCCTGTTTCACCTCACTAATAGCCACCACCTCACCATAGTGGCTTCTTTTGTTCTGTAGATGCAGCTCATTCCCATGTAGTACCACAGCAGCCAGGCAGCCCTGGAAACCATGAAGGGCTTGTGGTGCCCCATGTCTGCCTGTCTGTGGCATCTGTATTCCAAAAAACAGTGACGCATCTGTTTCCATTGACCAGAGCCAAACAGGGGACTGGGCAGCATGCCAGCGCTCTACATAGCTGTCATCCAATGAGAGAAGTGTGTAGTTATTGGTCAGTTCCAGTTCCACAGCATGCCATACACCGTCATTGATAGGACGTCCAGAGATCCCCAGCACATCAAGATTGCTAGAACAGTCCAGCTGGAACCAGAGATGGCCTCCTATAATCTGAGTTTTTTAACAGTTTTTTAAGAATTATATTCAACAACCATCAATAAACATAGTTAACAATTATTATTCAAGTCTAACTATAATGATTTATAATGATTTAATTAATGTAGCTTTAATGTAGCTCTAGATTTTACTTAAAGGCAAAAAATATGTTTAAGTTTTATGAAGAATTTATTCTGTTCGGCATTTAAAACAATAAATATTGTTAAAATATATTGAATGATGTTTGATATTAGTTTTTTTCTTTTAGTTGATGACATAGAATGCTAATAGAAATACTAGGGCACTTCAGTATACAGGATAAGGCACTAAGGCATACTATGACAGTTTTTACCTTAGCCTGACGAAATTTCCTCTAACTAATCCCTAATGATTTCTAGACCCTAACACCACATGCAGTGTCACTGCAGTCCTGAGAATTATCCACTACACAAGTAAAACCTGCTGATGAATATGGTAGCTACCTTTAATTGTAAATTACTAAATGTGAGTATTATTAAAATTTGAATTCAAATTCCTTCAAATTCAAACATCTGTCTGACGAATTCTTCTGCCAGACGTTCCCAGCAAACCCTCACTATGCAAAAATTCAAATACCAATTTACAACCTGGGCAGCACGGTGGCTTAGTGGTTAGCACATTCGACTCATAGCGCTAGGGATTCCTGTTTCGAATCCCAACCTGGGTGGAGTTTCCATGTTCTCCCGGTGTCTGTGTGGGTTTTCTCCGGTTTCCTCCCACAGTCCAAAAACATGGATTGGTGCCATGTCCTGGGTGTATCTGCCCAGCACCCGAAACGTTCTCCCCTGGATGGGCATGGGGAGAACGCCATAACCCACAACCTTTATAGTTAAGGATTAAGTGGAAGATAATGGATCGATGGATGGAATTTATAACCGTAGAGCTTAGTATTAGTATTGTGTGGAATTGTGTATATGATAACCTTTAGCATGGTACAGGGCTCAGCTCGTCGATACATTATGACTCCATTACTTTGCAGAGTTCTGATCTTCAGGCCAAGTTTTATGCCCTGACCTTTGCTGCTCTCGTTTATTCTGTACTTAATGTAACTGTTACCTGCAAAACTCAGGGAATTTTGTCCTGTAAAATTCAAAAGAATAAAAATTAACATCACAAAAATAAAATATTACTAATAAGCACACAGGGCGGCATCGTGGCTAGTGATCGCCACTAGATTCAAATCCCAACCTGGGTGGAGTTTCCATGTTCTCTCCTTTCCACATAGGTTTCATTTGGGTTCTCTGGTTTCCTCCCACAGTCCAAAAACATGGACTCAAGGTAAATTGAATGCTTAAAATTGCCCCATATAGTGTGTGTGTGAGTGTGTGCGTGCCCATCGATAGATTGGTGCTCTGTCATAGGTGTATCTGTGCAGCCTCCAAAACTTTCTCCCCTGGATGGGCATTGTGAATCCCTCCGTGACCCTAGTAGAGGATCTATTGGAAGATTAATCCATGAGTGAATGAAGGATGAATAATAAGCAACAATTTACAATAAAATTCATACAAATTCATTAGATACATTAATACATTATCTTTTATTTAATCCTCTGATAGGGTTGTGTGTGTGTGTTAGGGGGTTCCCTCATGCCCATAGAGGGGAGAACATTTCAGGCACTGGACAGATACACCTAGACCAAGGCTCCAAACTTTCACTGGGCCCACTCTCTCACACAGACACACACACAAACTACACTGCTCAAAAAAATAAAGGGAACACCTAAACAACACATTATAACCAAGTACATCAAACTTCTGTGAAATAAAACTGTCCACTTGGGAAGCAACACTGATTGACAATCAATTTCACATGCTGTTGTGCAAATGGAATAGACAACAGGTGGAAATTATTGGCAATTAGCAAGACACACTCAATAAAGGAGTGGTTCTGCAGGTGGACCACAGATCACGTCTCAGTACCGGTGCTTTCTGGCTGATGGTTTGGTCACTTTTGAATGTTGTTGGTGCTTTCACACTTGTGGAAGCACGAGACTGACTCTACAACCCAGCAGCAGGACTTCTACCTCCACCTTTGTGCAAGGAGGAGCACTGCCAGAGCACTGCAAAATGGCCTCCAGAAGGCCACAAATGTGCATGTGTCTGCAGAAACAGTTGGAAACCGACTCCATGAGGATGGGTCTGACATCCACAGATGGGGTTGTGCTTACAGCCCAACACCATGCAAGATGCTTGGCATTTGCCAGAGAACAACAGGATTGACAAATTCGCCACTGGTGCCCTGTGCACTTCACAGATGAAAGCAGGTTTACACTGAGCACATGTGATAGAGTCTGGAGACGCCGTGGAGAACGATCTGCTGCCTGCAACTTCCTTCAGCATGACCGGTTTGGCAGTGGGTCAGTAATGGTGTGGGGTGGCATTTCTTTGGAGGGACGCACAGCCCTCCATGTGCTTGCCAGAGGTAGCCTGACTGCCATTGGGTACCGAGATGAGATCCTCAGACCCCTTGTGAGACCATATGCTGGTGCGGTTTGGCCTTGGGTTCCTCCTAATGCAGGACAATGCTAGACCTCATGTGGCTGGAGTGTGTCAGCAGTTCCTGCACATTGAAGGCATTGACGCTCTGGACTGGCCTGCCTGTTCCCCAGACCTGAATCCAATTGAGCACATCTGGGACATTATGTCTCGCTCCATCCACCAATGTCACGTTGCACCCAATAATGTCTAGGAGTTGGCAGATGCTTTAATCCAGGTCTGGGAGGAGATCCCTCAGGAGACCATCTCCATCTCATCATCTCATCACCTCATCAGGATCATGCCCAGGCATTGTAGGGAGGTCATACAGGCGTGTGGAGGCCACAAACAATACTGAGTCTCATTTTGACTTGTTTTAAGGACATTACATCAAAGTTGGATCAGCCTGTAGTGTGTTTTTTCACTTTTTGTGTGTGACTCCAAATCCAGGCCTCCATTGGTTAATAAATTAGATTTTCATTGATGATTGTTGTGTGATTTTGTTTTCAGCACATTCAACTTTGTACAGAACAAGGTATTCAATGAAAATATTTAATTCATTCAGATGTAGGATGTGTTATTTGAGTGTTTCCTTTATTTTTTTGAGCAGTGTATATGGGACAATTTAGAGCAGCCATTTTACCTTAAATCCATGGTTTTGGACTGTGGGTGGAAACCGAAAAATCTGGAGGAGACCCACGCGGACACGGGGAGAACATGGAAACTCAGATTGGAATTCAAATCTGGAGCCCCAGTGCTGAGGGGCAAACATGCTCACCACTGAGGCACCATGTCACCCTCATCAGATTTAAATACAAAATGTTGCAAATAAATAAATATGTGCAAGTATTCTAATTTTATGATTATTAAACACCACAAAACAAGCACTCATAAACTCTTCAGACATTTAAATTACCTTTTAAATGAAACATAAAGAGCACCATAAAGTATAAAACCTTAATTCAAAAGAATTTTCCACAAGATATAAGATATAAATTGTATTTAAAGGGGGGTCTGTCCATTAATATATATATATATATATATATATATATATACAGTGGGTTGCAAAAGTATTCATACCCCTTGAACTTT
>JAFMOD010000276.1:178432-196426 GCA_019802435.1 Corydoras maculifer
TATATATATATATATATATATATATGCATTCCCTCCACGCCTTACAGTGGTATGGTCCACAGCCTCCTATTACCCAAATCCCAAACCACACCTGTTAGACTTTTGTATAAATTACTGGAAATGTACTGACTGACCTTCAGTAACTACTTGGCAAATGTAAACTTAAAACCAAGGACATGTCAGACAATTTGCTTAACTTCTGCCACTTAATCGAATGAGAGACATTTACAATTCTAACCAGACTGTATTTTGTTCGCTTCATTACCTCAGAGCTGATTCATGTGCCTCCTAATGTCTAAAGAGGAAAGAGCTCCACTATAAAAATTTGCATAGTACAGAGAGTCTTTAACCAACATATATATTTTTGAAATTCTAGGCATGTATTATGATACAGTTTACTGTATTAGTGGTACTGTGGACACAAAGTTATCTTATAAAAATCTGCTGAAAGGTAAATATAATATTTACAACACAATACATTATTGTTAAGATTTTTTATTATAAATATTATGAAAGATATTATAAAAGATTATGGGGCAGTTGTAGATTTGTTATTAAGGACCCAGCCTTGTGTGGCATGAAGGTTCATGGTTTGATTATCGCTCCCACAAAGTTCCAAAGTGTCCTTGGGCAAGGCACCTTACCCAAATTGCTCCCCTGTATACAGGGCTGCCCACTGCTCTGGGCAAGTGTGCTCACTTGACCAGTGTGTGTACATGTAGAGTATGTGTTTCACTGCATGGATGGGTTAAATGTGGAGAAAAAAATCCTCTGTGTGTAAGCACAGTAGGCAAAATAGATCACTTTTAAGAGTATGTTTTACACTGTTGTGTTAAAATAATTTAGGTAGTTATATTTTAAAGTAAATATGTTAAAAGGTTAATATGTTAGAAAATCGCTTATTTGACTTAGTTAGTCTACAATGCTTGCAAACAGATGAATGTGTCCTCCACATTCATCCCCGCCCGGGAATTAACACACATAAATACACACACACATACGTGCTCAGAAAGTAGCTGTATACGCTAACTTTAGTGGACCTAAGATTTGAACCTACAAGCTTCAGATTAGCCCAACATCCTAATCATTGAGCTAGAATGTAAAATAACTTTTTATTATTTAATTTTATTTTTATTATTTTAATTTATCAATTTTTAAATAATTGTTTTGCTTTATGGGATATTTTTAATAATTTTCTGCATCAGGAATGTTATTACACCTAGCCCACCATTGGCTGTATTAGATTATACATAATAAAATATATATTTATATAACAATAAAATAGTTATATACCAGTATATATATCAAGATTATGTGGTGTAAAGCTCTTAAAAATGTTATATAAATAAAAAGAAAGCACATTATTCATTCATTCATTCATTATCTTCCGCTTTATCCTATATTAGGGTCGCGGGGAGGTTCCCCATGCCCATCCAGGGGAGAACATTTCGGGCGCTGGGCAGATACACCCAGGACATGGCGCCAATCTATCACTGGGCACACACTCACCCACATAGACACGCACACATACACACTCTATATGGGGCAATTTGGAGAACTCAATTGACTTAATCTATGTTTTTGGGCTGTGGAAGGAAACCGGAAAACCCGGAGGAAACCCACGCAGACACGAGGAGAACATGGAAACTCCACTCAGATGGGGATTCAAACCGGGAATCCCTAGTGCTGAGAGGCCAACGTGCTAACCACTAAGCCACCGTGCCGCCAGAGAGCACATTATATAAATAAAATTGACTACAGTATTATTTTTGAGTTATTAAAAAATAACAATTTTTAAACAAAAGTATTTTGGTCAAAGTTTGTTCAAAAAACAGTCCGCTACCGACTTCAGACACTAGTATACTAATGAACTATGCAGAATTGACTCAAAAGCAAGAACCCAGTATATTGACGTGACTAAGTTGATTATACTACAGTATAGTTTGTTCCTAAACTACAGACTTGTGTTCTCTCATTTATAAACTGCGTTGGATAAAAGTGCCTGCTAAAAGACTAAATGTAAATATAAATTTAAGTCAAGGGCTAAACTTTAAACCAATAAAAACAAATTTACTATATTAAATAGGCAAAATATTCAAGCTCCAGATACGCAAACACAAAAAAATCTTGAAGCTGTAATTACAGTAATGGGTAGTGTACCTTTTATTAAATGTGTTACAATAATAATGTTGTTCTTTTGTACTTTACCATATAGGAGTCAAACTCTTGTCCGTAATACAATTATACCCGGCCCACAAGATTATTTCACTTTGATCAACTATTATATGTTATTAATGGCCTGGCGATATTGTTTTTTGGACCAAGCTCATAATTTAAATGTGTATAATTTAGTCAGGCTTAGTGGTTAGCACGTTCGCCTCTCAGCGCTAGGGATTCCCGGTTCGAATCCCCATCTGGGTGGAGTTTCCATGTTCTCCCCGTGTCTGCGTGGGTTTCCTCCGGGTTCTCCGGTTTCCTCCCACAGTCAAAAAAAATGGATCAAGTCAAGTGAATTCTCAAAAATTGCCCCATATAGAGTGTGTCTGTGTGAGTGAGTGTGTGCCCAGTGATGGATTGGCGCCCTGTCCTGGGTCTATCTGCCCAGCGCCCGAGACGTTCTCCCCTGGATGGGCATGGGGAACCCCACCGCAACCCTAATAGAGGATAAAGCGGGAGATAATGAATGAATGAATTTAGACAGGAACATTGTTTATGGAATGCAGAAATATTTAAATATATTTAAAGTATATTCATTATATTTTTTTAAAATGCCCAAGAGCAAAGAAAACTGAATATTTTGATTCGTTATTTTTACTTTTGTGGAAAGGCATAATTCTTTTCTTCATTTTTTCATATTTTTTGCAGCATGTTAATAGTTGATACTTTTAGAATTGTGACAAGATATATTTTGATAGAGAGCATTTTAAGTATTTTAAGCTATTTATTGTGGAACAATACTCCTGTCTTTTTTTTCAATCCTGTTCATGTTCAGCAAACATTTACTTTTAGTGTTCAGGAAACATTTACATTTACTTTTAGGCCCACAACCTAAAGTATGCCCTGAGTTTTGGCCCCCAGTGCAATTTGGTTTGACACTCCTGCTTTACAATTTGACTAATATATATATTTTTCTTTAAACAACATCCAGTTAACTGCATTTTTATAGCATGTACTATACTATACCATAACATATCAGGAGTTTAATTATAACTACCTATGCAAGGATTTAGACACAAAATTCAAACTTACATTGTATAATGCCTTTAAAATTGTAAATGCCTTGAATACTAACAAAAAGTATATTAGTATATAAACAAAAAATTCTTAATTACAAATTAAGAGCATATTCAAGCTTTAAGCCCAACTTTACATTTAATGTATAGATTTTTATTATTATTCCTAATTATGGCACATATTTAATGTGACATATGTTGTGTTTTGATGACCTAATACACCTAATTTTGATCCTTTCAGTTACACTCACTTCTCTCTAAAGTCACATAGATCCAAAGCTGAACCATGCCATTAAATGTGCCAATAGGTTAGAAAACAAATATTGATTAGGTAATCTGGTGATTCAGTACATTCTTGTCCTGCAAAACTGTTTTTTTTTTTACTAATGTAGTGACTGAGTGTCTTCATATGGCTACAGTGGAGTTAATAAATCATCAAGATACAGATTAGAGCATTCGAGGAATACCTAATTTAGTATGACACACTCACTACATGTACAATTTAGAATGTATGCAAGTAGGAACAGATATACTTTTTTTTATCACATGTGAAATACAACATTTAAGACATTAGACTTTCTATAGATCCTAATAAACAATTATAAAAACCTTTTCATAAACAGTATTTACACTTACCTGGACAAGTGCAACTCTCTGTGCGTCTGAAACGTGGCAAGATGAAGCTTAGTTTGGTGGTGCTATAGGTTATAACATTGCCAGGCAACAACCTCAAACTGACTTCGCACACCCTATCACCACAGTCTAGCTTTCCCAAGCAGTTCTGATCCAGCACATCCACCAGCTGCAACCCTACTCTGAGTTCCACCCGCTGTCTGCCCACTCTCAGTGCCACCTCTCCTGGTTCAAGGAACCCAGTGTCCTGTGCCTCCACTGCCAACAGTACATCCAGCTGGGTGGACTGCTCAACTGGTTGAATTCCTATGATGTGCAGTGGCTCCGGGATTTGAGCCACTCCAGCTTCACTCACTAAACGTAGAAGTGTTTTCTTCACATGTTTCAGGTACATGCCTAAAAAGTCCTCAGGAGAAATGTCCTGAAAGCGAAGCATTACTGCGTTCTGCACCATCTCCTCTGTAGCCACTTTTACCTGCACTTTCACACCCACAGTCTCTGAGAACTGGCCATCGCTGACTGTGACGTTTAGGAAATAGCTAAAAAAAAACATGTTAAATTAGCAGGACAACACAGATTTTGTGTATAACTGAAGAATAGAGATGGAATGTCAGCAATTTCATTCATTCATTCATTATCCCCCGCTTCATCCTCTATTAGGGTCGCGGTGGGGTTCCCCATGCCCATCCAGGGGAGAACGTCTCGGGCGCTGGGCAGATAGACCCAGGACAGGGCGCCAATCCATCGCTGGGCACACACTCACTCACACAGACACACTCTAAACGGGGCAATTTTTGAGAATTCAATTAACTTGATCCATGTTTTTGGACTGTGAGAGGAAACCGGAGAACCCGGAGGAAACCCATGCAGACACGGGGAGAACATGGAAACTCCACCCAGATGGGGATTCGAACCGGGAATCCCTAGCGCTGAGAGGCGAACGTGCTAACCACTAAGCCACCGTGCCGCCTGTCAGCAATTTTAAAAGTAAAATATAGCACACAATCCACAAAAAATACAGAAATCAACTAAAATAACATAAATAATCATATTGATATACTAATATTTATATTTTACCTTCCAGGCTCCAATCCACCCATTGCAACAATCTGACCATCCTGCTGGTTGATTTTGAAAAGGCCTTTTGTTTGAGCCCATTGTGTAAAGGTTAAAACATCCTTTTCATCTCGGTCACTAGCATAGACTTTCCCAATGGTCCCACCTGGAAACACATCTTCCATCATCACTATACTGATATCCAAAGGAAGCACCACAGGCTTAAAGATGCTGCCACCAATCACTCGCACAAAGACAAAGGAGGATGCTACCAAAGGAGGTTTTCCAGAATCTCGTGCCTTAGTTAGAAAAGTATACAGACAGACAAACAGACAGACACACAAACACACACAGACACACACAACAGCAGCAACAACATTAATGCAACACTAATTGTAGGATTATGCTGTTAAATGTTACAGTAGTGTAAATAATATTAATGTAAAATGCTTAATATATGTATATGTGTTTTTTTTTTAATCATGTGCTTTAAAAGTGTGACCACCTGTATCTCCAGAGTATATTCCCGTTTGGCATTTAAACCAAACACAATGTTGGAGCACAGCTCTCCTTTTTGATCCAGACTGAAGATATTATCATTATTCCCAGACACAATGCGAAACTCAAAAGGGCCACCATTTAGCTGAGAATCTTTATCTGAGACAGATAGTGTCAGGATGGTGGTACCTGCAGGCATGTTAAGCTTAAACAAATACATATGGATATAAATGATATAATATTAGATTCAAAACCACTCCATTCCATTTTACATTGCAAAATAACTTTAATTTTAGTTTAGCAAACACATACTTGAATAATCCCAGAAGCATTTGCAGGGAAAAACACTGGTGCATTGTCATTCACATCAGCAATCTCAATGTTCACAGCTACTGTGGTAGACATTGCTGGCGATCCGCTGTCAAACGCCTGGACTGATAACACATAGCTAGAGATCTTGGGAAAAAAAAAATATATATATATATTAGTAGATGTTGATTTTATAATGGGTGGCATGATGGCTTAGCACGTTCGCCTCTCAGCACTGGTGTTCCAGGTTTGAATCCTGATCTGGGTTGGGTTTCCATATGCTCCCCGTGTCTGCGTGGGTTTCCTCTGGTTTCACCGGTTTTCTCCCACAGTCCAAAAACATAATTTCAAGGTAAATTCAATGCTCAAAATGACCCCTATATATATATATATATATATATATATATATATATATATATATATATATATATAGTGCTTATAATTGCGGGGCGGCACGATGGCTTAGTGGTATGCACGTTCACCTCTCAGCGCTAGGGATTCCTGGTTGGAATCCCAATCTGGGTGGAGTTTCCATATTCTCCACATGTCCGCAGTCCAAAAACATGCATCAGGGTCAATTGAGTTCTTCAAATTACCTCAAATTGAGTGTGTTTGTGTGTGTGTCTCTGTGAGTGAATGTGTGCCCAGCGATAGATTGGCGCCCTCTTCTGGGTGTATCTGCCCAGGGCCCGAAACGTTCTCACCTGGATGGGCAGGGGGAAACCCCCCACAACCCTAGTAGAGGATAAAGTGGAAGATAATGGATGGATGAATATTAATTGCATAATTTCTACTGTTTTTAGGCGTAATCAGATGTTACAACATAGTGTCTATTAATGAACAATAGCAAACTTATGAAGGGTTTTTAGTCTTTTTTTTGAAATGCAGTTAATATGTTTTCATAGTAGTAATAACCTGATGAATTTACTCAAGCATTTAAAAATATAATAATGCTGCGATTAGTTAAGACTTCAACGTCCCTTGTATGACTCTTAGAAGAACGACACGAAGCAGACTTGCTAAGCACCAGTGCTAAAATGATTTATTGTCAAGAGCGCTTAGTCATAGTTAAGAAATATGTTTAAATCTCTAACCTCCTCTCTATCGAGTGCTTTGTTGACCTTCAGAAGTCCAGTAACGGGGTCAATCCAGAACTGATTCCTTGGGTCTCCTCTCAAGATTGAATATGTAATGTGCCCATTGACTTGACTGTCAGCATCTTCTGCAAAAAGCTTAACATGACAAATCCACAACACATCCAATTTAGCAATTCTGCACACTTCAATTACTATACATTGTTAGCTAAAAATAATGGCAGTTATGAAGATTAACTTTTGCTAAAATTACCCGACATGGTTATTTATGTTGCAGTGATGGATTTAGTCTATGATAAGCTCACATTACCCTGGCAATTGTTTCTCCAAGGGCAGCATCCTCACTAATAAGAATGTTGTAAAAACCCTCGCCGAAGAATGGAGCATTATCATTAATATCCATAATATCAATAGTTACAATGGTGGAGGTTTTCAAAGGAGGACTTCCACCATCTATAGCTTCGATTCTCAGGTAGAAGTCTTTACAAACTTCATAGTCCAAATCATCAGCAACGAAGATGCTTCCTACAGTTATATAGACACATTTAAAGATTAAAAGGTTAACGTTGCATTCTATCACCTACAGTGATATATATAATTTACTGATTTCTAAGCCTCCTCATAATTAAGACAGTGGTGCGGCATGGATGATGCTGAAGTCTTCCCAGCTGTCACTGGATAAAGTGAAGGGAACTACCCTAGATCACCAGGCTAAAGCAGAGCAGACAAAATATATGCACACCTGGGAAAATGTGTCATCAATTCACCTTCAAGCATGTCTTTAGTGATAAAGTGATCTATTTTGACTATTGTACTTACACACAGAGGAATTTCTCCTCAATATTTAACCCATCCGTAAAAAACACACACATATTCAGTACACACACTAGTGAAGTGAGCACATATGCAACCTTGAATGCAGGGCCCAGGGAGCAATTGGGGTTATGTGCCTTGCTCAAGGGCACTTCAGCCATGGTAGACCAAGAGAATCGAACCGATCCTTTGGACTGAAAAAAATGAAGTAAAAGTTGGAAAACCATGCAAACACAGGCACAATGTGCAACCTCCACCCAGAAATTCAAATAAAGCACAACAGCTGTGCTATGTAAAAATAGACATTTTATGTGTTGAACTGGAGACCCTGAGATCTTTTTCTAAATAGATGTTATCCCTTTGTCTCTGGGGATTTCCTCTGGAAGCCCTGGTTTTCTCCCAGAGTTTCTCCTAGAGTAAATGTATTCAGCTAAATTGGAGTCCGTAGGTTGCCCCATGTGTGTATGAACGGATTATGTATTTATCAAGATGGTCTATTTTTCTGATGATTTACTGTAGCATTCTTGAGCATTGAGATGGTGTTAAGTAGATAAAAAGTATAGAAATAAGTATGAGGAGCATAGTGGTTAGCACGTCTGCCTCCCAGCACTGGTTTGATCTATGTGACGGTTCCCTGTGTCAATATGGGTTTTTTCTGGGTTCTCCAGTTTTATCCTCCCAAACATGATTCAAAGTGAATTGGCTACTCTAAATTGCCCCTATCTATAACATTTAGTGTTTATCAGTTTGAGTGAGTGTGTGCCTGTCCAGCACCTAAGCATGTGAATAGGGAAACCCACCCTCACAAACCTGGTACAGGATTATACCGATTGATTACAGGTCACTATACCGATTGTTCTATACAACAGGTCCATAAATTAAATTTGTTACTATATAACTTGTGCATGTGTAAATGATTTGATAAGTGTAGATGAGCTCTGGTAAAATGCAAAAAGTCGTTGCATCAACTACAACATCAGTGCCTAAGCATCACAAATGTTTTTACAAAAAAAAAAAAAAAAGTTTGTAAAAGGTTAAAAGATGGGGCTACGATTTAATAATAGGGCATTTAACAAATAGGTAAGGTTTCCACAGAATTTGTCTGCATATGTATGCAAATCCATACATCTAAAATGTAGTTTTTCTTACCAGTGTCCTTATTAATAGAAAACTTTCCCAGTTCGTTTCCAGTAACAATGCTGTAGTAGATTACAGCATTGACTCCAATATCTTTACTGGAAGCAAAGACTTTCATCAGTTCTGTCCCAACAGCGACATCCTCTGGCACTGTAACGGCATAGTCCTGCTTCTGGAAGATTGGTGAGTTATCATTTACATCTAATACAATGACAGTAAGGTCGACCTTTGTATAGAGGGAACCTTCTTTCCCAGCTCTGTCTGCAGCTTTAACCTTGACCCGGTATGAGTCCCTGAGCTCTCGATCAAGAGGTTTCTCCAGCATTACCACTCCAGAAATGGGGTCAATTGAAAAAGTGGCATTAGCTGAGTCCATCAAAGAGTATGTGATTCTCCTATTCAAGCCTGTGCCAGACACACATGGGAGATTAGGGAACAAAAAACAACCCACACTTAAAACAATTGGAACAAACTTTTTTGTGAGTAATATAGGCCACAATAATATATCCGAGCAAGCACGGACAGCCTTCGGCGTCCGTCACTATTGGCAGTTTATTGGCAATACTATTGGCTGGCAGCTTACAGCTCATTGCCTGCTCTTCCTTTCAGCAGGTCAACAAAACTAAATACAGCAGAGAGACAGCGGCGTGGGGGTGCATGTGCCCAGCTCTACATGTGAAGAGGCACTTTAATACACAGACAACTTAGAAATTAATGCAGAGCTGTTAATGGCTTCGGTTGCAACAGCAGGTTTAGCGAATCACATGTGCATTTGCACCATTATCGCATCAGTGCCTCACATACCACTGAACGCAAACCACAGTACAGAGATGGTTGATAAATTTTCAACTATCCTTGATAACTTGCTAGGACACTTTTGCAATTCTCTTATTACAAAAAAATCACAAATAGTAAGTAAAAAACATTACATATGAACAGTCTATAATCCCAAGCAAATGAGTTTAATAAACTAATAACAGAAATATTTAGTTTACATACATTTGACAGAGAATAATTTACCGATTATTTACCTTAATATGTAAATGACCGGGCGGCACGGTGGCTTAGTGGTTAGCACATTCGCCTCTCAGCACTAGGGATTCCTGGTTCGAATCCCCATCTGGGTGCAGTTCCCATGTTCTCCCCATGTCCACGTGGGTTTCCTCCGGGTTCTCCGGTTTCCTCCCACAGTCCAAAAACATGGATCAAGTCAATTGAGTTCTCCAAATTGCCCCATGTAGAGTGTGTTTGTGTGCGTGTCTGTGTGTGTGAGTGTGTGCCCAGTGATAGATTTGCGCCCTGTCCTGGGTGTATCTGCCCAGCGCCCGAAACGTTCTCCCCTGGATGGGCATGGGGGGACCAGGTATAATAGTTTTGTTTTATTTATTTCATCGAGTTTTGTTTATCTTGTTTTAGGCTTTGAATATGTATTTTGTATTTTACATATTATGTAAAAATATTTTTTTAAATATAGGTTGTACAAAGAAGGCATTATAGAAACAATACATACCCTCATCAGGATCAGTGGCTTGTAGACGGGTTATAAGCGTTTTGGGTGCAGCACTCTCAAACACATTGGCAAGAAATTCAGTAAAAAAGAATGATGGTTCATTATCATTCACATCTATAATTCTAAGGAAAATTTCCGAGCGACAGAAGAGGCCACCTCCATCTGTAGCTTGGGCTATTAGCTTATAGATAGGGGTTCTTTCACGGTCTAATAGCAAAGCAGTTCTAAGCTCCCCTTAAAAACAGAATAAAAATTAAAATAAACATGTGTAGGCAGCAGTAAAAATAATTCATGAACTTTTATTAGTCAAAGTCTTATATGAAAAAATATCATGACAAATACATGATTCATTTAAAAATGTACAGTTTTAAACCATTTGTTATTGTGTTCATTGTTCTTGCATTGTGTCAAAGCATCTTAACAGAGATCAAATTATGCACATCCATGTAAGCAAGTCTAGGATAATTAGTCAATGGGGAGTGTAAATGATTTTGATGCTTGTGTCATGTAATTCCATTCCTTACTGGTTTGCTTGAAAATCTTAATGGCTTGTGGCCAATTGCATTGATCCAGTTATAACTAATAATTATTCGAAATTAATTTAACAAATTAGTTTGTGGGAGGCATGATGGAGAAGTGCTTACCATGTCAACCAATCAGTGGAATTACAATCTGGAGTTTCCATGTTCTTACCTTGTTTGTGTGGGTTTCCTCCGGTTTCTCCACAGATCAAAAACATGGATTCAAGGTAAATCGTATGCTCTAAATTGCCCCAAAGTGTCTGTTTGTGTGAGAGTGAGTGTGCCCAGCGATAGATTAACACCCAGTCTTGGGTTTATCTGCCAAACGCTCAAAACATTATCCCTTGAGTGGGCATGGGAACCATTATGGTCATTAATACTAATGACCCTAATAGAGGATTAAGCGGAAGATAATGCATAAATGAATGAATGTTGCCACCCTTGTGTAGTGCATGTTCAGGCAGTAGTGAAAATAATTAATTAATTTCTATTAGTCAAATTCTTATGTGAAAAAATTTCATGACAAATGCATGATTCATTTAAAAATGTAAAGTTTTAAACCATTTGTTCTTGTTTTTGAAGTATTTCAAAGCAGCTTAACAGAGATAAAATTATGCACGTCCCTGTGAGCAAGTCTAAGATAATAAGTCATGTTGAGCATAAATGATTTTGAGGCTCGTGTCATATAATTCCATTCTTGACAGATTTGCCTGAAAAACTTAATGGATTTTGGCCATTGGCATAGATCCAGATATAACTAATAATTATTTAAAATTGATTTGACAAATTAGTTGGTGCACAGCACTATGGTATTGGGCTTAGCATGTACATTACATTTACATTACATTTAGTAATTTAGCAGATGCTTATCTGATCCTGCACCTCCCTTTTTTTTCCTACAACAGGTGTTTGTTAAAAAGATGCGTCTTCAGTAGTTTCTTAAAAAGTGACACTGCCTTCCGGACAGAGTTAGGAAGATCGTTCCACCATTTTGCAGTGGTAAACGTCACAGAGTGAGAATTAGCTCCTCTGTAAACTAGAATCACCAGGCGGCAATTATCACTGGAGAAAAGTGAACGAGCCGGAATGTATTTTAAAAAGATTGAGTGAAGGTAAGAGGGAGCAGATTCAGAAATGGTCCTGCAGGCCAGAGTCAGTGACTTGTACTGAATGTGAGCAGCTACAGGAAGCCAATGGAGGGAAATGAGTAGTGGAGTGACATGAGTTCGCGTTGGCTGGTTGAATACAAGTCAGACTGCAGAGTTTTGAATTATTTGTAAAGGTATGATTGTGGAAGCTGGGAGACCGGCAAGCAACGCATCACAATAATCAAGCTGGGATAGGATGAGGGCTTGAACTAACAGCTGGGTAGCATGTTCAGTCAAGAAAGGTCTGATCTTCCTTATGTTGTAAAGAAGAAATCTGCAGGAACGGGTGGTTCTTATAACATGATCAGAGAGGTTAAGGTGGGAGTCTATTGTGCAACCAAGGTTACGGAGCAAATCGGTTGGAGAGATTGTGGAGCCGTCAATTTGGAAACTGAGGTCATGCTGGATTGAGGGTTTAGCTGGGATTATGAGAAGCTCTGTTTTTGCCAAATTTAATTTGAGATGACGGACCATCATCCAAACAGATATGTCGGTAAGGCAGGCAGATATCCGATTTGAGATCATGGTGTCGTCAGGGGCAAAAGAAAATTGAAGCTGAGTGTCATCAGCATAGCAGTGGTAAGAGAAACCATGCGCCTGAATGATTACGCTCAGTGATGTCATGTATAGTGAAAAGAGGAGAGGACCAAGTACAGAGACCTGAGGGACACCAGTGAGTGCTTGATAAGAGTTAGAGATCTCCCCATTCCATGACACTTCCTGTTAGATAGGATTAAAACCATTCAAGTGTCGTATCAGAAAAGCCTAATTCAAATAGAGTGGACAGTAGAATCTGATGATTTACTGTATCAAAAGCTGCAGAAAGGTCTAGCAGAATGAGGACAGAGGATTGAGGGTTAACTTTGGCAGATTTAAGGGAGTCAATCACAGAAAGCAATGCTGTCTCAGTGGAGTGACCACATCTAAAACCAGACTGATTGGGATCAAAGAGTTTATTCTTAATAAGAAACCTGGAGACTTGTGTAGATACCACCCGTTTAAGTGTTTTAGACAGGAATGGTAAAAGTGACACAGGTCTGTAGCTCTCTGCCAAATTTGGGTCCACAAATCAGTGTAATTCTAATTTGGAGTTTCCATGTACTCCCTGTGTCCACGAGTGTTTTCTCCAAAAGCATGTATTTAAGGTGAATAAACTGCTTTAAGGTGCCCCTAACTAAACTGCCCGTGTATGGTGTGTCGGAGTGAGTGAGTGAGTGTGTATGCAGTGATGGATTGGTGCCCTGTCCTAAACCAATCTCCCCTGGATGGGAACCCCCCTGTGACCCTAGTAGAAAACTAAGCAGAAGATAATTAGATGAAATTAGTTTGTTAATAAATGACATATCTTTAATACTAAAATATGGATATGAACTTACACTATTTTTTATTGATAAAATGAGTTTATAGATTACAAGATTACCAATAAATTATATAGTTGTTAACACAATTTAATAACCAGGGTTAACAAAAAACCTAAAAGCTAAACTGAAATGTGGATAAATCATACTTAAAACATAAAAAGGAAAAAGTTAAATCAATGTATAATAAGAAATACAATTATTGATCAGATTGGCACGGTGGCTTAGTGGTTAGCACGGTCGCCTCTCAGCACTAGGGATTCCCGGTTCGAATCCCCACCTGGGAGGAGTTTCCATGTTCTCCCCGTGTTCATGTGGGTTTCCTCCGGGTTCTCCGGTTTCCTCCCACAGTCCAAAAACATGGATCAAGTCAATTGAGTTCTCCAAATTGCCCCATATAGAGTGTGTTTGTGTGAGTGTGTGCCCAGTGATAGCTTGGCGCCCTGTCCGGGGTGTATCTGCCCAGCGCCCGAGACGTTCTCCCCTGGATGGGCATGGGGAACCCCACCGCAACCCTAATAGAGGATAAAGCGGAAGATAATGAATGGATGGATCAATTATTTTAATAAAAATTAATTATTTTAAATTAAATCAATTGAGCCAGCCTGAATGGGGTCATTTTTTTTGTATTCTTTCGGGAAAAAGTATTTAATTTATGAGTTCTTGGTGTAAATGTAGCAGTTCCAATCTGATGACACAGGGATGGTAAAATTGTCTTCCACAAGGTAATTTGCTCAGATTGTAGCAATTTTATTCAAATGGTATTGCATATGCAGTTCATTATTATTGATATTATGTACAAAATATTGAGTCATTTCTAAAATATTTGCACTTTATCTGACTTATGTTCACTCCAAAGTCTCTCCTAATACATTTGTAAAATATGAACATACCAAATGGAAAGCATATTTCAAATATGTCTAGTAACAACGTCTGATGCTGTTTGTAAGTACTGTTACCATACAGAACATGTTGACCTTGGATGTTTAAACATTTATAAGATGCAATACTATAAAAAATAATGTCTAGGGGGCTAGTCAAATAGGTTTTCTTATTAAGACTAATGCAACAGAGTGCTGTCATCTCACAGCAAGATGGTCCTAGGATAAATTTCTAAGAGGCAGTCTTGGTACTTACAGCATATTTGCATGTTTTATGGATTGTCTTTTATGAATCTTGGTTTCTACCCAGTCTGAAGACATGGAAGTCAGAAGAATTTGAGATATTAAACTCTCCCTAAATGAAATTAAGTGTCTGCACTGTAATGGCACAAGATGTTTTACTTCTTTTCACTAATTAGCACTAGGCTAGGCTCCAAGCTCTTGTGACCCCAATTAGAATCACAGAAAAGAGTCACAGAAAATATTGTTTTAGTCTTAAATTATGTGGATCTTTGTTTAAAAAGTGTAAATCCTTAAAGAAGCAGTATAGTATGCACAATTTTACCTGACTCTCATATGGGTTCAAATCCCATGTCGATTGTGTGTCCTTGAGCGAGACCCTTAACCCTAACTGCTCGAGGGCAAGGATACTGTGGACAGCCCTGTGCATGATTAGTAAGTCGTGTTGGATTAAAGTGTCTGCTCAATGACTAAATTTAATGTAAATGTATTTTCCACTTATTCCTCTGGTTCCCCATCCCCATCCAGGGGAGAATGTTTTGGGAGTTAGGCAATTATCGAGGACAGGGTGCAAAATCTATCACTGGGCAACCATTGTTATTATTAATCCATATTATTTCAGCTAATACTAATTAGTTTAAGATCTTCTATTACATCTAATTCATGACCCTTAACATTGTCGCCATTACGAAAAGTTAGTTTGGACCAATATATGTTTGGAGGATATTTCAGACAAGACTGATTTTTTATTTCACAACTATTGCCTTCTTGGTTTGTAGCTATTTTTCTGTTTGAATTGTTAAAATTATTGAACCAATTATTCATTCATTCATTCATTCATTATCTTCCGCTTATCCTCTATTAGGGTCGCGGTGGGGTTCCCCATGCCCATCAAGGGGAGAACGTCTCGGGCGCTGGGCAGTTAGATCCAGGACAGGGCGCCAATCCATCGCTGGGCACACACTCACTCACACAGACACACTCTATAGGGGGCAATTTTTTTGAGAATTCAATTAACTTGATCCATGTTTTTGGACTGTGGGAGGAAACCGGAGAACTCAGAGGAAACCCATGCAGACACGGGGAGAACATGGAAACTCCATCCAGATGGGGATTCGAACCGGGAATCCCTAGCGCTGAGAGGCGAACGTGCTAACCACTTTTTCATCATCAGTTTCAAATCTAGAAAAAAATCTGCTATGGTTCTGTGTATAATTTTTTACCTGTATTAATATCTAAGTAGAAGTCTTCGACTTCAGTGCCAAAGAGAAAGTACTGAATTACTGCGTTGGACCCTGTATCAGCATCTGTGGCTCCTACAGTCAGAATCCTACTGTTGTTGGCTATATTCTCAAGAAACGAGGCTTCATATTTGGCCTGAAACAGAAGCAAAAAATGTAAGAACAGCCCAAACACATCAAAAGATTTTATAATTGATGGTGATCTAGTGAGTCTTTACATATATAGAAGTTTAAAATTTAGATGTATACCCTACTAAATAATTTAAGTATAGTGAATCTATGTCATGCCCCTAATATCTGGGACAAAGACCCATTTTTTATATATATGTCTCATGTGCAATGATAAAAAAGTCTAAGTACAGCACATGAAAGAAAGATGAACCAATTAGAACACAACATGTTCTCCATTAACAGAAATCAATTCAAAAATATGGACTAATGTGGGAAACAAACACAATAGGGAAATTAACAAAAGATGCCAAAAAAAGTTCAATATAGCGAGCAAAGCTAAGCTCTCTGACATTACGCCCCACTCGAAATGCCCAGCTACCTCTGAAGCGCATAAAGAGCAAAGAAAATTCAGAGCCCTGGGGCAAAAAATCTATAAGGAGCAATACAAAGTTAGACAGTTACCTCAGCAGATACAGTATGTGGAAATTCCAGGCTAAATAGCTAATCTCTAGTTTTGTGCTATATTGTATTAATCAAATCCATGATTGTGTCTGGTATCTTTGTCAGCCTGAATTTTTCATTGTGTCCAGTCTTTCTACAGCCTGGTTACAGTCAGCGATCCGCCGCTCGCCACGAGCGTTCTGCCGCTCACCGTCAGCGTTCCGCCTCTAGCCGCCAGCGAGCCGTTATGCCCGGTTATTGTGCCACTCCACGCATTGAGCAACCCACCTCGCAGTCTCCGGACCTGTGATCCGCCATGCGAGCCGCGCCGCATAGTTAGCGAGCACCAGGGCGCTGTTAACGGGCAGCTTTGCAGCTTGTGGATTGGGACACTGTCCTGCGAGTCGCTGCGCGTTGATCGCAATCCGCCGCGAGTAGACAGCGAACTATTACTATGTGGGGTTGCTGTGGTACTGGCTTTCTCTTTTTGTGTCCAGGAGGCGGAGAGAAAAGAGAAAAGAGGCTGGGAGACTAGGCGAGGTGTCCAGTGCGTCACCCAGGTTGCAGTCCAGTGGTCCAATGAGGAAACAGTGGTCGTCTATGGACCTCGCTCAAGACCAGTTAACCACCGCTCTGGACCATTCCTCACCCGCTCTGGACCATAATTCGCCTGCGCTTGACTGTTTGCCCCTTGATCGGGACCACCCACTTCCCACTCTGAACAGTCTTTCTCCCTCTCAAAACAGTCAGCTCTCCTCTCTGGACAATGTGACACCCGCTCTGGACTATTCCTCACCTGCTCTGGACCGTAATTCACTCGCACTGGACTGTTTGCCCCTTGTTCGGGACCATCTTCTTCCCACTCGGAACAGTCTTCCTCCCTCTCAAAACAGTCTGTTCTCCTCTCTGGACGATGTGCCACCTGCTCAGGACAATGTGCTCCCCGCACTGGACAGTTTGAAGGCTGCTCAGGAGACACTGGTCTCTATTCCGGATATCCAACACATGTACAAAGACTGTGCTATGCTCGTGTCTACTCGGGTCACCTCTGCGGTCGCTTGTACCCCGGTTGCCCCTGCGGTCGTGCTCCCTCCAGCACCTGAGTCCGCGTTAGCCTCTTCAGCACCTGAGTCTGCGTTAGCCTTTCAAGAACCTGAGTCCGCGTTAGCCTCTCCAGCACCTGGTAATCTCTCCGGCGTCTGAGCCCGCAAGGCGTGCTCTTAAAGGGTCAAGGCATCCCCGCATCCTCAAAGGGTCAAGGCATCCCCGCATCCTCAAAGGGTCAAGGCGTCCCCGCATCCTCAAAGGGTCACATCGCCCTTGCGCTCTAAAAGGGTTACGGCGTTCCCGCGTCCTCAAAGGGTCACGTCACCCTCACGCACTCAAAGGGACAAGGCGTCCCCGCATCCTCAAAGGGTCACGTCGCCCTCGCGCTCTCAAAGGGTCAAGGCGTCCCTGCATTCTCAAAGGATCACGTCGCCCTCGCGCTCTCAAAGGGTCAAGGTGTCCCAGCATCCTGAAAGGGTCACGGCGTCCCCGCATCCTCAAAGGGTAACATCACCCTCGCGCTCTCAAAGGGTCAAGGTGTTCCCGCATCCTCAATTGGTCACGTCGCCCTCAAGCTCTCAAAGGGTCAAGGCGTCCCCGCATCCTCAAAGGGTCATGGCGTCCACGCATCCTCAAAGGGTCACAACGCCCTCGCGCCCTCAA
>JAFMOD010000276.1:227650-287698 GCA_019802435.1 Corydoras maculifer
TTGCTGCCTGGCCGCTCAAGGAGGATGAGTCCCCCACTGAGTCTTGGTCCTCCCAAGGTTTCTTCCTTGAATAACAACATAAAAGGGAGTTTTTTCTTGCCACTGTCGCTTCGGCTTGCTCTTTGGGGGTTTAAAGGCTTTTCATTCTGTAAAGCTGCTTTGTGACAATGTACTGTTGTAAAAAGCGCTATATAAATAAATAACTTGAACTTGAACTTATGCCACCGTGTAATATAATACAATACTGTATAATATAATATAATACAATATAACATAATACAATATAATATAATATAATATAATATAATATAATATAATATAATATAATATAATATAATATAATATAATATAATATAATATAATATAATATAATATAATATAATACAGGCGGCACATGGCTTAGTGGTTAGCATGTTCACCTCTCAGCACCAGGTTCAATCTGGGTGGAGTTTCCATGTTCTCCACATGGGTTTTCTTTGGGTTCTCCGGTTTCCTCCCACAGTCCAAAAACATCGAATTAGGTAAGTTTAATGTATTAAATTTCCCCAGAGTGTGTTTGTGTGTGTGTCTGTGTGAGTGAGTGTGCCCAGCAATAGATTGGTGCCTTGATAGGCCTTGATGGGCATGGGGTAAAGGATTAAGCAGAAGATAATTAATGAATGATAATATAATGTAATATAATAATAAAATTGAAATTTGAAAAAGTTGGGGACAGCACGCGGTGATAAACAAGTTGCTGCCTATGAAACACAGGCCAATATAGAGGAGATAAAACAGCTTGGTTGGTTTGGAACAGCATAATATTGGTGTTTGGGAATTAGCCCAGAGAGCAGAAGCACAGTTGCTAAAACAGATGCTAAAACTACACAACTAAGTAATAACGAGAAAGAGAGGAACCTCCCTAATCTTTCTGGTTAGCAAACTGATACCAAAAAGACAAAGTGAAGAGAATTACCCATTTGTAGAACAAAGCAGTGTAACATGATATTTTAAGAATCTAGCTCATAATATAATAGTGTAAAGCACTGGGAAAGGTGGCGTTTCAACAGGCGTTTCAAGTGGAAGCAACATTATTGGCCATTTTGAGTTATTGGAGTAACCAATAAGTGTGAAAGCTATTAAAAACAAATGGCTTTTAAAAGGTAATAAAAGGATTACCTTTTATTCAGTAGTCTGGACTTTTTATTCTGGATTTTTATTTATTTATTGTTATGGTCCTAGGACCGAGCGAAGCGGATTTGCTACTCGGAGAGACGGGTACTGGAGACGGAGATACAAACGGTGGCAGGTTTATTAAAACACAGGGATGCAGTACACGGGACGAAGAAACACACAGGGCGGTGGGTGATGACGTCACGGTGGGTCAGGTTCCAATCCGAGGAGACAGTGTGAAGGGTACTTGACGGGGCGAAGGCGACAGGATGACGAGCTGCACACAGAGAACAGAACAAGAGACAGACGGCAAGGTGCAGGGCACAAGGCGAGGCAAAACAAAGCAGGAACGGAAGCTCGTAGTGTCGGGGCTTAGCATAGGCGTGGCACGAGACAAACTAGTGGTGAGAGACGGGTAGTGCAGGGTATAAATAGGCAAACGTGATGGGGACCAGGTGCTCGTGATTTCAGGGGCGTGAACACATAACCCAACCCACACCACGTGACCAAAACAACCGTGACATTACCCCCCCCTCAACGGGTGCCTTCCGGCGCCCTAAATGGTGGAACTCTGCGATGAGGGAGGGGTCCAGAATAGCGGCCCGAGGCACCCAGGAGCGTTCTTTGGGCCCGTAACCTTTCCAGTCCACCAGGAACTGGATGCCTCGGCCACGACGTCTGGAGTCCAGCAGGCGGTGGACGGTATATGCGGGCTGACCATCAATCAGGCGTGGGGTGGGGGTAGGGCGTCCCACCTTGTAACTGGGGGCAAGGCGGCGTTTGCAGTTGGCGGAAACGACAGTGGTGGCTTGGGCTTGGCGGAGCGCTATCAAGGTGTTTTTCCAAGTGCGGCGGCATCGGCGGATGTGTTGGGCAACGGACGGGACATGAATTTCCGACTGGTCCTCCGGGAACAGAGGAGGTTGGTAGCCCAGTGCCACCTCAAACGGGGATTTTCCGGTCGCGGAGCAGCGTGCGGTGTTGACCGCGTACTCCACCCATGCGAGGTTCTCACTCCAGCGTTCTGGATGTTGGGCGGATACGCAGCGGAGGGTGGTCTCCACCACCTGGTTGGCCCTCTCGGCCTGTCCGTTGGACTGGGGGTGACCACCAGAGGTCAGTGACACACTTGTCCCAAAGAACCTATGGAAAGCTCTCCATACCTGGGAGATGAACTGGGGTCCTCGGTCCGAGACGATGTCCACAGGGATGCCGAAGATCCGGAAGACTTGTTCGAAACATATCTTGGCGGTCTCTAAAGCGGAAGGAAGCTTGGCCAGGGCAATCAGTCGAACAGACTTGGAGAACCGGTCTATAATAGTTAAGATCACTGTTTTACCTTTGGAGTCGGGCAGTCCCGTGACGAAGTCCAAGGCGATATGGGACCAGGGACGCCCAGGTATGGAGAGCGGTTGGAGTAGTCCGACGGGGGGCTGGTGTGAGGCCTTGTTTCGGGCGCAGGTGGCGCAGGCAGCGACGAACTCCCTTACATCGGCCGCCAGGGAGGACCACCAGAACCAGTGCCTGATGATCTCCTCGGTGCGTGCCCCACCGGGGTGGCAGGCCTAGCGGGATTTGTGGCCCCATTTGAGCACAGCGGGGCGAGCGGCGGTGGGCACGAAGGTCCGGTCAGGTGGCCCCAGCCCAGGGTCCGGGTCCTTCTCCAGTTCGCGTTCGATAATACGCCTAACTTCCCAGGTGACACCTGCAATCACCCGACTAGGAGGGAGATTTAGTTCGGGGTTAGTTCTCTCACCTTCGTCCTGGAAGAGGCGTGATAGAGCGTCGGGCTTGGCGTTCCGAGTCCCGGGTCGGTAGGAGAGGGTGAAATTGAACCGACCAAAGAACAATGCCCACCGGGCCCTAACGGGAATTCAGGCGCTTGGCAGACTGAATGTAGGCCAGGTTTTCATGGTCGGTCCAAACCACGAAAGGCTGGGATGCCCCCTCCAGCCAGTGACGCCACTCCTCTAGTGCGAGCTTGACCGCCAGCAGCTCGCGGTTCCCCACGTCGTAGTTCCTCTCCGCCGCCGACAGCTTCCGAGAGAAGAAGGCGCACGGGTGTAGACGACCCTCATCAGACTTCTGGGAGAGGACCACCCCCACTCCCGCCCCTGATGCGTCAACCTCTACCACAAATTGCTTGGCGGAGTCCGGCTGGACAAGGATGGGGGCCGAGGTGAACCGGGTCTTGAGGTTGTCCATAGGATCTTGGGTCTCCTTGGTCCAGCCGAATCTCACCTTGGTGGACGTGAGAGCGGTGAGCGGAGCCGTGATGCTGCTGTAATTTCTGATGAAGCGCCTGTAAAAATTGGCGAACCCCAGGAAGCGCTGTAGTTCAGTCCTGGACGTGGGGGTGGGCCAGTCGGCGATGGCCCTGACCTGCTCGGGGTCCGGCCGCACCGACCCGGGGGATAGTATAAACCCCAGGAAGGATACGGATCCCTGGTGAAAGCTGCACTTCTCCGCCTTAGCATACAGCCGGTTCTGTAGCAGGCGGTTAAGCACCAGCCGTACGTGCCGGATGGTGGACCTAGAATAGATCAGGATATCATCCAGGTATAGCTGTACGAACCGGTCCAGGAAATCCCGCAACACGTCATTCACCAAGGACTGGAACACGGCCGGGGCGTTCTTGAGGCCGAAGGGAACCACGCAGTATGTGGTTCCCTTATGCGGACCTCCCTTATGCGGACCAGGTGGTAGGCGTTCTGCAGGTCCGGCTTGGTGAAGACGGTTGCTCCCTGCAAAGACTCAAATACGGAAGATGTTAAGGGCAGAGGGTATTTGTAGGGGACAGTGATTGTGTTTAGTCCCCTGTAGTCGATGCAGGGACGTAGGGAGCCGTCCTTCTTAGATACGAAGAAGAACCCGGCCCCTACGGGGGAAGTCGAGGGCCGGTGGCGAGACACTCCGACACGTATCTCTCCATGGCCTCTCTCTCAGGACGGGACAGGGGGTAGATCCGGCTGGAGGGCAGCGGGGCCCCGGGCAGAAGGTCAATGGCGCAGTCGTAAGACCTGTGAGGCGGTAGCTGGCAGGCCTTGTCCTTGCTAAAGACCTCCCCCAGGTCGTGGTACTCGTTGGGAACTGAGGAGAGGTCCACGGTGCTGGCGCTGTTCCGGGCAGGAGCATGGCTGGGGGGAACAGCAGCGAGCAGGCAGGATGAGTGACACTCGGTTCCCCAGGTAAGGATACGGGCGTTGACCCAGTCGATATGTGGGTTATGCTTCCGGAACCAGGGGTAACCCAGGATGACAGGAACCTCGGGGGACCGGAACACCGAGAAACAGATTCTCTCCTGGTGGTTGCCCTCCAACGTCAGCCGGATGGGTGATGTGCGATGGGTGATAGGGGACAGTCGCCTACCGTCCAGGGCCAACGTATGAAGGGGGTTGGTTAGGGGAGAGATCACCAGGCCGTGGTGGTTGGCAAAACCCGCGTCTATCAGATTCTCCTCTGCTCCAGAATCCAATAGCACCTTTACGGCCACCTGCTTCTCCCGGAGGATGAACGTAGCGGGGAGGCTGAGGCGTTGAGTGCAGGGTATAAATAGGCAAACGTGATGGGGACCAGGTGCTCGTGATTTCAGGGGCGTGAACACATAACACAACCCACACCACGTGACCAAAACAACCGTGACATTTATAACAGAAACCTTGCTTTGTGTGGGGTATTCAAGACAGATCTTACATCTCTTACTGACAGACTGTAAATTTTTTAGCTGCCCAAGGGCTGCTGGGCAAGGTGCTGTTGCTGTTGTTTTTTTTAAAAAACTATTCAGTTCTCACTTTATTTTAGTCAAATCTTATAACTGCTTTATGCTTCAGTTACTGAAATTACACCCTTATGTGTGCTTTTGTATAAGAATTCCTAAGAATGATGTTTTTATTAAAGAGTTTGCTGACTATGTAATTAATACTCATGTTTTTGTCCCACAGACTTATGATTAATGATTTCCTGCACATGGATTCCTGACTTTGAATAATCTATAAGTCCAACACAAAACAAAGGTCATAAACTCAATCTTGTTTAATCGCTTGGGTTCTCAGCAAATAACAAAGAAATACACAATGCCATTAGTTCAGATAATAAAGTAGTAATACTTAATACTTTAATAATTAGTCAAACCTTGTTTTTAGAATACATTACATACAGTATCTACCAATGATTCTGTTGCAAGTAGGTTTGTCAAAATATAGTACTTGCAAATTCACCTTGAGGGGAGGAGGAGGAGGAGAGATTGTACTATGTAAGAATTTTGGAGGGGGGGGGGTGTTCCCAATACCTGTCCAGGGGAAAGCATTTCAGGCACTGGGTAAATACAACCAAAACAGGGCGCCAATTTATTACACACACGCACTAAATGCAATTTATTCTACCTCAATCCCATAGAGTGCAGTGTCTTCACTCATATTTGTCAGACAATTAAAGCTTGATCATTAATTACCACCATTGTGAACAAGTTGTATGTATTTATAAAGCACATTTAAACACTGCTTAAGCTAATTAAACAAAAATAAAAAGTAACACATGTTCATCATCACTGTTATTATCCGGTTACCACCAAAAACAGCATGAAGCGTGCCATATTATTTCTAATAGTGTGAGTGCACCGTTACGTTGATTCACTTCAAAACTAAAGAAACTGCAATGATTTACTCTGCTGTTCAGCTCCTTCATCCTTATCAGTGACTCCAACATGTTTAGTATCAGGTAGTGTATCATCACTGTGGTGTTTCCGTGCAGGTCAAATCATTTTCGCAAAGTTTGCATGTTGCTCATTCTTTAGTTGTGAAGCTTGAAGTGTGTCCACTCTTTTGATGATTTAAGCCGAAGCTTGATCCAAAAACATGGATCAAGTCAATTGAGTTCTCCAAATTGCCTCATATGGAGTGTGTATGTGTCTGTGTGAGTAAGTGTGTGCCCAGCGATAGATTGGCACCCTGTCCTGGGTGTATCTGCCCAGCGCCCGAAACGTTCTACCCTGGATGGGCATGGGGAACCCCCCCCCCCCCCGCGACCCTAATATAGGATAAAGCGGAAGATAATGGATGAATGAATGGAAGAGTGTTCTTCCACAAGGCTCTTCAACATTGGAATAGCTTTCCAGTTACTTATCCAGATTTTCAATCACTATAAATCGATAAAAATTGTTTAAAAACACATTTATTTAATTTTGCTTTTAACTTTCCTGTAGATAAATGTGTAGATCTCAGGCGGTGTTTGGTTGATGATCTCATAGTCTCTGCTGGCATTTCAACTCTTCACCCAGGTCATCATAGTAGAGGGTGTGGCACTGAAATTATGCTATTCCAGGGAGCTCTTTTAACTAAGTAGAGTCTGCAGTATCTGCGTCTTTGAGTTATGCTGTTTTTGTCAGTTATGCCAGGGTCACATGCTGCACTGTATAATTGAAATTCTGGTTATTACTTAAATATTCTGCTTTAATAGCTCTAATTGCTTTTCTTTTCTGTTTCTTTAGAGGTGTTGCCAGTTTGGCTCTGCCAAAGCACTGTGGCTATGACAATTATAGGATGGAACTTGGATTTCTTTTGGCCTGGCAGTCCAGCAGGATGCCTTAATGGACTTATATAGTTTTCCAATTGTTATAGTTTTTACAATTGTTAAATACAGACCCATGATCACTACACAATCTGTACATGTACACTGTTGATGTTCCCCAGCCACTCAAGGAGGAGTCCCCCACTGAACCATGGTCCTCCCAAGGTTTCTTCCTAAATAAAAAACAAAACAGTGTTTTTTTTCTTGCCACTGTCACTTCGGGTTTTATAAACTACTTGAAATTGAACTTCATGTTTTGGCTGCAACCCATTACCATTTCTTTAGACTGCATACATCTACATCTTCTAAATGAGACATTTGAATTAACAGGCCCAAGTATATTGTACATAGTCAATACCTGCTTCAACTGTGCTACTGTTCCCGCATGTTTCATGCATGTTTTGTGCATGTTGTCTTTCACCTTACAAGAGCAGAATCTTATTGAAAATTCAATTTTCAACCCATCTCTAAATAACTTTAATATTTAAAAGTGTTCTTTTCTGTAAACACTGGATGTATTTTTTTAGAAGCTGCATCTATTACCACTGAAGTTCCACAAAATAATACTTTGCCAAGTTCTAAAGAAAAATATTTTGGCAAGTTTTTTTTTATTCTGTAGATGCTCTGATTGGGAAAAATTACAAATAAATCATTATCTCATATCACTGTTATGCAGATGATTTGTCACTAAATTGTATAGATATGAATGACTGAGTATATTTAATATAAAAAATATATATATAATAATTAGTATTATAAACAAGGTTAGATTTTTGGAGCTAAACTAGGTGAACTGCAAAAATTGCAAAAATTGATTAATATGCAAAAAAAAACTCAACAAACTCAACAACTGGCCTTGAACAGTTTTCAGCTGGTATAAAATCCAGTGACAAGACGTCTAACTGGCACCAGAAAAGACTATAACTCAAATTCTAACCTGTCTTCATTGGCTTCCTGTTCACTTAAGGATCCAGTTTTTTTTATTTTTTAAAAATATTTAACTTTCTTACATCTTGGAGATTAATTGCTAATAAAATTAATTGCTAATAACCTTTGGTCTCACCAAGACTGTGAAATTGTCTATTTATTATCTTAAGGCTGCTCATTCTGTTTTAATTTTTAAAACAAGTTTGACAAGATGTCATACAGGACTGTGGTTTTTAAAAGTGCACCTGCTTACTTGGCTTAGCCTTACTTGGCTTAGCCCATTTACACATTCAAGTTTGTTTTCAGATCTGCTGTCACATTTCTTCCCTGTTAGCTTATATATATATGTATGTATATATATATATATATATATATATATATATATATATATATATATATATATATATATATATATAGGGCGGCACGAATCCCCATCTGGGTGGAGTTTCCATGTTTGCGTGGGTTTCCTCCGGGTTCTCCGGTTCCCTCCCACAGTCCAAAAACATGGAACAAGTTAATTGAATTCTCAAAAATTGCCCCCTCTAGAGTGTGTCTGTGTGAGTGAGTGTGTGCCCAGCGATGGATTGGCGCCCTGTCCTGGGTGTATCTGCCCAGCGCCCGAGACGTTCTCCCCTGGATGGGCATGGGGAACCCCACCGCGACCCTAATAGAGGATAAGCGGGAGATAATGAATGAATGAATGAATATATATATATATATATAAGACCACAAAAACTAGTTTGTGACCTGGAGTGCTATATGGGGTCAGGTTGAAGGCTTACCAAAACCGATCTGCAAAATAAGTAACAAAACACCTAGACAGACCTTTACCATCATGGCATTTTTCTATTCTGGCACTTTCTCTTTAGTAAGTGCAGCTAAGGGCAAATAACCACCAATGTATGTGTTCGCTCTCATTTTATCTTTTTTTAAATTTAAACTTACATTTTTAATAACAAAAGTATTAATAAAAAAAACTTGATTGTCCATCCATATGATTTTAATATATGTGAATGTTGAACCACTTTTTAAATGTTAATAAAATGTACGTTTATTAGCTGCAAATATATGTAGATTTTTTGTCTAACAGTTCTAACATTGTTCTGATAATTTTTTATGACAATGCTGTTTCATTGGTGTCCTTCATCATTGTTTGCTAGATATACCCCTGAGCAAGCACTTCCCTGGTAATCCGGATATAAACCAATCCTTGCAGAGACTATGGTAGACACCATTTGTTACAGGTGATGGTTGTAATAACTGTCTTATCTGGCTAGTGAACTGGAAAAACAATGCAGTTTTAAAGAGAACTATGGAGATCCTGAAGAAAATGCGAGTGGGATTAAAGAAAAGTTTAGGGATTTCCTGAGAAAAAGTTTAAAGTATGAAAAACTAACTTTGTCAGGGGTGGCAGAGTGGGGTTAGAGTGAGCTGAAGGAGAAACGCAATATTTGAAGAATGATTTAGATTTAGATTGCAGATGATTTAGAGTGAATGTAAGTGAATGGGTCCAAAAATGGGCATGGTTGTGTGTGTGAGGGCGCACAATCAATCTGTGTTTTTAGCTGGTGGGTGTCTCTGCAGATCATTCATGTTGCAAGTTTTGTGTTTGTAGCTCAAAAATTGACTGAGTTACGATACTTTAAATATCAGATTTTTCCCTTAGGAAATTAACTAAGCCAACTTTGAAGAGTGATCAGGAGTGAACAAAGAGTGCAATCACTCTGTGATTACACAAGAATGGCTGCAGTAATCTCTGACTCCAGCAAATTTAGTTTTTGTCGCTTAATAATTGGCCGAGTTACAAAAGTACAAATATTACTGAAATGAAAAACTAATCAGAGCGGAATATTTTGGGACCGGTTCGACCGATTTCTTAGCTGCAAACAAGCACTCATCTCACCAATAAGCTGGACGTGTCCTGCAAAATCGTGTCAACAGCTTAAAAATTGTGGAAGAAGAAAGCCAGACAACAACTCTGGAATAATCTGAAAAATCTTGCGCAGACACAATCTCGCTCCAGGTCACCGGAGTTCTAATTCCGGTTTCTGGTTTTTGGTCTCCTCCTACTTCCTTCTTCCTATTTATGTTCGTCTGTTGTGCTTGTTTGTCGCGTTGGTTCTCGTTGCCTGACTCTCCTTTGTGTGATTCCCGTTACAGGACTAATCACTCTGCGTTATCGTTTGCTCTCCATCGCGACGGCGTCGGCGATCGTCATCATAACCTCCAAGCAGATGCCCTTTCCCGCCTACATCCGGGTATTGGTAGTGGGTCTATGGAGGAGGCGTCTATTCTTCCCGCGAGATGTTTGATAACGAGATCGAGAGGGCCTTACAGCGTTGTCCGGCTCCTCCCCACTGCTCTTCTGGGTTACTGTTTGTACCCTTACCCTTCTGTACTCGCTTAATCACCTGGGCTCATTCTTTGTTGTATGCAGGACATCCGGGGGTAGACCGGACTATTCAACTTTTTCGACGTAAATACTGGTGGGAGTCCTTAAACTCTAAAGTTCAGCAGGTGGTTTCCTCCTGTTCCATTTTTGCAGCTTGTAAGATTCCTAAGGTGTTACCCCCTGGCAAGCTTAACCCCTTGCCAGTGCCTTTGCGTCCTTGGTCCCACGTGGCCATTGATTTTGTTACTGATTTGCCCGCTTCCGTGGGGTTCACCACTGTGGTCACCCTCATTGATCGTTTTTCTCATGCGGTTCGTTTTTTTCCATTGGCGGCTCTTCCTTTGGCTCTTCAGACGGCGGAGCTTCTGTTTACCCATCTTTTCCCTATCTTCAGCATACCGACATCCTGTCGGACAGGGGCCCTCAGTTTACTTCAGCGTTCTGGAGGGCCTTTTTTGAGAAATTGGGCACCACGGTCAGTCTTACTTCCCGGCTATCACCCTGAGAGTAATGGATTGTGCGAGAGAGCTAATCAAGAGCTGGGGAAGTTCCTTTGTATTTTTGCTCGTAACAACGCTTCGGCTTGGGCACGTTTCCTTTCTTGGGCTGAGATCGCACAGAATTCCCTCCATCATTCCGCTACCGGGCTGACCCCATTTCAGTGTGTGTTGGGATTCCAACCACCGTTTGCGTTATGGGATCCAGAACCCTCCAATTCACCCATTGTTGATGCATGGTTCAAGCGTAGTGAGAGGATATGGTCCCAGGTCCATCAACGTATCGACAAGGTCTTGCGTCGCAATAAGACATTTGCAGATCGACGTCGTAGTCAGGCCCTGGTTTATTCTCCAGGGGACTTAATTTGGCTCAACTCCCGCGATTTTTGTAGCCGTTCAGGTTCTCGCAAGCTTTTGCCCAGATTTCTTGGCCCTTTAAAGGTACTAGGTCAGATTAACCCGGTATCATATAGATTGGAACTACCTCCTCAGTACCGGGTTCATCCAGTCTTCCACACATCCCTCCTTAAACCTTTTGTTACTGGTCCTCTGGATTCAGCCCTGCAAGAAGGTACTGTCACCCAGCCTGCATCATTTCCAGATGTATTCACGGTGTCCACTCTGCTGGATTCTCGCCTACGTGGTTCCAAAATTCAGTATTTTGTTGATTGGGAGGGGTGCAGTTGGGTAGCTGGCGCGGACATATTGTATCCCCAACTCATTAATGATTTTCATGCTAGTCAACCCGAGAAGCCTGCCCCCCGTGGCTGTGGTCGGCCGCGTCGTCGAGGTAAGTCTCTTTCCTACACTCCCTTACCCCACCCTCCTAAGGGGGGGGTACTGTCACAACTGCTCCCTCTAGTGTTTCTTCTACGTCACCTGGTGGTGGTTCTGTGGGTGGTCTTGCGCAGAAGCGATCTTGCTTCAGGTCACCGGAGTTTTGATTCCGGTTTCCGGTTTTTTCGTCGCGTTGGTTCTCGTTGTCTGACTCTCCTTTGTGTTATTCCCGTTACAGGACTATGCGCTCTGCATTATCATTTGCTCTCCATCGTGACGCCGTCGGCGATCGCCATCATCGCGGGTTACGCTGTCGTCTCTACTGGCGTCTGGCCAGCTCGCCTCCTTTTTGTGTTTTGTTTTTTGTTCCGCTTTATTATTTACTTTGGAGGTTGTTCTTTGTTCATTAAATAGTATTTTGCTTTGAACATTGGACTTAGTTCTTTTTGTTTCTACGCACGATCGGCGTACATGACACTTAGCCTTAAGCAACTTTTTTTTTTTACAGTTTAGTTAATTTTAGCATCCTCTGCCTTTGCAGCCACTCTTTTTGCAAAACCTAATACTATTTGCCACCACACAAGAATTTTCAAAAAATGGTGCATTCGAAATGGTGCTGCATTTCATTTCCATTTTTAAAGTTATTTCTCTGTTGCCCATAAAATATGCTCTCAGAGGTTTCTGCAGTCCAATTATGACAATGGTACTTTTATGATTTCTTTACTAAAAAATATACAGCAGTCTTCTCCTTATTAGAATTTATAACAATGTGTAATGTTTTAACTTAAACTCTATATTTTTTTATTGTAATAATAATAATACATTTTAGTTAATTTGAGTTGTCAAAACCTTATTATTTAAATAATTATTGGTTTTACATGATGGCCCTTACAGTGTACTTGTACAGTACAGCACAGCTTTATGATTGACATTCTATTACAAAACACTCACAGGTCAGAATCATTAGAACAACGTGATTAGGCATATAATCTACATCTTTAAAGTTAAAAAGGTTTAAACTGTACACATTTGCACATTTGTTTTAAAATGGCTTTTTAAACACAAGGGGCATGCATAATAGGAAATCACAGCAAGGACATTGATCTGCTCCACACTACAACAATGGCCAACTAATCAATGCCCACCAGACTGTATCAAATTTAACAACTGAAATTATAATATATAGGAATTCAAAATCTATAAATTATAGTTGTCCATAAGTTTTGTCAGTTTTTAAAGAGCATCATCATTAAGACCTAATTACAAGTCATTAATGAGTGCAACATAATGACCATTCATTTGCACTGCATGCAATCTGTCTTACTTTTAATAATCCATACAATATATTGCCCTTTTCCAGCTTTAGACACTTTGTTTAAATTAATAAATTTCCTATGAACAAAACAGAATATCATTTTTCAGATATGCATTTAAACATAGATGAATATAAATATGCACGTATGCATCTCAACAATATAGTGAACCCTTACTCAAGTGATAGCATTATAAAATGGATAATGTCACATCATAAAATCACCATGATTTTTATTTCTTTCGAATATAACCTTTTTAAATAATTGGTAGATGAAGGATATGAGAAAAAGGGTCTGTGTATTTGCTACTTGTACAACCATTTTTTGACAGAAAACCAGCATTTAGTTTTCTATAACATATTTTGAGGTTGGAGAATACAGAGCAGAAAGTTTGTGCCTATTGCACCTTACAAAACCCAGGACAGGATGCCAATACATTGCTGGGCACACAGCACCCACACAGACACACACACAAACACACTCTATATGGGGCAATTTTGAGTATTCTATTCACCTTTTTATCCATTTTTTATTCAATTTATCCATGTTTTTGGACTGTAGGAGGAAACCCATGTGGGCAAAGGGGACATTCCACCCAAATTGAAATTCGAACTTGGACTTTCCAGCACTGAGAGACGAACATGCTAACCACTAAGCCACCATGCTACCCAGTCTAGGCAGATACAATTCATTTATTTACAATAACATACTAAACACATTTCATGCCACCTTGGGGAACTAGAAGCACAGTCAACTGCCAACTGATGTTTTTGCATAAAATTTTAATATGGCTTCTACTTAGTACTGTTTCAGGTTGTATTTCTTGATGTAGCAACAGATAACTGACAGTGATTTTCCATATTACATCCATGTGACTATGTAATGCAGCCTAAGGGCAAGATGGTAATACATATTAAGCAGCCCTTTTTTTTCTCCTCTGGCATTTATGTCCCCAAGATTTTCAGCATTTTCTTGAAACTTTTTGTTTTATACTAAACTATTATAAACTATAATAACTATTAATATAAACATAAAAGACATGTATTTATTTGCAGTTTTAAGAAACATTATTTAAACTGTCTACATTGCTCCCATAAAGAGTTTAAGAGTTTTAGTCTTTAAAAACTTGCTTTTAAAAGTTAATTCTTGCTTGTAAAAGCTTTGGTACAGGCTCTTTTTTAAGCATATATCTTTATGATGTCACACTTTACCAGTAGTACTAATTTCAAAACCTTCCACTTATACTATAACCTTTTCAGTCAAATTTTGTCTCATTTAGTTTAAACAATGGCAGCACAATGGCTTGGTGGTTAGCACATTGGCCTCTCAGCTCTAGAGATTCCAAGTTCAAATCAAATATCTGAAAACAATAACTATATAATTTTAAAGTTATAACTTTTAAAATGCTATTTTTCCATATTTACTAAAGCAAAGTCAGTTTAATATAACATTTTTTATAAAATATAATAATAGTAAATTATCAAACCTCTAAAATGTGTTCTGCTTGATTCTCTCTGTCTAGTTTTCTTGATGTTGTAGTTATAAGACCTAAAGAAAAATATATAGCAATTTCAACACAGTTACACAAAAACAGAAAATAACATTTTTTTAATATGATTACTACACTGAAAATGAAAGATGCACACTAACATCTTATTAGATTAGATTTACCATGGCATTGTTTACCAACTTTATGTAATGTCATGCGGCACAGTGGCTTAGTGGTTAGCACGTTCGCCTCTCAGCGCTAGGGATTCCTGGTTCGAATCCCCATCTGGGTGGAGTTTCCATGTTCTCCCCGTGTCTGCGTGGGTTTCCTCCGGGTTCTCCGGTTTCCTCCCACAGTCCAAAAACATGGATCAAGTCAATTGAATTCTCAAAAAAATTGCCCCATATAGAGTGTGTCTGTGTGAGTGAGTGTGTGCCCAGCGATGGATTGGCACCCTGTCCTGGGTTTATCTGCCCAGTGCCCGACACGTTCTCCCCTGGATGGGCATGGGGAACCCCACCGCGACCCTAATAGAGGATAAGCGGGAGATAATGAATGAATGAATGTAATGTCATAACACTTATTTTAATCCATAGTTGCTTTTATTTTCTGGTAAGATCTTATACTGACTATAAGTGAAGAGACAATCCATTATATGAAACAGTCTTTGCATTATCATACAACTGAAGCAACTCCAGACATAACGATAATAATAAGTCCAAAAGCATGCATTTTCTTAGTCATTTAACAATGCCTCATTGTAGCAGTTTGTATATTTTGACATAGGAGCCACATTGCAGAATGCTTTTCACTGATGTAATGAGACTGAAATAAATGCTTTTTTCCCTGCCTACATATAGACATGTCAGAGTAGGATTACAGTAAGACCCCCCTTTTTAATTTTCTGGGACAATGTCATTCAATTTGTAACTATGGCAACAGGGAACAGCTGAATGTGGAGAATATTCCCAAATGTATGAGACCCTGATCTGGGGAGACTCAATTAAACAAATTAAAACAGCTGTGAACTAACACATAACACATTCACTTCAACAGAACACTTGGGAACAGAAAGAGGGGGGAGGGAGAGAGAGAGAGAGAGAGAGAAAGCACACCTAATATATTGTATCAAGGCCTTAATGTGTCATCACAAATGAGTAACTGTGATATCATGAACCTATTAACAGATGTGCGTACTGTACTTGAGCATAATTTAATGTAATTTAAATCTATATTCAACAAAAAGTGGAATACAGGTATAAATACATTATAAAGAACATGGAAGAAAATCACAAGTCAAATCAAATTTACCAATTATAATAATTGCTTTTTTAAGGAACCATATATTTTTAAACATATTGCTACAAGATATTTAATAAAATCAATCTGATTTAGTGTTTAGTTAGGAGGCAAATAATTCTTTAATTATAATTTTTTAAAATTATTATTATTAGGCAAGGCGGCACTGTGGCTTAGTGGTTAGCACGTTCGCCTCTCAGCACTAGAAATTCCCGGTTCGAATCCCCATCTGGGTGGAGTTTCCATGTTCTCCCCGTGTCCGCGTGGGTTTCTTCCAGGTTCTCCGGTTTCCTTCCACAGTCCAAAAACATGGATCAAGTCAATTGAGTTCTCCAAATTGCCCCATATAGAGTGTGTCTCTGTGTGTGAGTGTGTGCCCAGCGATGGATTGCCGCCCTCTCCTGGGTATATCTGCCCAGCGCCCGAAACGTTCTCCCCTGGATGGGCATGGGGAACCCCACCGCGACCCTAATATAAGATAAAGCAGAAGATAATGAATGAATGAATTATTAGGCAAACCACAACCACATCTGTTATCACCTACATGTATACTGTAAATTTGTCCCTAATGAAGATTTGTACTTTCTGAATAGGAAGTTGCCCAGGTTTAAAAATATTTTTATTTTAATTTGAATCAAGGAAAAATATATAGATTGGAGACACAGTGTCACACTTGCTTAGCTCAGAACAAACAACTGCGCATAGGAAGCGAAGAGCCGAAGCGCCTAAACGCGCTAAAGGGAGCCAGGCACAGGTAGTGGCAAAAAGGGCAAAACAGGTAGTGGCAAAAAGGGTTTATTAAAGGTGTAGGGACACCAAAAACAAAGAGGTAACAAAACACAAGCACCCATACAACCTACCACATGCACAAAAACAAACCAATGAACAGAGAATGTTAAATGGTGAATAAAAACACAAGCTAAATGACCTAAAATAAGGAACCCGTTACAGTACCCCCGCCCTTATGGTCGCGTAACGGAGGGAAGCAGCCAAGAAAAAAAAGAAAAAAAATCCTGGGTGGGGGGTCCTCCGCTGAAACGGCAGGGGAAAGGTGCTTTTTTTCTGGTCAGGCATGACGCCTTCTGGGTGCGTGACAAGCAGAAGCCTCTGGTGGGCTCATAGCTGCGGTTGAGGCGGGGCAGACGCCCTCTGCAGACGAGGCGTGGCGGGCACCCTCTGGCAGATCTTGATCTTTTTTAGCCACTAGAGCTAGTTTTTAAAGCTAATATACTCCTTTAAATTATCCATTTTTAATGCAAGTATGACTTTAAATATTAAATGTTCAGAAAGTAGCATGGCACAGTGGCTTAGTGGTTAACATGGTTATGTCCATCTCTCAGCACTGAGGATACAGGTGTGGTTTGGGTTTAGTTTCCATGTACTCCACTTGTCCACATGGGATTCCTCTGGGTTCTCCGGTTTCCTCCCACAGTCCAAAAACATGAATTCAAGGTAGATTAAATGTGTGTGAGTGTCTGTGTGTGTCTGTGTGAGTGAGTGTGCCCTGTGAGGCCAGTTTAGTAAGCCTGAATTGCACATGGTCCAGTTCGATAACTATAGCACTTGAACATATAGACAGTGAGGTTTCATGTCTCACTCAGAAACAGAAACATAAACATAAAAAAATTAAAACAGAAAGGATGACCTAACCAACTGTCTGCAAACTGCCAGTAGACAAAGCTATTGAAAAAAAAAAATTAACAAATTAGCCAGTTAACAAAAAAATACCTCTGTGAAATGTCAATTGGACACCGAGACATATGTGGCTGCTTTGCACACTGTGCACAAGGCTTCTCGTTTGTCTCGACGGGGGGGAGTCTTTTGTAAACACACACTTGCGCTTCGACGTGTACGTTTATGCCGTGCGCGTGTGCGTGTCAATCCCCCGCTCCCCTGCGGTGTGCTGCTATTGATACGCTAAAAACCAGGACATTTCCTCACTTTAAAAAATAAACCAGTACGCCGGGACAGGACGTGACATATGGACATGTCCCGGGAAATACGGACGTATTCGTATAACGGACGTTAAGACACGTTCTCTATCACTGTCATTATCCAGTTAACGACCAAATGCAGCATGAAGCGCTCTGCCGGTCTAATAGTGTTACGTTGATTTAATTCAAAACTAAAGAACCTCGGGATGTTGTAGTGATTTACTCTGCTGTTGAGCTTCATCCTCATCGGTAGCTCCAGCATGTTTAGTTTCAGGTGGTGTATCATCACCATGGTACTGCGTTCATGTTCGCAGAGCTCAGTTCATGTTTGCAGAGCTGCATGTTCCACGTTATTTATTTGTGTGAAGGTGAAGCACCCGCAATTTGGAATTAAACCGTAGTTTTTTTCTGCGTTGGTATTTCATTTGTACGATTTAACTTGATCAACTTGTTTGCAGACTCCGCCTCGTTCTGTTCAACCCGCTATTATTTTCCAGCGTTGTTGAAGCGCTAAGCGAGTAACGCGGAAATAGTGCAACCCAAAGAATCTATAATGGAAATTTATTATCGATACTGTGGATAATCAATTTTATCGATTTGTTGTTGTAGCCCTACTGGAAAAATATTAATCTATGGACATTTTTGCCACATTTGCTTTGGCTTGCTTATTGCAGGATCATACAAATTATCCTTACATTCTAAAATTATTAATATTATTCCTCAAACCTTGCACTAATTACCTCTGGGCCATTGACCTAGTTTAAAAAAAAAAATCCATTTAAATGAAGGAGATATGGGTAAATCAGACAGACGTAAAGACAAATATTATATTAAATATCTCTAACAAAGAGAAACACTCATTTACTGGATTTAAAGACAAAGACAAACCTGCTTCGAACACTTTTTCATTCATTTTCATCGAACATCAAATTGTCATTAGATTAATAGCCTGAGTTTAGAAGGACTTAATTAGAATAAGACATAGATGCCATAGATTGTCCACTTCTTAATATGCATAGGGATGCACTATAATTCATGCCTTTTCTCAAACGATTTTACCTTAGTACGTATGTAATAGTCACTCATAAATCACTATGTACTTATACAAACTTAATTGAATATAAAAAAATTATAATCTAGTGAGAATGTTCCAAGGTCTAGGCAGATAGACTCAGGGTGCCAATCCATCACTGGGCACACTCACACAGACACAAATACTAGGGCCAATTTAGATAAAGGTAATTTAAAGCAGCCAATTCACCTTGCATGCAAGTTTTTGGACTGTAGGAGGAAACCGAAGAACCCGAAGAAAACCTCCCAGAGAAAATCCCAGAAATGAGAGTTGGACATATTAACCACATATGTAACAAGTGCCTAGGTGTTTTTTGTATTTATATCCAGTGTTCCCCTACCTCCGGGCACGTCATTACTATTATGTCCGCTTGTGTTTAGTTACCTCTCTGTTGTTGGTGTTCCTACTCTTTCAAATAAAGCCTTTTTGCCGCTATGTGTTGTCTGGCTCCCTTCAGCGCGTTAGGGCACTTCGGCTCTGCGCTGCCTATGCACAGCCATTTATCCTGAGGTAAGCGCGCGTGACAGAATGTCGTGCCTGTAATTTGTGGGAGTCCAGAGCCCAAGTAAGCGTTTTCTATTTAATTTTTTTCATTCTGTCGTTGCAGGGACTGCAAAGCCTTGTACTTGAGGCGCCCTCCGTTTCCGTGACTGCGTCGGTGCGGTGCCTGCCTTGCTGCGGCTGCATAATCGGCGCTAGCCACGTCAGTAGTTCTCTCCATCTCTGTCTGGGTCTACATGTCCCGTAGTCAGCTTTAGCCCCGCTCACCTTTGTGTGTCATGGCCAGACCGTGGTGGTGGGATGTGTAGGTGGTGAGCCGACAGGACGACGAGTTTTATGATTCTGAGGAATGTGCCAATTCCATTAACGACTCCAAGGATGAAAGCTGGGACTCGTTCCTGTCAACACACATCCTGCCGCCCCATGTCCTGCTTAGATCACCGGACCTGTGGCCAGAGCGATTTCACCCCACGGCACGGATCGTCACCTTGGAGAGGCTCCTGGGGGCTAATGAGGTCTCTCCAGCGTGCGCACCATCCGAGGTCTCTCCAGCGCAGGCACCCTCCAAGGTCTCTCCAGCGTGTGCACCCTCCGAGGCCTCTCCAGCACGTGCACCCTCCGAGGCCTCTCCAGCGAGCGCACCCGCCAAGAGCCCTCAGGCGTGCGCACCCACCTATAACTGAAGGAGCACTGAGCCCGCCATTGGGCCGCACACCGCCATGCCTCGTCCGCAGAGGGAGTCCTCCACACCTCGTCCACAGAGGGCATCCGCCTCGTCACGCAGCCAGAGGGCACCTGCTACACCTCGACCAGAGGATGTTCGCCGGGTCACACCACCAGAAAGTCGCCGTCACAACTGGCCCAAAGAAGGCCCCGTCTAGGGACCTAGGCACCTGTTCCTTTTGTTTTAGGTTAATTAGCTTGGTTTTTCATATGTTTAAGTTAAGTAACATGTTTTTTTATTGGTTTGTTTTGGTGCTCGTGGTCGGGTGTTTTTTGTATTTATAGCCTGTGTTCCCCCTCCTCCAGGCACGTCGTTACTTTAATGTCTGCTTGTGTTTTGTTACCTCTCTGTTCTTGGTGTTTCTACACCTTTAAATAAAACCCTTTTTGCCGCTACTTGTTGTGCCTGGCGCTTCGGCTCTGCGCTTCCTATGCGCAGCCGTTCATCCCAAGGTAAGCAAGTGTGACAACATACTGAATTTTTATATATTTAAATTCATTAACTAGGTATTTTTCAGTAAGTATACTTGTAATTTTCCTACTCTGAAGTCCATAAAAGTATGCATGCAAATGCACATTATAAGCTCAACCTATAACAAAGACCATTTTTAAAAATCTTAAAATCTTTAACTTACCTGTCTTGGAATTAATCATAAAGAAGTTTTGTGGATTTCCAGCAGTGATCCGGTAAAAGAGATAATTTGGATGAGATGCAATATCCAGATCATTTGCCTTTACATGTACCACCGAAACATCTCTAGGGGAGTTTTCCATAACATAGGCATGGTAAATAGGCTCAGATGTCAAGGGGACATTATCATTAACATCCTCCACTTGGACAAATACTTCAGTAGAGGCTGAGCGTGGCACAACCCCCTGGTCAGTGGCATACACTGTCAGCCAATAAGAGTCCTGCATCTCACAATCCAGAATACTGGTGGTGTAGATGATACCTACCAAGGAAGCAAATATTGCAAACCTTAAAAACTAGCTTATAACAATACTAATATTAATAATTATAAGAATATCAGCAGCAGCAATTTCTTCTTCATCATTTCATAATCAAAATCATTAGTATCATTGGTTTCAAACTTTATTTTCTGATTATGACACATGTAAGTTGGTTTGTTTATTGAATTATTAGTTATTTTCTATTGGTCTTTTTTTATTATTTAAACCCCACATTATTCAGGATTAAATAAATAACAAAGACATAGTCCGTTCAATTGTATCCAGAATGAATTAAGACCTGTCTCCCACTGTTTCTCTGCACATTTAATATTTTCAGTTGCTGAAAGCTGATAAATTACTTAATTTAAACGGTGCCTTTCAAGAAACCCAAGGTCACATTACAAATTATAAAATTATTGATTTAAAAAAGTGATCATCATACTGAATATGTAATCTTAACCAAATGTTTTTGATTGCAGAATTAAACAGTACAATTAAAAATACTTTGACAAATATATGGAGATAATTCTGGGTCATAGTCATAGTACCCATTATATTGTAGATTAATATCAAATGATATACCTTAAGTAAAGGTCTATCATGCTAGCATGACAAGAAACCAAATAGCATTTTCTAACAAAATTACATCTAATTTATTTGGATAACAGGTTTTAACACGGTTATCATGCTATCAAGCCATCATTTTTTATCTTGTAAAAAACATGACTTTTGATTTTAGCTTGATTTAAACTTCTTAAATATGTATATCTTTAATTTCTAACACTTTAAAAATAAATAACAGTAGGTAGAAACTTTAATTGACAGCTCTGTTAAACAATCATTATATCACAACAATGCAGGTATTTCTTATATAACTCAGTTCATTGAGTAAATCCATCAAGGTTTAAAGTAAGAATTAGCTTGCATGCAATTTAGATATATTCTGTTTAAGTTCTTTATTTTATTGGTTTGAAAGTTATATTTTCTAGATTTACTTTTCTTTATTATATTTGTATTAATAATCCAGGTATAAATTAATCATTTACTTATCTGTTATACCTACACAAAGATGTGTGTCAATTTATCCTTTCTGTCCTGGTTGGTTTAAAGCGTTAAATTCTTATAAAGACCCTCTCTGGGGAAATTTGGCGACTACCCAGCTTACTGAACACCTCTGGCAAATGGGAAGAAAACTGCTCAATGTGGGCTTGTGAGAAAGTAGCACTCACACTTTATTTTCAATTCCTGAAAAGGACAAAAGCTGTGAATAACATTTTCCAAAAAATAACTCTTAATCATTTTTTGGAATGTAAGATAATAAAAAAACAGAAAAATATGTACCTAAATAAATGCATTTTATTCATGAGTTCCTGCTTTTTATTCTGAACACATGATTCTATACCAGGGACGTGACTGCTGAATGGACATTTTTTATCGGATAATGTTAAAACTATACTGATGTCGTGGTGCTTTTACATTGCAAAGTTTGGGAAAAAAAATCTGACAGACTGGATAGCATCTCGCTTCTGGACAAAATTGTCATGATGCAAGGAAAGGACTGGATGACCTTCAGCTCTTCAGCATAAAACATTTGATCGGATCTGACCAAAGTGCTGCCTTTGCCATTCTGTAATAAGGATCCTCAAACACTGCAACACTTTTACATATAACCCAACCCTTCAGTGAGACAGCAAGGCCACAAAAGTGACCCAGTTTTTAGCAGTCCTGATACACAGCAGCCATCACTAACCACTGGTTATCATGCTCCTAATGTTGAACACATGCTGCCAGAAAGTGCTGCCTCTGGGATTTAGACTAATCCGTCTACCAAAAGCAAAAGCAAAAACATACAGGGCACACTACACACTGGTAACCTTCTGTAATTTGGATTGAAAATGCATATAATAAGGAATTTAAAGCACATTGAACAAAAAGACAATGACCAAAATGACCAAAGATGAGGCTGACAGTAGTCTCTTTAATAAAGTAATAGAGAGTGACAGTTGATGGATCAGCTCTTAACCAGAAAAGTAATCTACTTGTGTTGCAAATTCTTTAGAAAAAAAAAAAGATTATGCTCTTTACTTAATTATTACAATGACTATAGAGATCAGTGTTTATTTTGGAAAAGTTTTATATATGCTATATATATATATATATATATATATATATATATATATATATATATATATATATATATATATATATTTATTTATCTATTTATTAACACGTGTATTTAACGGTTTAAAAAAAAGCTTAGAGATGGTGGTTTTGGTAGCAATTGTGGTAATATAACCAAAATAAATACTTTTCTAAACAATGTACTACGCACTGTGGCTTGGTGGCATGTTCTCCCCGGGTCCACGTGGGTTTCCTCCGGGTTGTCTGGTGTCCTCCCACAATCCAAAAATTTATTTAAGGTAAACTCAATACTCTAAATTGACCCATATATAGTGTGTTTGTGTGTGTCTGTGTGAGTGAATGTGTGTACAGCGATAGATTGGCTGTCCCTTGTGTAACGGTTTACGGCTGACGGCTCAGTGCCACCTATGGCCAACCAGGGTTGCAAGGCACTGTGTGCTCGCTTAGTACCCAAAAGCATGACAGTTTGCCCTTTTAAGAAGTTAAACAGCTGCCCAGCCAAGAGCCTTGCACAGTAAAATTTTCTTCTAAAAGTCAGTCAATCACTTATTATTTAATATCTTTAAAAAAACTGATTTAAATGAACCCCCAGGCCTTTCCAATTACATCTGCCACACCCGTTAACCTTAATGCAGAGCTCTGTGACCCTTGCCTTAATGACCTTCTGCAGGCAATTTTAATGTCCAAATTCAAAATGTAAAAAATTAACAATTTTGTTACAAATAAAGTGTGTATGCGTGCATGTCTGTGTGAGTGAGTGTGTGCCCAGTGATAGATTGGCGCCCTGTCCTGGGTGTATCTGCCCAGCACCCAAAACCTTCTCCCCTGGATGGGCATGGGGAGCCCCACCGCGACCCTAATATAGGATAAAGCGGAAGATAATGAATGAATGGATTAACTGTCAGGGTGGCATGTGGCTTAGGGTTAGCATGTTCGCTTAACAGCGCTGGTGACTCCAGGTTCGAATGCCTATCTGGGTGAAGTTTTTCCCGTGTCCATCTGTGTTTCCTCCGGGTTCTCCATATTCCTCCCACAGTCCATAAACATGGATTTTAGTTAAATTGAATGCTCTAAATATCCCCATATAGTGTGTGTGTTTTGAGTGCTTGTGTCTGTATGTGTGAGTCTGCCCGCAATAGATTGGCGCCCTGTCCTGGGTGTATCTGCTCAGCGCCTGAAACATTCTCCCCGGGATGGGCATGGGGAACCTCCCCCCGTGACACTAGTGAAGGATTAAGCAGAAGATACTGAATAAATGAATGAAGGATTTACTGTCAGATGACATCTACAAACTGTGTCATCTAGTAAAGACTTTCATTCATTCATTATCTCCCGCTTATCCTCTATTAGGGTCGCGGTGGGGTTCCCCATGCCCATCCAGGGGAGAACGTCTCGGGCGATGGGCAGATAGACCCAGGACAGGGCGCCAATCCATCGCTGGGCACACACTCACTCACACAGACACACTCTATATGGGGCAATTTTGAGAATTCAATTGACTTGATCCATGTTTTTGGACTGTGGGAGGAAACCGGAGAACCCGGAGGAAACCCACGCAAACACGGGGAGAACATGGAAACTCCACCCAGATGGGGATTCGAACCGGGAATCCCCAGCGCTGAGAGGCGAACGTGCTAACCACTAAGCCACCGTGCCGCCTAGTAAAGACTTGGTAAGTCTTAATTGTAATAAATATAAGTAAAAAATATAAAAGTAAATATACATTTAAAAAAAACATATTAACAACAGAAACATAAAAGACCGCTTGGAAAAGTAAAGAGAATGTGGCAATTCTGATTTCATATTATAAAATATGCATTTTTTATATAAATATTAAAAGTACCAAAAGCAGAAACTAATGCTGCTTCCTGACACCAATCTGATAAGTAAGGTTTTTTTACTTATTTTTCAAGTTCCGGTGAGAATACAAATAACTGCTCAAAGCAAAGAAGATCAATCCACATAAGCCCTTCATAAATCTCATTCATCGTTTTAGTTTGACCTGACAGCTCAACAGGCTGAGCTCTTTTTACTTGCTTACTTTAGCATTTTCAGTCACAACCGAAGCTATGAATTAAGTGTCTGTAAATTTTAAATGTTATCACAAAAAACTAAATGAAAAAGGTATTGAGCCCCCTGCATATCACAACTTCAGGACCTTTGACTTCCATTCTATGTTGTTCCGTTCGTTTTATTGTGCGAACTACCACTGCTCTGGAATGATTTATTGCAAAAAAAAAAAAAAAAAAAAAAAAACCTAGCTTGTGGGAATTTTAGTCAGAAGGGCATTTATTAGGACAGACACTGATGATGGATGAGACAGTTAGCTCATGTTTTACATATTAGCTTTCCTTATGTGATCAAAAGGATTGAGGTCAGGGCTCTAAGCTGGCCATTGAAGTTCTATTACACTACACACACTCAACAATGCCTTTATGCACATTATTTTAAGCTCTAAGGTAGTCAGTTAGAAATAGAAAAAACTTTCCCAAACTGTTCCCACAAAGTTGAAAGCATAAAATTGTCCAAAGTGCATGAATCAGTGCTATATTCTATATATAAGTGAGAGAAATGAAGAAAAATTCTGAATTCAATAATTGAATAATTTTTGTCCAGAAACATATTTGTCCCTCCCATAAACATTTCTCCAATTTAGTGATACTGAAGTGAGGTTGTCTTAAGTCCCAACATGCATTGCAGTTTAACAGAACTAAATAAAAGTAAAGGAAAAAATAAAAAGCAAGAAAAAAATGCAAAGGCTACTGTCTTCAAGTCTATTAAGTCTTATTTTTTTGACAGCCAGCTCATAGCTGTTATAAAGGGTATTAAATTCAAAGCAGACCTGACATGGTCAGTATGGTTGTTACAGCTTAAAACACTGCATGCTTAACATACGCAACCTAAATAGATGGCATGTGATTGCTGGAACACTGTTGTGTTCCCCTGCAGCACTCTAGCCATTTGATCAATAGTAATTAGTTGTAATTAATGCTCAGACTGCTGCCTGACATGTCACGTCAGTTATTGGTTTTTTTTTTCTGTCACATGAATTTAGCTGTATCTGCATTCTATGGTACACATTAACCTCAACAAAAAAGTTACACAAACCCTGGAAATAACAAAGTGACTTTTGAGAAGCAATCAAACAATTTAATCTGCACTTTCTAGGTCAGAAGTCTATTGCTGTAATAGCTCACAAAGCCAACCCAATCACACAACAACACAAAGTACAGCCAAGTAGCAATATTTTTTTAAAAATTGTAATTTGCAAAATAGCAAATGAAATGTGTTTTAACAAGATGACTTAATTATATTAAAATAGTAAATGGTTTTACAACAATTTTTAGTTTGTAGTTCATTATTTTATGTTAAGGAAAATTAAAGCAGCAAAATACCAACAATAACATGAAAGGAAATATAAATGATAATTCAATTTACACACATTAACTGGTGCTTGTGGTCAGAATAAAAGCTAAATAATTAAACACATACCAGTCTCTTCATCGATGAAGAACATGCCAAGGCCGCTACCAGCTTTGATTGAGTATCGGATTACACCATCCCTGCCTCTGTCTTCGTCCTTAGCTGTAATTTGAACAACACTTGTTCCGATGCGCAAATTCTCCTTAACAGTGGCTCTCACTGCAAATTCATCGAAGAAAGGCTCATTGAAATTTTCATTAACATCAGCCACCTCCACTTCAATGTATGAAAAGGACTGAAGGCGAATGGGAAAACCACAGTCTTCTGCAACCACAGAGAGATTGTAGAACTGCTGCTTTTCATAGTCTAGCGCTTTGGACAACTTAAGGGCACCACTGTCCACATTAACTTTGAAAGTCCCATTGAAGTCATTGGTCAGAAAATATTTAACTCTTCCCCCAGCTTCCAAATCTGGATCATAGGTTTGTAACCAGGTGATGATAGTGCCTACTGGGATATCTTCCAGTACACGGCAGCTGTAACTTTTAGGAATAAACATTGGTGGACAATCATTTAAATCCTTCAGGTAGACTTTTAGGGTTGTCGTGGAAAATCTTTGAAATCCACGTTCTGCTTTGTCTCTAGCTTCAATTTTCAGGGTAAGTTCTGGCATCAACTCTCTGTCCAGCTGGCCAGAAACATACACCCACCCGGTGGCACTGTTAATGATAAAAAGGGGTGTGCTGGTTAATAAAGTGTAAGAAATTTCACCATTTTGACCCAGGTCAATATCTGAGGCCATAACCTGAATCACCTCCTTCCCAATTGACGTGTTTTCTGCCACTACTGCAGTGTAGCTCTCCAAGGCGAACTGAGGACTATTATCATTCACATCTTCAATATTTACAGTTAGTAGCCTCCAGCTTGATTTCTGAAGCAGGCCCATGTCATATATTGTTATATTAAGAAGGTACCGATCTGACCGCTCACGATCCAAAGGCTGAAAGACATAAATCTCTCCACTTTCCATATCAATATTAAAACAGCTGTCAGTATTTCCATTTGAAATAACATGAAGAATGCGACCATTGAAGCCTATGTCCTTGTCACTGGTTGTCACTTTAACAACAGTTGACCCCAAAGGCAAATCTTCACGTATGATGACATCTGAAGAAAATGATTCAAACTGTGGTATGTGATGGTTAACAGAATAAAAGTCACTAAAGTCTTCTTCAGTGTTTGATCTGTCAAGTGCTTTTTTGTGCAGTTTTTCAGCAAGTTTTTGGGCAACTTTAGTGTCCACACAATTAAAATTTCTATATGGAAGACTTTCTGTCACAACCGATATGTTGACAAATGTGGCCTCAGAAAAAATCTCGCCATCCGTTGCAGCAATTTTTAAGCTCAGTTCATTTTTAATATTAGCCCCAACAAGAGACCTTCTTAATGACAAGAGCCCAGACTCTGGATTAAGAATGAATAGATCCTTTTCATTACCTGACAAAAGCTCATATTTGACTAGTCCAAGCTCATCCATGTCAATTGCAGACACACTGGTAATTGTTTGTCCTACTGTGAAATCCTTAGCTATTATTCCCTTGCATGACACACGTTCAAACAGAGGTGGATTGTCATTGATGTTCAGTACTCGTACTGTGACATTTACTTCACTTTCTCGTCTATAAGGTAAGCCCCAGTCAGAAGCCCGGATAGAGAACACATATTTCTCTAAAGATGTCTCATAATCTAATTCATCAGATGTCCTAATTTCTCCAGTATTTTGGTTAATTTTAAAGGGTAAAGGGTATATGCTGGCTATACTGTATGTTATATAGCCATTGACCCCTTGATCATCATCAGTGGCTGAAAGCACAAGTATAACAGTACCAATCGGAGTGTTCTCCTTGACCGACACTTCATAGGATGATTGAGTGAATGTTGGAACGTTGTCATTAGCATCCATCACTGTGATCAGCACTTTGGCTGTCAGACCGGTCACAGCCTCTGTCACTTCTAGTTCAAAAAGCTGTCGACTTAGCATAGTAAGTGGTTTCACTGTTGAAATGACACCAGTAAATGTATTAATATTAAAATAAGTGGAATCTGAAGTATGGCCTAGTCTGTAGTTGACAGTCTGTGGCTTCGGAGAAATTATAGCCATATGAATAATAGTTCCAGGAGGAGCTAGTTCATTAACTGTAACACTGTAGTCACCCTTTTCAAATTTGCATTGTATAGACTGTGGCTTTTTAACCAAGAGCTTAAGCTCTTGAGTACTGGAATACTTTGGAGGTGTACCTCTGTCTTTAGCTTGGAAGGTGAGATTATAGGCATATGAAAATGTATTCCAGTCAACTGGTTCAGACAGCTTTAGCATATATGCATTCCCAAGTGGTGCTCTGTCTAGTACAAACTGTTCAAGCGGGTCACCTTCAATGATTGAAACCCACTCTATTTCCCCATATGGCCCTTCATCTTTATCATCCACTGTCACCACAGCATACACGGGCTCTTTGTCTGTGAGGGATGGAACAAGTGCAAGCACATTCAGTGTAGGTGAATGTTCATTAACACGCATAACATAGATTATCACTTTTGCAGAGCTGTTCACACCGTTGTTCCCATAAATTTTCATTCCACAATCAACTGCCAGTACCTCAAGATCAAATATTTTCTTTTTGTCAGCATTTAGTTTATCTGTCAGATATATTACGCCACTGGTTGGATGGATGGCAAACTGTTCCTCTAATTCCCGTAGAAAATAATAAAATTCCCCATTGGAGCCTATGTCAGCATCTGTAGCAGTAACCTTTGCAATGCTGGATCCAATTAGGGTGCTTTCAGGTACAGTGATGGTGTATGCAGTAGGTGAAAATAAGGGGCGAAGGTCATTCATATCCATAACTTGCACATTCACTATAGTTGATGCCTCTAGGCCACCTGTAGCTGTGGCTCTTATATATAATACGTAATGGTCCTGTACTTCTCGGTTTAAAATGACAGAGCTTTCACCTTTAGTCCGTATCCGGAGGAAACAAAAATCTCCCAGGACAAATTCTTCTGCTTCAAACAACCCCTCATCATTCCTTAATTCAATAAAGTACTTGATGTCCCATGGATGAGATCGCTTCAGTACAATCCCCATTTTAATTTTACTTTGGAGGTAAGACTGAGCAGCAGCATTTTCCTTAATTGTAGTATTGTAGACAGAGCTGGTAAACCTGAAGTCTAGGAATCCATAAATCTGAAGCTGCCCCCAAAAGGAAAGCAGATGAAAAAGAAGGATCAAGGTGATATGGTAGTGTTTCATTCTTTTTCTCTCATTACTTTTCCATACTTTTCCTAAAAAAATGTTGATAACCATTCCGTTGTCCAATGACCCTAAAATAGAGAATATAACTGAAATAAAAATTTAAATGCAAACTATGCAAAAATTTTAAGATAAACATTTAGGATTTGATATTGGCATTATGTATGCATTAGGCTTCATTGTAAAGTGATAAAGTAGTGATCAAGTTAATAATGTTTGACAATGAAAACAAGTAACGCAGACCCTAATGATATTATTGTTTATTTGAATTTGTATTTTATATTTAACAAAAAATTGTCCAGTACTTGATTAGAAAGAAGTTGCCACCACTCACAAAACAACTGTTCAAAGTAATCAAAGAGCTACATTTTTTAACAATAATGCCCTTTTAAGATATTAGAAATGTAAGAAACTATAAAAAAAATTTTTACAGCATAAGCTATGCCTACTTAGCTCAATAACTGTAAGGATATTTGTAGGAAATTCTTGTTTCTGTAGTTGGATGGGCATGGTGGATGTTATTACTTAACTCAGAATGAATCCTAATTTTGTTTAAAAAAAAAACAATGCCTTACATGTAATTACCTATAGCAACACAATCAAGTATTACAGATTTTATTTTTACTGTAAATGTGCCTCTCTGGATGGTAAAAAAAACGCAGTTTACTTTAACGTAGGCGTTTGCTCATATGGTTAGACTGAAGAGCTGTTTTGTTACATTGAACAACTGTTGGCTATTGCAGTTTAAAACCAATACTAAATCAAAATTAATTGTTTTCAACTTTCAAAAAGTACAGAAGCATCTCTGATCCAAAAATTTGTTGCAGAAGACCCTGAAGTGAGTATTTTATGTGTGAAACCCCACAAATACCCGGAGTTAATGAAATTCTATGAAAAGGATTAGGCTAAAATTCTTCTACGATTGTGTTACTAGGTATTGCTGAAAACTGGGTTTGCATACTTTAAAGACTTTTCCTCAATAAATAAATAATAAATTAACATATATTTGTTTCATTTGTTTAAATTGTGTTAAGCAACTTTAAAAATATAAATATCTAATTATGCACTAAGAAGCATTTATGCATTTACAGAGATCATTTGAAAATTATTTGAACCTTATGAATTATAAGGTTCAAAAGATTATAGTACTTATACATATTTGATTACAATAAATTTATGTTAGAAAAAATTTGAACAGGTAAATTACTTTCACAGCAAATTGTTGATATATGTGAAAATATACATTTTAACTACCAATTTAGGATATTTGTATAAGCCAGACAGTTTACTGTTGTAAACTGTTCTCATCTTTAAAAAGGGAACTTTAAATTGCTAATTAAGGTATTATGTGGGAAAAAATTTGGAATTTGTACGTTTTGGTTGAGGTTAAACGTTACATTATCAACAAGCAGCGTTCTACCATAGAGATATAAAGTTTCCGACGCTGATGCAAAGCAAAAATCTAAACCTAATCGAAATAAAAAATGGAATAACAGAAACAACAGCTTACCTTTAAGAGCGGATGAAATCCTAAAACATCAAGTCAAACACAAGCGCTGAGCTAAACTACATCCTCTCCGTTTGATTCAATCTTACACATGAGCTCAGTGGATGTCGCACAAGCGCGCACACGAGAGTCCACGCAGTGCACGCGCATATGAGGAGAGCGGAAACAATCCGATCTATCGCTGGGCGCACAGACACACACAAACACACATTAAATGGGGATAATTACAGCATTCAATTTACATTTACATTTAGTCATTTAGCAGACGCTTTTTTCCAAAGCGACATACAAATGAGAACAACACAAGTCAGTAGTTTACCTTGAATCCAATTGTTATAGTAACACAATCTGTACATGGCTATCCTATACTGTTGATGCTGCCCTGTTGATGCTGAACTGTTGCTTCAGCTTGCTCAGGCTTTAAACACTATAAAAATGCTTTGTTACAATGTTCTATGGTAAAAAGCTGTATAAAAATGAACTATTTTAACTTTTTGGACTGTGGGAGGAAACCAGAAGAAACCCACACGGCCATGGAGAGAAAATGGAAAAGATTGAAATTAGAACCTGGAATCCTCAGCGCTGAGAGGCAAAAGTTCTAACCAGTAAGCCACCGTGCTGCCATTTGTTGAACATAAAGACCAAAATGATCCTAATTGTTCTTGTAATATTTTAACAAATAAATTTGTCTTTAGGTATAGACACTTATTTCATCAGTTTATTTCAAGGTAGGGCAGCACGGTGGCTTAGTGGTTAGCACGTTCACCTCTCAGCGCTAGAGATTCCTAGTTCGAATCCCAATCTGGGTGGAGTTTCCATGTTCTCCCTGTGTCCGTGTGGGTTTCCTCTGGGTTCTCCGTTTTCCTCCCACAGTCCAAAAACATGGATCAAGGTCAATTGAATTCTCCAAAATTGCCCCATATAGAGTGTGTGTGAGTGAGTGTGCCCAGCGATAGATTGGCACCCTGTCCTTGGTGTATCTGCCCAGCCCCCGAAACCTTCTGCTCTGGATGGGTATGGGGAACCCCAACGCAACCCAGTAGAGGATAAAGCGGAAGATAATGGATGGATTAATGGATGGATGGATGAATGGATGGATGGATATATAATATTTGAAGGTATTACAGAATAGCAGTGAAAACCTGCTCAGATTAAAAAAACATTAGACTGCAAACTTGTTCATGGCAAATAAAAAATGCAGAAATGCAATGCATTGTGGGTTTAGACAATCACGCATCCCAGAATCATCTAAGTATCCAAATATTTAATTATGATTATTTAATAGTAGTTATATTTAGATGAAATACAACACGGTCTAAAACAACCACAATTTATGTGCTTTTCTGGAATACTTAACTATATAACAGTGCATTGGACACCAAAATAAATCTACCTTAAATAATGTACTAGGAACATTATGTAGTTTTTTAAACTGTAGAGAATTTTTTTAGAAAATATCTTTGCAGTAAATATCTGAAATAAAATATATTTTGATTTTAGGTACATCTTGGACAAAGTATTTGCTGCTATATGGTATTACAGTACAGTACAGGATTCCATTACTAATATACAACCTAAATAAACATAAACTTTAAAATGGTTATATAACCTTATAGTAGATTAATTTAACATATTAATATTAATTTAGGCTGCACAGTGGCTTAGTGGTTAGCACGTTCGCCTCTCAGCACTAGGGATTCCCGGTTCGAATCCCCATCTGGGTGGAGTTTCCATGTTCTCCACGTGTCCGCGTGGGTTTCCTCTGAGTTCTCCAGTTTCCTCCCACAGTCCAAAAAGATGGATCAAGTGAATTGAGTTCTCCAAATTGCCCCATGTACAGTGTGTTTGTGTGCATGTCTGAGTGTGTGAGTGTGTGCATCACAGACAGCAATGAGTAAATTAACAGACAGGAGATGGAACACCTGGAGGGTTGGTGCAGAAAGAACAACAACAGCACGGTTGATACAGCTGCTAATGCCCAAGCTGGTATGGAGCCTTTCTGCCTTTTGACCTAATAAAATCATCTTAAATCCAGGTAAAATATATCAAATTTGATCCATAAAGACATTACTAAGATATCACAAACAATAAATGTAAGGACAACATACCACAGTCAAAAAAGTATTGTAATTAAATCATACATGTTCTCATGACTAAATTGTTAAAGGAAAAAATTAAACACAAATATTCATTTGTTCACAAAGATTCATCTTAAATTTGACTATAAAATGTGATTGTGGGTCTGTGCCATTGCACTGATTGCACATAAAAGACAATAATCATTTTTATTATTTATAAAAGTTTAATTGGTATACTGATTGTGGCCATGATAGACAATCTGTATGACTACAATTTATTTAAAAAGCAACCACAAGACAATTTCTTCTTCATTTATCTCATTTTAATCCACTGTGAGAGAAAACCATGATATAAAGATATTTTAATAAGTGTGGGACGGCACGTTAGCTTAGTGGTTAGCACGTTGGCTTCTCAGCGCTGGGGATGCAAGTTCGAAGCCCAATCTGGAGGGAGTTCTCCCTGTGTTCTGAGTTCTCCCTCCCATGTTCTCCCTGTGTCCGCGTGGGATTTCTCTGGGTTCTCTGGTTTCCTCCCACAGCTCAAAAGCATGGATATAAATGCTCTAAATTGCTCTGTGTATGTGCCCAGCAATAGGTTGGTGCGCCTGGGTGTATCTGCCCTGCACCTAAAATGCCCTCCCCTGGATGGGCATGGGGACCCGGGACCACCCCTCCCGCGACCCCAGCAGAGAATTAAGGAAGACAATGAATAAATGAATGAATACAAAGTGTGGTGTTTTTTAAATGCCATTTGTTTAACATTTACATTTAGCACTTTAAAATTTGGCTTTTTTTAATTACTGCCCAAACTAGTATTTTATAAACGAAAATGTTACAGAAATAAGGGGTTAAACGATCATAAGAGCATTACTCTCGACACACTGTCTGTAGCTCTGATTAGTCTGCACGCCGATAGAATGCTAGAGGATTCTGATTTGACGAATATTGCCGGAAATCCACGAAGTCAGCATACAGCATGGCTGTCAGCAGGACCAGGAAGGTTCTAGAACAAACCAACCAGACTCTCATCTGGTTACAAGCAACACTTCCGTGAGAATTTACCACGTTGTAGAGACATTCCAGCTACACAATGTCTGTTATTTGCTATAATAAAGGATGTGGGCAGCGTTTTGACCCCGAAAATAATTGTGATGGTAAGTCAGCAAGGTTGCGAAGTTTATATTTAATGTTTAGGTTCCCGGTTTGTTGACTCTCTTGCTAAAAGGCTAACGTTAGCTTAACTGAATATGCAGTAGAACAGTATCGCTGTTTAAGGTTCCGCCTATAAGTGGAAACTCGATTAGTTGTGTTAATAGTTTAGTTAGCTACTCATGTTCACAAATGTATGAATAGTTGAAATTCAGAAGTAAATGTTTAACCGGAACATTCGCTCCCACGTGAACCTTGCAGATGCGCAGTCAAATACATGATCAAAAATGAAAAACGTAAATACAGTTCTTTTTTTTTCTTGTGTATTAAATGCATGCGGCATTTCGGGCGCTGGACAGATACACCCAGGACCTGGCGCCAATCTATCGTTGGGCACACACAAACAATCACACTCTATATGGGGCAATTTAAAGTATTCAATTTACCTTGAATCCATGTTTTTGAACTATGGGAGAAAACCGGAGAACCCTGCTAACCACTAAGCCACTGTGCCACCCTATTTGGATATTTAAATTTTGTTATTATTTCGTGTCTAATACAAAATATGCCTATTGTTGGTGTTAGCAGAAATATGCCATGTTAAATGTCAATATAACTCTCCCCCCCACAGCTATATTTACAGTATTATAACCATCCTAATTAAAATAAAAAATAACATTTAGGTCTTTAAATAAAGATGTTTTAACTAAAAAAAAAATAAAGGTAGCCTAACTTGAAGCAAAATGTTTGGCCAAACAAAGCAAACTGCAGGAAAATATACCTACAGTTTAACACAGTGGCAGCAATTAGTTCATGGACCAATTGGCCTAAACTGAATTGTTAAAGTAAGACCCAAAGTGCAATGAATGTCTTGAAAGAAAACCCGTGGCTCTTTGCTACTCTCACACACACCATACACAAAAGAAAAAGGTTCTGGAGAATGTCGCTGTCGCAAGGCTAAGTTATAACTATTTGACAAAAAGTGACTGTTAAAAGGATATAATGATTTTCTATAACCACTTTTTATATATTTAACGTTTCTGTTTTTTTGTGTAGAAATCAATAGACCTTATTTGCATAATTATGAAACCAGGAAATGTATTAGATGCATCTTGTACACAACTGTTATAAAGATTTTTCTCTTGTTTCCTGTGTTTTAAACTGTGGAAGCCCATTTTGCCACTAAAAAGGAAAATAAGGCAAATGTATCTCAGAATTCTGACTTTTAATCTCAGATTTCTGACTTATAATTTTAAATTTTAATTTCAAAATGAATTTTTATCTTTTTCTGACTTTTGACTTTTTTCTTTTCTCAATTGCAGAAATGGACTTCCATATTAAACATACATTTTTATTTTTATTTACAGATGCATGCACTTATCACCCTGGTGTACCAGTTTTTCATGATGCATTAAAGGTAATAATACCTAATAAAGTACTACAATAGTATAAACTCTTTTTTTATTTTTTGAATTGTTTTTTTAGATGTAAGATTTAATAATTAACTATGCTGTTTTTATGTGGCTTACTAGGGTTGGTCGTGTTGTAAAAGACGGACAACTGACTTCTCTGATTTCCTGAGTATTGCAGTAAGTAGAATTGAAGGCTGTAGTTTTTTAATGGATATATATCCATTGTAGTAGTTGTCAATGCCTTACTACTTTATCAGCACCTGCTTGGTATTCGCTATTTAGTATTACAACTTCGACATTCCTGCTTTATGTTAAACATTTTGTTGATGGCGTTAAAATTAGTTTTCACATCTTCATTGACCATATTCAAGCAATATTTTTTTTCAGCTGTGTATGAAGAATTACCTGCCTTTTCTGTATATAACTATGCTCATTTTTTGGTTAATCAGTTTTACTTACTATATAGAAAATAATTTGTCGTTTTACAATAACTGGCTGTGATCCATCTGTTTCTCTACATACTTTATTTATTCCCTTTGTTCTGTTATTCAGTAATCAGGACTAGACCTGAGACAATTAATCATTTTTGCAATTAATGGTGATTAAATGTTCCAATCAATTTATCGTAAGAGAGACTCAACATTGTTATGGCCACATTCATAAAAAAATACATCATATGCTGAAATTTTAGAACAATTATCACAATTTGCATGGGACTAAAAACAAAAAAAACACAACTCCGCAGATATTATTTGGAAGGTGACTTATTTTTAGCAATACACCATTAGGACATACCAGGTGACAATGTCATTGATGACCCTGTTGTACTATTTATTACTCTCAGGTACACATCCAGTGATATCATATGAGCTATATTAGTTGTGTAATCCAAGAATTTTTGTTATTCATGTCATGTCTGATATCCGACACATATGGGAAGGTAAAGAGAGATAGAGAGCACTGGTCTCTGTGGTCAGTGGTCCATGAAGTTTTTTTTTTTATTTATATAGCGCTTTTTACAACAGTACATTGTCACAAAGCAGCTTTACAGAATGGAAAGCCTTTAAACCCCAAAGAGCAAGCCGAAGCGAAGTTGGCAAGAAAAAACTCCCTGTTAGGTTGTTATTTTAAGGAAGAAGCCTAGGGAGGACCAAGACTCAGTGGGGGACTCATCCTCCTTGAGCGGCCAGGCAGCAACAACAGTGTAGGACATCCATGAATGTATTAAGGTAGCAGTCAACTATAGCTCCTTCTAGCTTTGCATAGTAATGGCTCTTTTTTTGTTGAAGGCACTAAAGAGGGCAAAAAACATGACTTTCCAAATGATCCAGTTTCATGCTCACTAGGGGTCACAGGTGGTTAAGTAAAATCCTCTCCCTAGCCTTTATCAGGAGTTAATGTGAGTAGTATGAAACCACAGTTAATTCCTCTAAACATAAACTCTTCAAAATTAGTATCTGATTGAGTATATACAGTCATGGGCAAAAGTTTTGAGAATGATCCAAATAGTTATTTTTACAAAGTCTACAGCTTCAGTTTTTATAATGGCAATTTGCATATACTCCAGAATGTTATAAAGAGTGATCAGCTTAACAGCAATTAATTGCAAAGTCAATATTTGCCAAGAAAATGAACTTTATCCCCCAAAACACATTTCAACTTCATTGCAGCCCTGCCTTAAAAGGACCAGCTAACATCGTTTCAGTGATTGCTCCATTAACACAGGTGTGGGTGTTGATGAGGACAGGGCTGGAGATCAATCTCTCATGATTAAGTAAGAATGACACTACTAGACACTTTAAAAGAAGGCTGGTGCTTGGCATCATTGTTTCTCTTCTGTTAACCATGGTTATCTCTAAAGAAACATGTGCAGTCATCATTGCACTGCACAAAAATGGCCTAACAGGGAAGAGTATCGCAGCTAGAAAGATTGCACATCAGTCAACAATCTATCACATCATCAAGAACTTCAAGGAGAGAGGTTCCATTGTTGCCAAAAAGGCTCCAGGGCGCCCAAGAAAGACCAGCAAGCGCCAGGACCGTCTCTTAAGTGTTTTAGCTGCGGGATCGGGCTACCAGCAGTGCAGAGCTTGCTCAGGTATGGCAGCAGGCAGGTGTGAGTGCATCTGCACGCACTGAGAGGCAGACCCTCTTGGAGCAAGGCCTGGTCTCAAGGAGGGCAGCAAAGAAGCCACTTCTCTCCAGAAAAAACATCAGGGACAGACTGATATTCTGCAAAAGGTACAGGGAGTGGACTGCTGAGGACTGGGGTAAAGTCATTTTCTTTGATGAATCCCCTTTCCGATGGTTTGGGACATCTGGAAAACAGCTTATTCGGAGAAGACGAGGTGAGCGCTATCACCAGTCTTGTCTCATGCCAACTGTAAAGCATCCTGAAACCATTCATGTGTGGGGCTGCTTCTGAGCCAAGGGAATCGGCTCTCTCACAGTCTTGCCTAAAAACACAGCCATGAATAAAGAATGGTACCAGAATGTCCTCCGAGAGCAACTTCTCCCAACCATCCAAGAGCAGTTTGGTGATTAACAATACCTTTTCCTGCATGATGGAGCACCTTGCCATAAAGCAAAGATGATAACTACATGGCTCAGGGAACAAAACATAGAGATTTTGGGTCCATGGCCTGGAAAATCCCCAGATCTTAATCCTATTAAGAACTTGTGGTTAATCATCAAGAGACGGGTAGACAAACAAAAACCTACACATTCTGACAAAATGCAAGCAGTGATTGTGCAAGAATGGACTGCTATCAGTCAGCATTTGGTCCAGAAGTTGATTGAGCATGCCAGAGAGAATTGCAGAGGTCCTGAAGAAGGGTAAACACTGCTAATATTGACTTGCTGCATTAACTCATTCTGTCAATAAAAGCTTTTTCAACTGTCAATAAAAGCTTTTGTTACTCATAATATGATTGCAATTGTATTTTTGTATGTGATGAAAACATCTGATAAACACACATAAAAACCAGAGGGCAGCAGATCATGTGAAAATATAATATTTGTCATTCAAAACATTTGGCCATGACTGTACAGTACCACTCCACAGAATGGGTTTTCATGTAGAAACTAATTTTATTAGGAATTATGACCTGTTCTAAACTTCTTCTTCACTTTCTTAGTTGTGATAAAGATACATGATTGAGGAGATCCAAGAGTGAGAGGCAACGAGCTGGTGTATGATGTGTAATAAGGAGTGTACTTGAAAAGTCCTGTGCAAGGAGCATGGTTTTGATTTCTTTCAAGTAACTGGGGTAGAGTGTAGTACAAAGAGAAGGTGTGATTGTGACTCTGGCTGATTTTGATCCATGTTCATAGGAATGTGTGCAAATGTGCAATTGAACATGGTGAAAGTAATGAGTAATGATGTGTAATGTAATATGAGACAGATGAATTGTAAATTGTCTGTAAATTTTAAACTATAAACTGCTGTTGTGTGTAAGTGGAACTAATGTATGAATAATAAATGTAGAAACAAAGATATTGAACTAATAAAGTTACTTGTGGTTAGCACTTGAAAATTAATGACATTTGCTGCACCGAATAAGCTGCCATGTCTTGGGCGGGATCAATGTTGTGCATGTTATTAAAAATTATTTACAGCTACAAGTAACATTTTTCAATGGTAATTAGTAATTTGTTTTACAATATCTGCATACAGAATTTTTTTTGCTTGTATATACATTACACCTGCATACAGACCAAAACTCGCCACTAAATTATTGGTCTTGTTCTTAAAGAGGAGATTTTGTAACTTTGGGAGCTTTGTACTGAACCTAGACTTTTTCTTGTAAATAATGGGTTATGGTAAAAAAAAAAAACTATGTAATTGCAAGTGTACAATTGAGGAAAAAAAACAATGTGAAGATCCAGTCACATCAAAACATATTGATTTGACCTTGTAATACTGACAAAGAAGTACTGTTCCTTAATTTTTTTCAGGGTTGCACAAAAGGACCTCATAACCAGGAGAAGCCACCTGAACCAATCAAACCTGAGGTGAAATCCTCAGGGGAGAAGAAAGACATTAATGACTTTAAGCCAAAGTTTAATCAGTCCATCATTCAGGCACCAAAACCTGTCGAAGCTATTCAGCGACCAAGGTAATACTAAATACAGGTAACAAGTTTACTAACTGGACTGTATCTAAAAAAGCAGTATGGTTTATTTTCAGTGTAGATGTTTTTGCACAGAGGCATATAACTTATTGATGTGGTTTATGTACAGTTCAGATGAACCAATCTCAAGATTACAGCAGAAGGTCTCTGCTTCACTTAAACAAGCCTTAGAAAAGCTGAAGCTGTCTGAAAATGCAACTGATGTAAAAGGTGAGTTTACTACATGCTATTCTTTTGTGTGTTGTATTCTTAATGGAAAGATGCATTTGTATTTTTTATCACAGAAGAAGAAAGTGATGAAATAAAGACTGGAACATCTTGTAAGAATGGAGGCTGCAATAAGGTAAATTCATTTAGAAATTATTGTTTCTGGAGGATGGGGCATGCCTTTCCCAATATGTTATGTTTTCAAAGAGTCTGGTTTGAAAACAAGTTCAGATTGCTTGACCAAGATAAGCTTGAGTGAACCTTTGTGTACTACACAATTTTCTTTCAGCTATTGATGCTGACTGCCAAAATAATCTGCAGACTAAAGTCAGCCACCACGGGCTGTAATGGACTAATATTCTGGGCCAAAATCAGGATAGAAACTGTAGTGCAGTTTCTGCTTTTGCCATTGCTTACATTTCTAATGTTCCACACAGATTTTGAATAATAGCACTGGCATTAGTCGTACTTTTACATCTGCATCTGCCACAGTACACTTAGATTAGTCATGCTTTCCGTTGTGCTGCAAGGACCTGCTATAAAGTAGAAACAGAGACAGGGACTCAAAGTCTTTGTTCAATTCAAGTCTAATTGTTCAGTTTTAATTTTGTGCTCAAATCAGATTTACCTATCTAAATGTTTCAGAGTCATTTAATCAAATGACCTGTATCTGTCTTTGATATAAACACATGTGGCACTTTGATCTGTTTTCACACCAGATGGTAGTATCCCTTTAAAATATGTCATTTAAATGCTTTTTATTTGCTATGAAATATCTAAATTAATATTTTTGCCTTGCAGACCTTCTGTGGTCCAGAAAGCAACGAAGAAATTTGCTTATATCATGCTGGATTCCCCATTTTCCATGAGGGGTAAAATCAAATTGCATATAAATTTAAATATTAATGCAGTATTAAATAGTGTAATTCAAAGTAAATAATATATGGTTTACTACCTCGTAAGGATGAAATACTGGAGCTGCTGCAAAAGGAAAACATCTGACTTCAACACCTTTCTGTCTCAGGAGGGTTGCACCAAAGGAAAACATGTATGGTGCAAAAAAGACATGGTGTGTGTTTTTTTTTTTGTTTTGTTTCTTTATGGTTTGAAATAATATGGCAGTACATTTTATTAAATGTGGTTTAATGCTTTTTAGTTTATTAATTTTTCCTAGTGTTGTGGTTTAAAGGTATTCTTCATAATGGGGAATTTTAATGCTGTACCGTCTTAATTGTCTCAATTTGTATGTTTTCAGGGTAAAAAAGTGGTGCCATGCAGGTTTGATTGGCATCAAACTGGGAGTCAGGTCACAATCACAGTTTATGCCAAAAACTCTATTCCTGAGCTTAGCTATGTTGATGGAAACAGTACAATGGTATGCCTTTTTATTTTTTATTTTACAATATATGGTGTTAAAGTAAATACTCAAAGTTTGAGTGTGGAAGGTAAATTATTTGAACCTAAATTATTTATTAATCTTTTTTCTTCAATTATTCTTTTTGCTTGATGGAGTCCAAAGTGACCATAAGTAAGATCAGTGTTGTCAGTGCAGTATGTAGCATTTTGAATCAGATAATCAATTACTAAAAATTCTGTTTTTCATTGGTCTAAATAAGAAGTATTTGTTATTTTTAATAAATAGTTTAATACCTAGTGTTTTGCATTTAAATATTAAAACCGGGCATCACTGTGGCTTAGTGGTTAGCACATCCGTCTTATCTCAGCACTGGGGATTCCGGTTCAAATCTAGGTGGAGTTCATATGTTCTCACTGTGTCTGTGTGGGTTTCCTCCGGTTTCCTCCTACAGTCCAAAAGCATTGTTAGGTAAATTGACTGCTCTAAATTACCCATAAATTGTGTGTGTGTGTGTGTGAGTGTGAGTGTGCGCACGTGCCGAGCGATAGATTGGTGCCCTGTCCTGGGTGTATCTGCCTAGTGCTATCTGACATAAGGGCAATAAAAGTTTTACTGCTTTTATGATATTTGTTACCCATTTAGACTGTTTTTTTACAAAATGTTATTTCACATTATCTGGACAGGGTCATATGTTAATATGTATATAAATAATGATAACATTGCAGTGAATTGTAATATTTAATAATAGTAGTGTTTTGATCATTGGAAAAACATAATAAATCATAAGTTTAAGTTTATTGGCTGTTTTATTACAAAATAGTAGACTAGTATGTCATATCAGAAGTCAATGCTGTTTGCTGGATGCTGTTTTAAAATATTCATAACCTACAAATGTCATTTTATTACCTGGAAATTGTGTAATTTTAATTAATTATAAAAAACATCTTGTTATACATGTAATGCTGAACCAAAGCAAATCTTTTCAGGTGGATATCCAAATTATATTTGATGGTGATAAGGAATTTAAACAGAAAATCATTTTATGGGGTGTAAGTAGATTTCATTACTATTTATTGTTGCATAATTCATACCATGCACCAACTCAGTTCTGTCATTTTTGTTATAGGTTATTGACACAAGTAAAAGTATGGTGAATATGATGGCTGCTAAGATTGAGATTGTGTTGAAGAAAGCTGAGCCAATGTCTTGGGCACGATTGGACCTGCCACCAGCAGTCATTCCTCTCAAAGAAGAAGAGAAAAAGATTGAGAGTGACATTGATAGTGATTGAATACAGAAGTCAAGGAGCATGCAATACTGTATTGAACCTCTAACCTCATAAGATCAGTTTAATTGGACAACAAAATGTCAACCAACTGCATGTAGGGCATTTGATCACAGAAACCCTAAAAGGACTTGGTTAAAAATCCATTGAAATTTGGGGCTGTAATATTCTGAGCAGGAAAGTGTCTGGTGCACATAAGAACTTTGTATGTTAAGGAACCCGGCCCAGTGACCACTAAATAAAATATTAACTCAGTCTTTATTTCTCTTTGCTAACAGGCTGCCTTACAAAATATAAGCCGGGTTACCAGGCTGCTCTAAAAAAAAATCATTCACATTCTATATATATATATATATATATATATATATATATATATATATATATATATATTGTAAATCACAGAGGATTTTCTTTACAATTATTGTTCTTTATGAAAAAATGTGTGATATTTATGTATGACACTGAACTCAGCTGTTGACTGCAGTTTTCATGTTGGTAGCAGACTCCAAGTCCACATCTTTTAATATCTATCTGTATGTTTGAGTTAATATTAAACATTACATTCAGCAGTAAACTACGCTACAACAGTCATTAAATATATATCAGCGTTAAACTAAACTACAGCAGTCATTAAATATATATATATATAGAGAGAGAGAGAGAGTCTATGCAACCCAACCCAGCCACAACTGTTTATAGTGCATAGGCTGTTTCGTTGCCCTTTGTCCAATAAATGCTGGTATTTATTATTATCCTCAATAGTAATGTGGTTTAGTAAAGAAATTGATGCAATTAAAAAAAAAAGAGAGGGAGAAAATACTTGATTCGAAGTTCTAATTCAAAATTTTCCCATGTAAGTAGACAGAAGGAATAGGAAAAAATGTCACTTGTGTACACCAGATAATTTGTCAACCCCTTCGTTTTTACCACAGTCCCTCCAGGAGCTCTGTGTGTTATTTTTATAAGAACAATGTGTTTTAGATTGGTATTATTCATTTCAGCTTGTAATATGTAAATCTGTTTCTATGTCCCTTGAACATTCCTTTCCACTTACTACACTGATCACATTAAACAGCTTTTCCTGCTGAAGACATCACTTGAAAGCTTAGACCATGTCATTAGAACTTCATAAAAGCTGCGTTAACACATCTATTTAACTAGCTTGCTAGAAAAGATGACTTGCCTTAGATTTTGGAAAATCTGTATTTTTGCATTACCATGCCTATAAACTGATTAAAACATATTTGCACCAATACACTCTAGAGTTGCTGAAGTTACTGTAATTCACATTAAGGGAATGAGTTAACATCTTACTGCAATTTATTGCCTCGGGTGGAAGGGAAACATAAACTCACTAGCCTCATTTCTACACAAAGTTTTTTTTTTTTTTTGCACCACTTATTGTATAGCTGAATTTTAGTTTCACAGACTGATCTGTTACGCTACAATGTTAGTCAGTTTCCATTTTATTTAGGACCCCTAAAGAGGAAGTATAAGGGTGGTGGATGATTTTCAGTACTGCAGTGATACTGAGATGGTGGTGTGTTAGTGTGTATGCTGAATCAGACAAAGGTACTGCTGAACAGAGAACACCACCCTAAAGTCATGGACAAAAGTTTTGAGAATGACACAAACATTTTCACATGATCTGCTGCCCTCTGATTTTTATGTGTGTTTTTCAGATGTTTTTATCACATACAGAAATATAATTGCAAATATATAGCAAAAACAACAACAAAAGCTTTTATTGACAGAATGAGTTAATGCAGCAAGTCAATATCTGCAGTGTTGACCCTTCTTCTTCAGGACCTCTGCAATTCTCCCTGGCATGCTCTCAATCAACTTCTGGACCAAATTCTGACTGATAGTAGTCAATTCTTGCACGATCAATGCTTGCATTTTGTCAGAATGTGTAGGTGTGTTTGTCCACCCGTCTCTTGATGATTGACCACAAGTTCTCAATGGGATTAAGATCTGGGGAGTTTCCAGGCCATGGACTCAAAATCTCTATGTTTTGTTCCCTGAGCCATGTAGTTATCACCTTTTCTTTATGGCAAGGTGCTCCATCATACTGGAAAAGGCATTGTTGATCACCAAACTGCTCTTGGATGGTTGGGAGAAGTTGCTTTCGGAAAACATTCTGGTACAATTCCGGTTCTGATTTCCATGGCTGGGAAGCAACCCCACACATGAATGGTTTCAGGATGCTTTACAGTTGGCATGAGACAAGACTGGTGGTAGCGCTCACCTCGTCTTCTTCAAATAAGCTGTTTTCCAGATGTCCCAAACAATCGGAAAGGGGATTCATCAGAGAAAATGACTTTACCCCAGTCCTCAGCAGTCCACTCCCTCTACCTTTTGCAGAATATCAGTCTGTCCCTGATGTTTTTTTCTGGCTTTTTTGCTGCCCTCCTTGAGACCAGGCCTTGCTCCAAGAGTCTCCTCCTCACAGTGCGTGCAGATGCACTCACACCTGCCTGCTGCCATTCCTGAGCCAAGTGCAATATTTCTAGCTGCAATACTCTTCCCTGTTAGGCTATTTTTGTGCAGTGCAATGATGACTGCACATGTTTCTTTAGAGATAACCATGGTTAACAGAAGAGAAACAATGATGCCAAGCACCAGCCTCCTTTTAAAGTGTCCAGTGTTGTCGTTCTTACTTAATCATGAGAGATTGATCTCCAGCCATGTCCTCATCAACACCCACACCTGTGTTAATGAGCAATCACTGAAACAATGTTAGCCAGTCCTTTTAAAGCAGGGCTGCAATAAAGTGGAATTAAGCAATTAAGTTTCTAGGCAAATATTGACTTTGCAATCAATTGCTGTTAAGCTGACCACTCTTTATAACATTTATAACACTCTTTATAGCAAATTGCCATTATAAAAAGCAGTAGACTAAAGCAGTAGACTTTGTAAAAATTTATATTTGGAGCACGCAAAACTTTTGGCCATGACTGTAATATACCTGCTCTGATCAGAGTAAAGGGGACTAACAAAGTACAGACAGATGGACTACAGAATTAAATTGTAGAACTATAAAGTCCATCTCCACAGTAATTGGAGAACGGAGGAGCTGTATCTAAAATGGACATACTTTTACCAGATGTTTCTTCCCAAATTACTTACAGATGAGATGTTTTGATTACTGTTTTAAGGCCAGCAGCATTACTGTGTCAAAACAATTTGGTACCCAGACCTGATTTTGGCAAATCTCAGTTAATAGTCTATGGACAAGTGTCAATATAATGAAATCCATTATCTAATATTAAAGGGACGTTAATGACATAGGCTTCTTCAGTACAAGTACAAAGCTAATCATGGGTTTAAAAGTTGCAGCAATCAAAAGGTAAATTCAAGTAGTTTATTTATATAGCACTTCTTACAACAGAAAATGGTCTCAAAATGGGGAGATGTGTCCTCCATTGAGTGGCCGGGCAGCATTAACAGTGTAGGATAGCCATGTAACAGATCAGATGTCAGCATCTGCCAATTTGAAAAACTAAAACCAATGGAACCCTACAAGTCCATGGATCCTGCAGGATTGCCAGTCCAATATAAAGACCAGTTCCATCCAGTGGAGGCATACCTCCACAGCTAGTCACTCCTGCCCTTGATGCAGATACCAGTGCCGTATTAAGTCCTTTAACATTAGTTAAATGGGATGATGCAGGTAACCTTACGTAACCAACTCACACCAAATGTAGAACCAGAAGTATATGGTTACAAGTGGTTGTACATAGGCCCAGAAGTCAAGTTTGTTAGAAGTTATCCTAAACATTTGGATTACAGTCACTGAAACAGTACTCGAGTTGCAAATATTTATTAATACAAAACTGGAAAGCATCAACATGTCAGAAGTCAAACCTCCTTTGGACCGGTTCAGTCCCAAAAACGAAATCCGTTTCAGTAGCCTCAGTCTTCAGGCATTCATCTTCACCATCCTAAAAATTGACACGATAAATGTTTTAGTACCAGCTGTTTAAAAACCTTCAGCTGCATTTCATGCTTATAGGACTTACCTCATTAAAGTACTTCTCTATAAGTGCTTGGGCTGCTCGATATACAGTATTATTTTCATGATTCTGAAGGTGCTCAATACGGTCAAGGCCACCCAACTCCTCAACTAGCAAACAAAGCTTCTCCACCTCACCTAGCTTTTCTGCAGCCTAGAATTAGTTTTAACAATAGTCAAAACTTCCACACAACTTAAGGGTTGTGTACAGTAGGTTGATAAATAAGTATAGCACTCGTACCAAAAAAATGTTATTGATTGCATCAAGTATGACCAAGACAGTCTTAGCATCTTTAACTTGCAGCAAGTTGAGGATGGCTTCCAGGGCTCCACATCTGACAAGCTGCACTACCTGCTCCACTGTTCCTCCACTTGTGTAGTTTGTGATTGCCCAAACAGCTTCCCTCTGAGTCTTAAAGTCCGCCTGAAATGTTCCCAAACACATTTAAATTTTAGTTGTAACCATTTTGCATAAGCAGATCCATCTGTCAATTAGGCAGGATCTAGTGTTGCTCAGATAATTTGGAAACCCTATTAAGGACTAAACTCTATACATTTGCCACCTACATTTTTTAGAAGGTCAACCAGGTGAGGTAGCAGACCACAAGTAATAAGTTGCTGAATTTGTTGGCATGGACCAGCTGCAATGTTTGACACAGCCCAGGCTGCCTCCTTCTGCACACTAGGTTTTGGGTGATGCATGAGTTTAGGCAGGGCACCCAGTACACCAGCATCAATTGCCATTTGAGTCTGCAGATCTGAGCCACTCACAATGTTTCCAATAGAACGGAGAGCTGGGGTCTTTCATGAGTTTTGAGGTCACCATAAAAGAGAACAAAGACTTTAAACAAATCAAACCACAGGCAGATTTTTCCACTTTGTTTTCTAGCTTAGAAACGCTTACCACCACTGCAAGCTCTTCAAAACCCATAAGCTCTACAAGCTTTTGAAGGACCCCGGTTTTGATCACAATGTCTATGCGCTCATTGGGCCCATCAGTGAGGTAAGAGATGGCCCAGCATGCATCAGACAGGACAGACTTGTCACTGTGGTGGAGCAGCTGGATAATGGCAGGAAGCATTTGCTGGACAGCAGAGAACCTAGGGAAAGGATTCTTGTTCCTGCACAAGTTTGAGAGCGTCCAGGTCAGGTTACGTAGGTAGCCAACCTAAGATAGAAATCTGGGTCAGTTTCTATGGAAATGAAAATTAGGAATTAAAAGGAACATTAAACATTAAAGCTCAATATACAGGAACATCAGGTGTAAGTCGAGCCAGCAGCGCAGGAATAACATTGCAGTCGATAAGTGCATCACGATAAGTTGGGCCATCACCTGTAGGAACACAAGAAACTTAAAATGAAAGTTTGTTCTTTAAAGTATTCATTCAGAATGAGCCACAAAATACCAACAAGTCATTTAGACCATGTCTAATGAAAGCTAGACAATTGTGTACAAACTAATTTTACCAAAATAGCAGGCAGATTAAGGTGGTTACCTGCAATGTTGCCTAGGGCCCAGACCGCCTGTTCACTTATGTTGAGCATTGGAGAACCAAGAAGGGCAATAAAGGCAGGGACAGCACCATGTTCTACCACCTGTTGGGTGTGCCATGATGTGCCAGATGCCACATTAGTCAGGGACCAGGCGGCCTCAAACTGCAGAGTAGGGTCATCATTTCTCCCCAGGAACTCAACAAATCGAGTTAGCAACCCTGCTTCTACAATTTCTTTCAGTGGAGGATTCCGCTCACGTGACAACAGCTTCCTTAAATAAAAGGAGCACTTAAGAGCATAAACGTGACACTTCTAGACAGTAACACATAAAACCTACCTGGCTGTTTGACAGCCCTGCATCTGTCTCTCAGGATAATCACTGTTAACATTCGCAAGAATCTCTTGAACAGTTGCTGAGATCACCTAGTCATAAACAAGACAATATTAAACAAAGAGGTTTTACTAGTTTTTAAAAATCACCACACTATGCTCCTTAGCTAGAACCTCTTGGCTGTCAGTGTTGTACTCAGGAGACAAAGGTTCTTCATCAGCTTGGGAAGAGATATTTCGTCTTTTAAGAATGCTCTCCACTCTTTGAGCTTTCCGGAGCTCCACACACTCTGCAACTCTCCGTTCACGCATTTTCTTCAGAATCGTAAAGACAGTAAAAGGTAGATGTTTTGCAGCACATTTACTCAGTTAGAACGAATAAGTTAAACTTACCGTGGGTTCTTTGCCTCGGTTTTTAAACTTAGACATGCGCTTATCAGTCAGATTTTCAGTAGGCATCCTGATTTTTTTTTTTGTTTGTTTCTCACACAATATTGACCTACAGGTACCTGTGCTACTGATGCCCAAAACCCAGCAGCATTTACCACTGCAATAACAAACATTCCCTGAACCAGGCTAAAATATTTAAATGCTGAGGTTAATTAGATCAGGTGATGCTAATCATTAATTAGTAGTTTCCTTTCCTGTGTTGCTGAGTAATGTTTTAATATGAGAATTAAATTGTAATAGGTTGACGTGAATTGAAATATTGTTTTTTGGAGGGTGGGGCTGGGGGTTATCCAAGCAGACCATATAGTTGTCCTTAAAATTACTTTTAATCTATTTTAGTGATTCACAAATTCAAGCACTACCAGTAATAATGATGAAAGATTCTTTTATTTTTAAATGCATTAGGCTTTTGACAAATTATTAAAGATTACGAATCATATATAATTATCTTGATTTTAAGCAGAAGGACAAGATAAGAAAACAAAACAGATATTAGTTAGTTTTATAGAGCTTTAACATTAAATCACATGGAACACGGAGTACACAAAAGTTTTTTGCCATGTTATACATGAGGGTGTGATAGCTCAGTGATTAGGTTGTTGGGCTCAAATCCCAGGTTCACTGAAGTTAACAATGTTAACAATGTCTTTGAATAAGTCCTTAACCGTCACCCCTTCAGGGATGCTGTATCAACCCTATGTTCTGACCTCTACCAAGTTGCTTTAATTAAAAGTGTCTGCTAAAATGTACATGTTCCAAATGGTATTTTTCTTACTGTTCCATTTGCACAATACTCCTTCTTTGCTGTAGCTTTGCAAATCATTTATGATTGAAATGCATAATAACTTTAATAATAATAATAATAATAATAATAATAATAATAATAATAATAATAATAATGAGCTCAGTGGTTATTTTATTGGGCTATCAATCTGAAGGTTATGGATTCCAATCCCAGTGAATTACCATTGTGGTTTCTTGAGCAAGGCCCTTAACCCTCATTGCTTAGTGACCAAATGTAATAATTACATACATTTATATATAAATCATTCATTCATTATCTCTCGCTTATCCTCTATTAGGGTCGCGGTGGGGTTCCCCATGCCCATCCAGGGGAGAACGTCTCAGGCGCGGGGCAGATAGACCCAGGACAGGGCGCCAATCCATCACTCACTCACACAGACACACTCTATATGGGGCAATTTTGAGAATTCAATTAACTTGATCCATGTTTTTGGACTGTGGGAGGAAACTGGAGAACCCGGAGGAAACCCACGCAGACACGGGGAGAACATGGAAACTCCACCCAGATGGGGATTCGAACCAGGAATCCCTAGCGCTGAGAGGCGAACGTGCTAACCACTAAGCCACCGACATTTATATATAATGCACTTTATAATTTTATTTATAACGCATTATAAATAAAATATTTTATATAAATTTTATTTATAATGCACTTTAATTTCAGAATCTTTTGCCCTTTAATATTTAGTCTATAGTCACTAAATGACTATTCAGTGTTTTGCAGTATGTGATGTTTTGGGGCACATCTGTTTTATACCATCTTACGTAATTAATCCAGTTATTTATAGCGTCCTTCATGAATCATGATTGTAGGCGAGGTTTCGGACGTCATGGGCCTGCAATCCAGTTTGAAATACGTATTCTGTTTGGTAAGTCTACGTACTTTAATCGGTTTTATAGACGCTGGCGCCACCCAGCGAACACCTGCTTTATGCCATGATGGTTCTGTAGGAGTTGGAGGAGGAAAATTCCTCTGTGTCACTGCTGCTGTTGATAAGGGGCTGCTGCTCGGAGGTGAGTGCCTTTCGCTCTCGTCTTGACAAGAGTCTGTGCACTTTAACTGGAACTATAACTAAAAGAGCAAAGCAAAATGCACCCAAACAAGCAGCGACCAAAAGCCACGGCCAGATCTCTCTCACTTCCTCTAAATAGAAGAGAAGCTGATCTAGGAACTGCACACCTGTGAACACAGCCATCCAGAGAAATGTTATAACAAAAATATTAACCTGAAACCATAAAAGCAGGTAGTTTTGGTCATTAAATTTGCTTGGCTAAGCAGTTGTGACAGTATTCATAATGTAAAATAACACCTTTGACCCCTTCACATTCATATCAATCCATTCATTATCTTCCGCTTTATCCTCTACTAGGGTCACGGGGGGTTCTGTATGAGTGAGTGTGTGCCCAATGATAGATTCGCACCCTGTCCTGGGTGTATCTGCCTAGTGCCCGAAACATTCTCTAATATTTTGTTGAACCACCTTTAGCTTTGATTACGGCATGCATTTGCAGTGGCATTGTTTCGATAAGCTTCTGCAATGTCACAAGATTTATTTCCGTCCAGTGTTGCATTAATTTCTCACCAATATCTTGCATTAATGATGGCAATCTGACTGCTGCACAAAGCCTTTTCCATCACATCACAAAGATTCTCAAGGGGGTTAAGGTCTGGACTCTGGACTGTGGTGATCCATGCTCCCTGAACCACTCTCTCACAATTTGAGCCTGATGAATCCTGGTATTGTCATCTTAGAATATACCCGTGCCATCCCGTGCCATCAGGTCAGCTGACTACCTGAATATACTAAATGACCAGGTTATTATATCAATAGACTTATTTTTATAAGTCTATTGATATTATAACCTGGTCATTTAGTATATTCAGGTAGTCAGCTGACCTCGTTCTTTGAGGAATCTAGACCTGATCAATTGCAGCAGCCCCAAATCATGGGACTGCCCCCACAGGCTTGTACAGTAGGCACTAGGCATGATGGGTGCATTACTTTACCTGCCTCTCTTCTTAGCCTGATGTGCCCATTACTCTGGAACAAGGTAAATCTAGACTCATCAGACCACATGACCTTCTTCCATTGCTCTAATGTCCAAACCTTATGCTCCCTTACAAATTGAAGCCTTTTTTCTGGTTAGCTTACATGATAAGTGGTTTTTGTAAGGCTACACCGCTGTTCAGTCCCAATCCATTGAGTTCTCTTCTCACTGATTTCACCAAACATTTGAAGTGATTGCCGATCACACTTATTCAGGATTTTTTGCGGCCACATTTCCTCCTCAAAGACAATGGGTCCCCACTATCCTTCCAGTTTTTAATGATGAGTTGGACAGTTCTTAACCCACTATTAATTGTTTCTGCAATCTCCTTAGATGTTTTTTCTGCTTGATGCATGCCAATGATTTGACTCTTTTCAAACTAACATTTTGTCCACGACCATGGGATGTGTCTTCGAAATTGTTGTTTAAGACATGAGAAACAACTCATTGCACCAGTTGGGGTAAAATAACTTGTTACCAGCTAAAATATAATCACCCAGGCAGTAATTTCCAATAGGAGGCTTGCACCTGTTTGCTAAGCTACATCCAGGTGGCAACCTTTTTTTTGGCCAGGCAGTGTATGTGTATGGTAAAAGGTAAACACCTTGAACAAAGGTTGCATAAATAAAAATTAAATTTTGTTCAAGATATAAATTGTACATATATACATTCTGAAAATGTAATTAAAATTTGGGAGAAATCTAAAAAAAAAAGTAAATAATCATTGCAACCTGTATTTATCTGTCATTTTTAAGAAATGACTTTATAAAAGTAAACCTTTTTTTTATTATTTTTTTTTAATAACATAAATGTTAGGGCGGCACGGTGGATAAGTGGTTAGCACGTTCGCCTCTCAGCGCTAGGGATTTCCGGTTCGAATCCCCATCTGGGTGGAGTTTCCATGTTCTCCCCGTGTCTGCGTGGGTTTCCTCCGGGTTCTCCGGTTTCCTCCCACAGTCCAAAAACATGGATGAAGTCAATTGAATTCTCAAAATTGCCCCATATAGAGTGTGTCTGTGTGCGTGAGTGTGTGCCCAGCGATGGATTGGCGCCCTGTCCTGGGTTTATCTGCCCAGCGCCCGAGACGTTCTCCCCTGGATGGGCATGGGGAACCCCACCGCGACCCTAATAGAGGATGAAGCGGAGGATAATGAATGAAAAACATAACTGTTTATAAGGGTGGCTTAATGTGCTCACAACCTCACAACAAAAGGTTTAAGCAGGGTAGTCATGGTCTTTTTTGGGTGGAGTTTGCATGTTCGCCCTGTGTTTGTGCTATTTGAACTCTTGTCCACAGTTCAAAAATATGTTTGTAGATGTATTAGTATTACAAATATGCCCACAGTATAAATGTTTGTATGGATGTGTTTTTCAGTGATTCACTGCTTTGAATAAGTGGATTATAAATTGAATGAGTGAGCTTTCCATAAAAAAGAACTATCATATGCAACATTGCCTAAAATGTACAAGGACATTTATTTTAAAACACGCTATTGTTCGAGAATTGCTATTGTCCACTAAAATTGATTAATTTATTAAGTCTGCAAGTTCAAAGCTACACACAAATTACCTGAATCCTGAAGATAGAAGTATTCATAACCCATATCCTTGCTGGAGGCAAAGTAGTCTCCATTCTGATAGAGGGGCAAAAAGGGCGCCATGTAGTATTCTCTGTTGTGACCAATAGGTGTGTTGGCTGTTGGGTAGTGGGACTTTTCAGGTTGGTACTTCCTCAGCCACTGCTCATATATGCTAAAAAAAATGGCAGATTAATCTTTTATGTAAATACGATATATATATATATATAGAGAGAGAGAGAGAGAGAGAGAGAGAGAGAGAGAGAGAGAGAGAGAGAGAGAGAGAGAGAGCTTGAACAGTACATATTGAAACCTCAGTCTGCTTAGAAATCTTTGTCTGGGAGAAACCTTGCTGATACAGTGACACAACTGTATCTGTTTCATGTCTGTATTTCAACCTAATTGTGAAATTGATGATCATTTGGTATAATTGGTTGATCATACACCTCTGTAACTACAAGAATTGATACTGGTTTGAAGGCAAAGGGTAGTAACAACAAATCCTGTGTAATTTCGATTTTTGAAAGCATTCTTAGCTTACAGCATTTTTTCATACCTGACTAAAACTTTTGCACAGAAGATCCATTATATTCACACAAACTGTCAGCACAATCCACTCTCTTTATCAACCCTGAGCACAGCTCACAGTCCCCTTTATGTTCCCTGCCTGCAAGTCATGCTGAGAAAACATATGTATATATGTTTTCAGCAAGGCATCTTTGTACAACAAAAATATTTTTCAGTTTTCAGTTATTTATACCCTTCTCACAAATTTATAGCAAAAGGAAATTACAACTATCAAACCAATATATCCTACAATTATCCTTTATTCTTTAGTGGTGATGACCTTAACTCTATCAGGTTTGAGGGCCTCTCATTAGGACTTAAGTCAGGATTCTGACTGGGTCACTGCAAAATATTAAGGTTGTATATGTGTGTCTGTGTGTGTGTATAAACATCTACCAGATCATTGCGTGCTAAAGATATATTAGTTTTTATATATGTTTTTTCACCATCATTACTTGACTTTTGAAGCTTATTTCATGTCTCTGGATAAATGAGAAACTTAAATTTGCAATATTCATGTATATTCTAATCTCCCTGAGCTGTTTCTCACCTGTCTACAAATGCATGATGAAGTAGAAAAATGGGGTCATTGGCTGAGCCCTGCACTGATGACATTGTGCCATTCAGGAAAACATGCAAAGCTGCGTGCATGCTTAGCTTAGCACTGTTTCCAAGTCCTGTACGAGGATTGCCAAGCCCTGGATAATAAGAGAGGTTTAGTTAGAAGTCAAGTCAAGCCAAACAAAATCAACAAAATGTCCTTTTGTGTATCTGTCCTGGGTGTATCTGCCCAGTGCCCGAAACGTTCTCTCCTGGATGGGCATGGGAAACCCCACTGCAACCCTAATATGGGATAAGGCGGAAGATAATGAATGAATGAATTAATGAATTAATATTTATATTTGGGGCGACACGTTGGCTAGATTTAACGTACATAGAGTTAACGTAAAGTGAAGGTTCTAAATTGTTGCATATAGAGTGTGTCTGTGTGTGTGTCTGTGGGAATGAATGAATGAATGATGTTTATATTTGAAATATTTATGTTGACTGTCAACAACAGTATCAAACCTTCCAGTGTGTTCCTGAAACTCATGTTTGCCGTACGATCCATTGATCCAGTATCATACTGGGACAGGCTGAGAGTAAAATCTACTTCAGAAGATGTTGGCAGCCCATCTGCCAGGTTTTTATCATGGTTCCCAGGGTTGCGCAATAAGGGTCCTTCCTCTGTGCCATCACACAGCACACCTCTCAAACTATATTCAGGTTCTCGTGAGCAAATTACCTATAGATAATTATTTAACATTAGTCATCATGATCACACAATGATATAAAAAAAAAAAAAACATTTAGTGTTAGTGCCCCAGTATGTTGACATGTTAGAATAAATACTATGTGATGTAAAAACGGCCAAAATCAATTTGACATTACTCTCTAAGGGTGGTACTATGGTGTAGTAGATGAAGTGTCCTACAAGATCCTACATTGTACCACTTGTTCCAGAGTTTAATATTTTTCTACAGTATTAAAAATTTTAAATGATATAGAGCAATATTAAGCATAGAGCTCAAGGAAGTCCATACTAATGATATAAGTATTTTATGCTTATATACTGACATTTTATTGGTGTAAAATTACAGTAATATGTACTTTAATCCAGAAAAAAAAACATATTTAGTTATGATACTTTAATAAATAAAGGTGTTGAAATGATTTTTCCAAACCATACTGAAAATTTTATTTCCAAGCCCTAAAAAACGGGGAAAAAATCTGCTTGGTTAAACGTACTGTTCCTACAAAGACCAAACAAATATTTAACTTGTTTGTGCTCTGTCATTGCAGCAGCAGCCACAACAAGAAATACATAGATAAATTAAGAAATATTATTTAGGGAGTTAAAGTAATTGGATCCTCTATTACCTTTCTCTAATTAGGAAAAAGTTTTCTGATACATGTAGCTGGATATTGTTTTTCTTATAGCTGCTAATGCAATAATAATGTGCAAGCTGACAGGTTTTTAAAAATGCATTAATACATAAATTCATATGAAGTTACTGGTGGCACAGTGGCTTAATGGTTAGCACAGTCGTTTCTCGGTCGCTGGGAAAGAAATCCCAATCTGGGTGGAGTTTCCATGTACTCCCCGTGTCTGCGTGGGTTTTCTCGGGGTTCTCTGGTTTTCAACCACAGCCCAAATACAAGGTAAACTAAATGCTCTAAATTGCCCCATATAGAGTGTGTTTATGTGTGTTTGAGTGTGTCTGTGTAAATGTGTGTGTGTGTGATAGAGTGGCACTCTGCCTGGGTGTATCTGCCCTGTAGCTGAAACGTCATGCGGACTACAGTAGAGGATTAAGTGGAAGATAATGAATATGTGCTCTGTCATTGCAGCAACAGCAACAACAATAAGAAGAAATCCATAGATAAATTAAGAAGTGTTATTTAAAGGATCTAGAGTCATTGGATATTCTATAATATTTCTCTAAAGAGGAAAAGTTTTATGATACCTGTAGCTGTACTTTATATTGTGGAATGACAAATAAAATACTTGAATAGCTGGACACTGTATTCCTTATATAGCTTATAATACAATAATTATGTGCAAGCTAACAGGTTTTTAAAAATGAATTACAAAATGCATATGAAGTTACCTTCCACGAGGAGAACACAGATGAAGGACTGATGAAATTGGGGTTTAAGGGGCTTCGACCTCCTACAAGCTGGTCGGTGCAAACCTCGCACTCCTGCGCGTCTCTCCAGTCCCAGTAAGGAACCGTGAAGCTGAAGTCTCCCGTTAACTTTCTGATCTCGTGTTCCCAGCGAAGTAGGAAGGCTCTGTGCCAAGGCAGGAACCCTGGAGCCCAGTGGCCAAAATCTACCTGCGTCCACAAATTGTTCTCCCCACCAAGCAATGCCGGCCGGGACACATAGTAATGCAACCAGACAAACAGATCATACACAGAAACATCCCTAAACATTGTGCCACTCGAGTTCATTATTTGATCGTGGGTGCCTGTAAAAATCACATAATCCTGGCTGATCGTATTTTTGGCGAGGTTGAGGTAAGAAATAAACTTCTGCCTCTCGACGGTCGAAAGGTGGAAAATATTTCGTCGGACCGACTCCCGTCTTTCTGCGCACGAAGGCCCGAAGTAGCCAAACGCGCAATCGCCGCAGTCAGAGCCCATAAAGTTTCGCAAACATCGGCAAGTACGATTATAGAAGTTGAGAGGCCATTTTTCCCTGTCATCCAGCCCTCTAAATGGGTACTGAGGCCCATCGGGTTGTTCGGACACGGTTACGTCCTGGCAGACCCCTCGTCCCGAGAGCGCCCCGCACGCAGATCCATCACCCCTCCACTCCGGACAGCACTGCTTTGAGATCAAAGCTCTAGCATCAGTGCACTGGCGCGGAATCTGCTGCCATGTCTGCATTACAGCTCGCAGGAAAAAGATCAGCAGAACCTGCAAACGCATCGCGAGGAGAGTACAGTTCCACTCTGTATCTTCTGGGAGTCTGTAGGCACCTCGCAGCGGCTTTCCCCACGTCAATGTTCAACACCCCCTTCAGATTCTTTAGATCACATGCCTCACAGCTGCTGGTCATTCTGCTGGAACGGAATTCTTTCCGTAAAATCCACCCGTTGCCTTTAGGCTGTTGGGGAGCGCGTGTTAAAATGTGACCGTTTCTCTCTGTATGCACTTTGTGCATATTATGGAGCGACAACATATTGTAAATTAATATTCTTATTTTTTAAATAAAAATAAAAGAAGAAAACAGCTGTCTCACTATTCACATGAACGTCATTGTTTTGTTTCTCGGTGTTGTTGATATACCAGTAGACCTATTTCAAACGGCAAACTTTTTTTCTGAAAAGGTATATGGCAAAATTACCAGATTCTTAAAATCTAAAATAAATGTGGAGAACATATGTGAGTGTGAAAATGCATGTGCCCCTATAAGATTAGCAGTTGCGTTAAACCTCAAAGCTATCACGTGATTGTAATCTGACTGGAAACCAGAGTTAAGTGGAGAAAAGACCAATACCCTCTTCATGAGTAGTGTATCAAAACCCAAAACTTTCAGGTTGCTGGCTCAATACCCTAACCACTGAACTGTTTTGGTGCAAAATTTGAACGAAAATATAGGTCTGTAATTGAAAAGTGCTTATTCAGACCTTTCTACACATTTTCTACCAAAAAATGGTTAAAGAAAAAAATTAGCTTAGTCAGGTCCTGGCCTTGTTTCCATAAAAATTAATTCATTCATTATCTCCCGCTTTATCCTCTATTAGGGTCACGATGGGGTTCCCCATGCCCAGCCAGGGGAGAACGTCTCGGGCGCTGGGCAGATAGACCCAGGACAGGGCGCCAATCCATCGCTGGGCACACACTCACTCACACAGACACACTCTATATGGGGCAATTTTTGAGAATTCAATTGACTTGATCCATGTTTTTGGACTATGGGAGAAAACCGGATAACCCGGAGGAAACCCACGCAGACACGGGGAGAATATGGAAACTCCACCCAGATGGGGATTCGAACCAGGAATCCCTAGCGCTGAGAGGCGAACGTGCTAACCACTAAGCCACCATGCTGCCCTCCATAAAAAATCAGTAGTAAAACAATTTAGTGTAAGAAAACCAAACAATATGTTTTATATCCCTTATTTCATCCATGCATTATCTTCCGCTTTATCCTCTATTAGGGTCGCGAGGCAGGGGTCGGTCCCCAGGACAGGGCTCCAATCTATTGCTGGGCACACACTCACTCACAAAGACACACTCTATATGGGGCAATTTGGAGAATTCAATTGACCTTGATCCATGTTTTTGGATTGTGGGAGGAAGCCGGAGATCCCAGAGGAAACCCACGCAGACAACATGGAAACCCCACCCAAATTGGGATTTGAACCGGGAATCCCTAGGGCTGAGAGGCGAATGTGCTAACCACTAAGCCACCATTAATACATTTTAAATAATAAATGATTTAGTATAATTTAAATCACGTGAAAATCATCACTTTTTTGTAGATTTTTTATGTAGTTTTATTCGTATTTCACATTCTGAACAGAAGATGGTGCTGTGAACAAACGTAAGTACTGCTTGTAAAAGATTTAGTGATTATAGTGACTGCAGTTTAGCAGCATTAGGTTTATATTTTGCTTACATTTTGACCTCCCAAATAGACAATATTGTTGTCAATAAGTTAATATTTTAATTTTTTTAAATACATCCAAGGACTGTTGATCTGTAATGATTTTTGGTAATGGTTCAAAGACATGGGCAGTACGAACCAAGTTTAATGTAACAATATTTGAAATAAATTAAGGTGTGCAAAAATTAATTTCGTATGCCTTTGTCCTAATTAGGGCCAGGGATCCATAACTCTATTCCATTTTTCAGACTTTACACAGAATGTTCCCTGGTACTCTGTGTATGTATCAAACCCAGGACCATAACAACAAATTGACAGACTGTGCCATTTGGTACATTTTTCATGATGTCCAGGGGACTAAGAAACATTCAATATCACTCACGTTAAAGAAAGCTTGTGAAAAAGAATGTTTGCATGAAGACTAAGGCTTACACTGTAAATAAAGAACCCTCCAGATATAATCAATCAAATGTTATTTAGAAGGGGACAAATAGCAACAGTTAACAGACCAATTTCCTTAAACATCAGCAAGTTGACAGTCCAGTATATCCTGTAAAAAAGAGAGCTACAGAGATCATACAGCAGAACAATGCTCCATCCAAAACACAGGCCAACGCATCAGTGGATATCTGTGGGTTGATCTGTACTATGTTGCTTTACAAAACAGCTAAAGTGATCTCTGAAAAAGAGGGAGCTGATTAAAATAAGTTATACTGCTCATTGCACATTTTATTTTCTGATTTAATAACTAAAAGCCACAATTTCATTTTCATTCATTCATTCATTATCTTATCCGCTTATCCTCTATTAGGGTCACGGTGGGGTTCCCCATGCCCATCCAGGGGAGAACGTCTCGGGCGCTGGGCAGATAGACCCAGGACAGGGCGCCAATCCATCGCTGGGCACACACTCACTCACACAGACACACTCTAAATGGGGCAATTTTGAGAATTCAATTAACTTGATCCATGTTTTTGGACTGTGGGAGGAAACCGGAGAACCCGGAG
>JAFMOD010000276.1:288225-322742 GCA_019802435.1 Corydoras maculifer
GGCACACACTCACTCACACAGACACACTCTAAATGGGGCAATTTTGAGAATTCAATTAACTTGATCCATGTTTTTGGACTGTGGGAGGAAACCGGAGAACCCGGAGAAAACCCACGCAGACACGGGGAGAACATGGAAACTCCACCCAGATGGGGATTTGAACCGGGAATCCCTAGCGCTGAGAGGCGAATGTGCTAACCACTAAGCCACCGTGCCGCCAATTTCATTTTAATTTCATTATTAGATTTACAGTACATTTAGGAATACTATGTTCTAATTAGGGAGGCATGGTGGCATATTGGTTAGCACATTCGCCTCTTAGCGCTGAGGATTCCTGGTTCAAATCCCAATCTGGGTGGAGTTTCCATGTTCTCTCCATGTCCTTATGGGTGTCCTTAGGGTTCTCTGGTTTCCTCCCACAGTCCAAAGACATGAATTCAAGGTCATTTGAAAGCTCTAAATTAAGTTGTCCAATATAAAGGGTGTGTGTGTGTGTGTGTGTGTGTGTGTGTGTGTGTGAGGGCGTGTGCTCAGCAATAGATTGGTGCTCTGTCCTGGGTGTATCTGACCAGCGCCCAGAAACGTTCTCACCTGAATAGGCATGGGGAAACCCCTCACCCCCCCACCCCACCCCCGACTCTAGTAGAGGATTAAGCAGAAAATAATGAATGAATAGATGTTCTAATTAACAGCAAGCACTGCTAAAAAAGCTAATTTAAACAAGTTATCCTATAGTTGGTCTTTGATTTTCTTACTGAACTATAAACCTCTTTAGATAAACCAAGATTTATCAGCAAAAACACCAAATAAACCATTGAGGAGATGAGGAGATATATTCTTATACCCAGATCTTTGTGATAAATGCTTTATATATATATAAATAAAAAAAAAACGTGACAGATAAGATAGACCCACTCTGCTTGGATTATATCGGTGTAAGGAAATGGGAGTACGTACAAAATACTGCATCCGAACCTCCTACGCTCAGTCTGCGCTGCTGATCCACTCTGCTAAGGACGTGTGTAAAGAACATTTGAGGGACGAGTCCCTGTATATTTCATCATCTACTTTCGGCGTAAACGCACTTTACTCTCAGCGCTCTGGTAGAAGATCTGATATGCCATGTGATACTCGCTACTTACAATGCGTGCTCTCCGTGAGTGCACATTACAGCGACAAATCCGCAGCTCTTTAAGACAAAGAATAACACGAGGTAAGATTTCTGTTCGAACGCAACATCGGTGTACGTCCGCTTTTTACGGTCGTGTAGTGTGAAGATTAGTAGGGTTCGCAGTAATTGTATTCTATTTAGAAAGTGGCAATCGGAATTTCATTCACGCGAAACAGAACTATAGACCATGCAATTCCTTTATTGGCGGATTTGGTTTGTTGATATTGCTGATGCTTGTAAGGGAGCTTTTTACTACAGCGTGCGAAGATTTCAGCACCACAGACCCCAGTTCCGGACCTTTCTGCTTATGAGATAGTTGCAGGATACTCAAGTTCACAGAATATAAAACATGTAAGACCAACGCAATGCTGATGTACAAGCTATTTTTGGAAATCCCTACAACAATGTTTCGAAGGCTTTAAGATAATCAGTCATTTTAAAACTGCTGCGATTACTTTACAATGTTTTAGGAGAGGAGCTTAACCTCGATTGGTAATTTTCTAAAACCAATTTAGATTTACTAAATTAACAACTTCATTATCTTCATTATCTAGGGTCACGAGTGGGTTCCACATGCCTATCCAGGGGAGAACGTTTAGTTACACCCAGCACAAGGCTCCAAGCAATCGCTGGGCACATTCACTTAAACAGACACACACACGAACACACTCTATATGGGGCAATTGAAAGCAACAAATTTAATTGAAATCGATGTTTTTGCATAATGGGAGGACACTGGAGAACCTGGAGCAAATCCACACGGACACGGGGAGTACATGGAAACTCCACCCAGGTCGAGATTCGAATCTGAATCGCCATCGCTAAGAGGCGAACGGGTTAACCACTAAGCCACCGTGCTGCCCCCTTTAGATTTTTTTCTTTAATTATCTTCTGCTTATTCCTCTACTAGGGTCGCGGGTGGGTTTCCCATGCTCATCCGGGGAAGAACGTTGCGGGCACTGGGCAGATACACCAAGGACAGGGTGTCTATCACTGGGGACATTCACACAGGCACACACACGAACACACTATATGGGGCAATTTAGAGCATTCGATACCTTGAATCCATGTTTTTGGACTGTAGGAGGAAACCGGAGAACCAGGAAGAGGCCTATGCAAACACGGGGAGAACATCCTCCCACCCAGATCAGGATTTGAACCTGAATCCCCAGCGCTGCGAGGCGGACGTGCTAACAACTAAGCCACTGTGCTGCACCCCCTTTAGATTTTAATAATCAAAATTGGGATAGGAAAAAACAAGAAATTATTTTAATAAACATTAAAGTTTAAGGCTGATTTAATGTATAAAAATAGTTTTAAGAAAAATGTATCTGTCAGATTGAATCTATGAGTATTCCAACGCATTGATTTATGAGTAATTATCTTGATTTTGTGTTTAAGCATCTTTTTTGCATTTACTGTTGCAGATATCATGAAACACCTATTTGCATACAACGCTGACTGATCTGGGACACAACAGGAGATGGGGATTTTGCTTTACTTTGTATTTGCACTGCTTGGAGTCAATATTGGGTTCACAAGGTTGGTGCATGCCCAGTCTAATGAGCGCCGGGTCCTGGCTCATATGCCAGGGGACATTATCATCGGGGCACTCTTTTCAGTGCACCACCAGCCACCAGCAGATAAAGTTCATGAGCGAAAATGTGGTGCAGTCCGAGAACAGTATGGCATTCAACGCGTAGAGGCTATGATGCACACCCTTGACCGCATCAATGCTGACACCAGCATCTTGCCCAATATTACACTTGGTTGTGAGATACGGGATTCATGTTGGCACTCAGCAGTAGCACTGGAACAGAGCATAGAGTTTATTCGTGATACCTTGGTCTCAACCGAGGAGGAGGAAAGCATGACCAAGTGCTCAGCAAGTGGTGGTGGGACACCCATGAAAGGCAAGAAGCCCATAGTTGGCCTAATTGGACCTGGCTCCAGCTCAGTGGCCATCCAGGTGCAGAACTTGCTACAGCTCTTTAACATCCCCCAAATTGCCTACTCCGCCACCAGTATGGATCTTAGTGATAAGTCCCTGTATAAGTACTTCATGAGAGTGGTGCCTTCAGATGCTCAGCAGGCCAGAGCAATGGTAGACATTGTCAAAAGATACAATTGGACATATGTGTCAGCCATACACACTGAAGGTAAGATAATGGATAATATTTTAACTTTCATGACAGTTTTATAATAGTAAGTTTACTTACATTGGTAGCAATTGCTGTAGGAAATAGCGTATTCTAAAAATGATTCTGAAAAAAATTATTTTAAATGGTAAACTCTTTATAGCCAGTAACTCTGCATCCCATGACTGCGTAGCTACCAAAAATGAATTGATTTGTTTAGTTTGCTTAAGAGTAATATTTCTCCAAACTGTTTTATTTACATGTATTCCCACACACATGTTGCACTTAATGATTCCACTTGTGTGCTTAGGCCATTAGGCTGGTTGATGATTTAAACCATCTAACAGACAGATAATTAGTACATTTGTATTTTTAGTAACAGTAGCTCATGCTTTATGTGTACTAGAAAACATAGATTTAAACTGTTTTGCAAATCCATATCATTTGTCTCGCAAGATAATTCATTAACAAGTGCAAGAACAAAATGACAGAAATATTAACATAGCATGTGATCAATTTGATATGTAAAGTTTCACTCTCAGACCACTGTCAAATATGCTGCAAATTTGCAAGCAGCTATAAATGTCTGTAATCCCTGTAGTAATTAGTTCTGGTGAGGAAGCTAAATTTGTGAGCAAAAATTCATATTTAAAATAACGATAATCTAATATTTTTGTTTTTGTTATATTCATATATATTGACCTTGAAATCTTTTGCTGGATTGGTGGATTGTTGATTTCAGTACATAATTTTATACAAGGAGAGCAACAAATTTTATTTCAAACTCCATAGTCTTGTATTAAAAGGCTGATATGTAACATAGTAACACTTATCTTTATACTGATGGAATAATAATAGGAAAAGATTAGCTGAAACTAATAAGCAAAACTGTGAAATCAAATAAAATCTATAATAGACTAGACAAAATTACTTATGAAAGATCACTAAACAAATAGAATAGAAACAGAATATATATGGCCAGTAGGCTATGATTATACTTTTTTTTATTTAAATAACTAGTTCTGGGTGGGTTAGGTCTTTGTACCCCCTATGTTCATTGGCCACCAATTTAGGCTGTTTCTTTGATTTTTACCCAATGAGCACTGAGATAGGTACCATCACCCCTGCATCTCTACTTGGGATTAGTGTAAAACTGTACTTTAGTAAATGTTAGGTTCAGTTCAACGCTGTGTCAGTCAGCTGCCGAATATTTCTCAATGGTGGTGCCCTGTCCCAATGCTGGTGCCCACAAATTCCAAGATGACCAAATAGCTACGGAAAAAACAAAAGCCAACCAGTCATCAGCTACCAATCAGGACACACATTGACTGACCTGATGCTTCTCTCCTTGATGCTGGAGTCCTTCGAGTGGCAGAGAACAAACCTTTGGGAAGTAAATACAAAAACGTGGATGTTGATTGTCAATGCTTCGATTGTAAGTCACAGCTCGTTTATATGCATACTAGTTGTTTGACAGGTGTGGGTGTAAAAATCCTGCTGTTTGGTTAATAAAATATCTCCATAATAGGGAGGCATAGAGAAGGGAGAGTTACAAATTAAAGATATAACGTGTGTGATTATAAATGTATTTAAATAATACAAACAATAAAGCTTATACTTAACTATAATTAATGACTACAACTATAGTATTCTGTAATATATCAACCTGCTTATATATATATATATATATATATATATATATATATATATATATATATATATATATATGCGTGTGTGTGTGTGTGTGCGTGTGTGTGTGTGTGTTAACATTCAATTAAAAACCCTCCAGAACCCTATTCTGCAAAGCAGTTGGCCAAAAGATTTAGCAGGGATGTGTAGGAGGGGGTTGTTGCATTAATCCCTGACACCGCCACATCTAACACATTTGAATATTATATGAGTACATATATGAGTAGAGTTTAATAATAATGATGGATAATGATATTGTAAATCATAATTTATAAGGGGTGAATTAAAACCTTCAATCTTTGAAGGAAACACATCACCTTAAACCATATCCCCACCAGAGCTGTATGAAATACTTAACCTAACTGTAAGGTCATTACAATTAAATTTATTTTCATGTAGTTATTAACTGGCTAATTCTATTTACATCTGTATAGACTTTGTGACCAAAGCTGCAATTGTAGTCTTGTACAATTGTAGCTAGATCATGATCCAGCTGATTAAAATTTGACAAATTTTAAATAAGGCTCTTCTAATGGCTTTATATTCTTTATTAATTTAGTAATATTGAACTAGCTAATTGCCCAAATGAGACAAGATTCCTCTACATGTTTATTTTTATCTGCTATTTTGCAAAACATAAATATCCGTATATATCTTGTTCCTTCCCCATAAAAAAAGTAAAAGTCATGTAAACCATACTTTTTTACTAAGTCTCCTTTTTTATGTGGCATTTAATTTCCCCCTGCCAATAGTGCTCAAATTTATTTTTATTAAAGGTCCATTTTGGCCCTTTTCAGAAGGTAATTGGTAAGAGAACTGGTAATTCTCCATAGACAGAGTACAATTTATAACTCTTTTACACATATGCAAACCCAAGGGAACATGAGACTTTGTAATACACATATTAAATAGATAATAAGATGATATGAGGTCAGAATGTTACAGCATTTTAACAACACAAAGGCTCAATTCTATGTTACAAAATAATTTCACACCCTGCTTCAGATGTTCTACATTGAAAACTATTGACATTAGCGAGAAAGCTGCCAATCACCACTTATATTCACACAAATTGTATTCTGATATAAACTCCTCTAATGTCATTCTACAAAATGTAAAGAGACTCTAAAATGTGTTTATGGAACTTACCCTTAGCAGAATTCAACTTACTAATGACATGGTGTTAAACAATACTTCGGATTTGAATGGACCACTAAAAACCACACTATGCTATACCTGCTACTCTTACAACTAGGCCAGGGCACTTATGTAGTCCTTACAATAGGTGCTGGTGGAACGTATGGTAAAATAAAAGCATGCCCTGCACAAACTTTCTAGGTTAGATGACCAGCACGGTTGAAGAAAATCATTCATTCATTCATTCATTCATTCATTATCTCCCGCTTTATCCTATATTAGGGTCGCGGTGGGGTTCCCCATGCCCATCCAGGGGAGAACGTCTCGGACGCTGGGCAGATAGATCCAGGACAGGGCGCCAATCCATTGCTGGGCACACACTCATTCACTCAAACACACTCTATATGGGGCAATTTTGAGAATTCAATTGACTTGATCCATGGTTTTGGACTGTGGGAGGAAACCGGAGGACCCGGAGGAAACCCACACAGACACGGGGAGAACATGGAAACTCCACCCAGATGGGGATTCGAACCGGGAACCCCTAGCCCTGAGAGGCGAACGTGCTAACCACTAAGTCACCGTGCTGCCTCAAGAAAATCAATGTGAGTAAATTTATTTAATCTTATTTACTCATTTTTATTTACTTAACACTGAAATTTATAATTGACTGCAGCTGCAACCACTGCAAATATTATCGTGATTGCACCTGCCAAGAAAAATACCTCTTACCACACATATCTTCTCCCCTAGGAATGCCTCCTAAAATTACCAATAGATAAAGTAAAATGGGGCGGAATGGTGGCTTAGTGTTTAGCCTCTCAGCGCTGGGGATTCATGTTTTAATCCTAATCTGGGTGGAGTTTTTAAGAAATGTCTATGGGCAATACCCCTCACTGATACAAGAGTATCAGTAATAATGTCCTGTAATAATGTCACTTTTTAGTTGGGTTCATAGCCTCTACACGTTGAATGTCAATCGTATGAACCCAGTAAAACATACATTTAAAAACCTACTCAGTACTGTAAACTATTTCATCAGCTGAATGTAATTAATGAGACTATTTCCCACTATTCTTGGCTTGTTAGCTTCTAAACATTTGATGGACATATTGAGACACAGCGTGACTTTGTTACTGGGGTTACTGTGTAGGCTCCCTGCTTTTGTTTTTGTCTCTCTGTTTCCATCATGATAGACCATATAATTCAGCAGGACAGCTTGAATCACTTACTGGAGGCTGATTATGATTACCATTTGCATATTCATTTTATTTTTTACTCTTTCAGTAGGCGTTGGGTACAAAGTAATTAATTTCCCTTGTGTAATGTGAGTTCTTCAAAACATTATGGGTATTTGCCATAGGTATTAAAATAAGTCTCATCAGCATAACAGCAAACACAGTCCACATTATCTGTTAACATCTTATCTAAATACCTAGATAATACAAGGATACTGACTCATTCAACATGCTCTATACTGAAACACCTACACATTGAATCTACATAAACATCTACAGTTTTATAACTTGAAATTTCACTTTGGTCCCCTGTATCTTATAAAGTGGTCTTTTCTGAGTAGCAAAACTTATATTCAGAAATATTCAATATGACTTTAAAACCCTAACTTTTATGACCTTTAAAATCAATATGTAAAACACAAAGATTTACTTTATGAAATTGATTTCAAAAGCTTCTGGTTTAGAAACTAGCCCACATCTCAAGGCTGGACACCGAGGAGAATTGCATTGATCCTAAGACTGGAAAACATTCATATACAGTACATACCTTCTCTTCAGATAGTCAAGGTTCTGAGTTTTAAAGATCAAATATACTTCTTTTGTTCTGTGCAGTCAAAGATGAGAAACAAAATGAGATGAGATTGTGTAATGTTACAGGTATTAAAGACTTGACACTAGCACAGATTTAAAGAACATACAGATTTTGTTGCACAACATCAATCTATATCAATATAAAGTGCTATCACATTGCATATGTTTTATGGAAATATACTGTACACTTACTGGGTGGCACAGTGGTTTAGATCCAGGTTTGAGTTTCCATGTTCTCCCTGTGTCCATGTGGGTTTCCACTGGATTCTCCAGTTTCCTCCCACAGTCCAAAAAAATGGATTTAAGGTAAATTGAATGCTCACCCTGTCCTGGGTGTATCTGCCCAGTGCCCAAAACATTCTCCCCTGTATGGGCATGGGGAACCCCCCCAGCAATCCTAGTATCGGATTAACCGAAAGGTAATGATTAATAATACACTGGCTAATACATTTAGACCACATTCTTCTTTCTGCACTCTTAGTCAAATTTTTTATGTTACTGGACGGCTCACTTGATATTGTCGAAATTGGGCCCAGGATGTAATCTGTAAACATCATATTCTACGGAGACTCTCTTTCTACCGCTTTACCTTGTCTGTCAGCTTGTCCATGACCATTATAAACAAGAAAGGCTTTAGAGTTAAGCGTGCATCCCCACCACAACTTTAAACCCATCTTTCCATCTGTGCATCTCACTGCTGTCACATTGTTCTTATACTTATCCTTTACCAACTTTACATACTGTACTTCTCTGCAACTTCTTCATTCCTCATACAAAACCACAGCTTCTCTCTTGGCACCCCATCAAAGGCTTTCTCTGAATCTATAAACACACAATGCAGTTCCTTCTGGCATTTACTAATCTTCTTCATTAACATTCTTAAAGCAAACTTGCATCAGTGGTGGATTTTGCAGGCATGAAACCAAACTCTGGCTCACACAGTTCTCAACCTAGCTTCCACTATTCTTGCTATGATCTTCATGCTATGACTGATTAAGTTTGCTCTCTAGTTACTGAATATTTGCACATCACACTTATTCTTAAAAATCAGAACATTACACTTCTTTTCCATTACTTATGCATCTTAAAACATTTTAAGATTTGTAAAACCTTCTATTTAAAAACTCCATTGGTTTTAATCCTAAATATTTAAGCCTCCACTGGTTTCTTATCTGATCCAGTAGCCTTTTCAGGCTTCATCTATCTTTAAAGCTGCACTTACTTCATTCTTGAGACAGTACCTGGTTCACTATCTTGACATTATCCAACCTTCTCTCTCTATTATATTCTACATTCATCAGCTCCTTAAAATTCTCTTTCCATCTTTTCAGTACATCCTCCTCTTTTTTGTCTCCTTCACAGAACATGAGCCAACTATGTGTTCTTTCTTCCACATTTATTTTGTTCTTTATGTTCATCCTACTTCATAAAATACTTGCTCACTACAGCCATTTCTTTCCTATTTAAGCACCACTGGAAGGGCATCACTATTTGCCCTTCTGTGTTCCTCTACATAACACCATATCAACCTAATATCTTCTCATCAACTCTATCCCCTTTGCTAACATGTTCTTTTAAGTCAGCTCCAATTACAACTCTCTCCTCTATGGGGAACATTCTCCAATGCTTAGGAGTATCTCAGGAGTATCTACCTAAGTTTAAAAACCTCATCCATCTCTCAACCCACTTGAGGAACATATGTATTAATTACATTTAATAACTATTTTCACCACCATGACATTCTTGATGTACTCTTCTTTCAACATAACTCAGGATTCTAGCCTTAAGTACCTTCCATAGTATGTCAACCCTTCTCTTCTCCATTATGTCAGCTAAGTCGTTTCCTTTACCAGTTATTATGCATTCAACATTCCTACCCTCACATCCACCTTCATACCCTTCTGCCTCTCTGTTTTCTGAACTCCCTCACACTTCTCCTCCTACTCCTTGACACAGTAGTGGTGGGTGTGGTAGCTACCAGTGGTGGGTGTGGTAGCTCTGTGGTTAGGGTGTTGGGCTATGAATCTGAAGATTGTGGGTTCAATTCCCGGGTCCACTGACAATGTGGATATTTAAGCAAGACCCTTAAATCTCATTGCTCCAGGGGGTGCTGTATTAACCCTATGTTCTGACCGCAACTATAAAGTTGGGACAGTTGTAAGTTGCTTTGTATAAAAGCATCTGCTAAATGACCAAAATGTAAAGGTAGCATGTTCGCCTTTTAGCACTGGGGATCCAGGATCAGATCTGCATTAAATAGACACAAGCAAGATATGTGACAAGCAAACACACTTGATAACAATGACAGGACAAAACGCAAATTAGCAAGGACTAAAGAATCAAACACGAAGATGCAGACCAGACTAAGACGAAAAGGAAAACTAGTCTGATCAGAGGAAACATGAACTGCACTCACATAGTCAGATTCACTGGTTTCTTTATCTTCATGTTTTTCTTGTAACATTCTTACGGTAATAAAAGCCGTACTGGCATAATTGATCAGTCAGTTGTTTTATGTTGTGAAGCACAGTAAACATTTGTCCTACATTTGTATTTTTACTGCAAATGTATGCCCAAATATTTTTGCAGAAAATAGGCGACTTGATTTTTACTCAAAGTGGCAGCATTTACCCCTTACAACAGTCAAACAGTGAGACAATGTTCTTCTTATTATTTTGAGCAATATAACTGTAGAAAATAGCCTTTAAACAATATTGATTTTTTATATAACAAGCAAGCTTTCTTAAACAGATTGTTGTACATTAAATAGCAGTCCAGAGGAAATTGCTCTATTATGTGTTAGGACTTTGTCACAGATGTTTATATTAAAATTGCTTAGGAGAAATAGGATTGTACAAAAACAAGGCATAATCCTACAGTATGGCTGGTTTAGATGTTAGATGTTAAGCTATTAATGTGAATATAGATAAATAAGTAAATCACAGTACTGAAGTAAATCAGGCCTAAACAGCTTGCTTTTTTAATGAGAAATGGTTGTGTTAATTTTGAGACTTCTACTAAATTTAGAGATTTCCACTAAAAGTCAAAGGAGGTGTATATGAGATTACTGAGGTCTTTTTGCAAATTGCAAATTTCTAAAATCTTCCTTTATCTTCCTTTTTTTTGTCTGAGAGATAATGTGAATATTTGGAGATTAAAGTTTTGGTTATGCTTGTCAATCCTCTACTTTAAATGATGGTCTTTAATGAGGCATTTGGCTTTTCTATGTGCTATTATCCAGATTGCTAGAAATTTTAACTAGATAATGAGTTCTGCAATCAATCTACATTCGGTCAGATTTGGAGAGATTACACGTGTTTCTCTATTCTGGTGTTAAAAACACTCTGCCCTGCACATTTGAGTATTTTCTCACTTTCAAGACACCCACTTTATATGAAAATGCCCTGTTAATTAGCTTATTGGTTGGATAAGCTCTGTTGAGAGCAGAGGTGGCCATAAACACTGTTAAGCAATGGGGTTTTAGAACATGGGTTTTAAGAGTCTGATGATTCATGTTTAGTGAAAAAACCTGTATGACAGAGGGTTTATTTTTAATGCTAAAGGATTTTAATAAGGTTGGAGTATATTTCTTATGTTTGTTTATTTATACATATTCTGTGCTTTTTTGTGCTGTTATAACTAAACTAAATAACAGTCATTATGAATTAAGCCAGATCAGAAGTCATGGACACTAATACTTTTTTGGATACCATTATTTATTTTCTTTGTTTCTCGTTAAAGTTTATTTATTAATATAGTACTTTTTACAATAGTACATCACCTCAGTGCAGCTTTTCAGTGTTTTATGCTGGAAAATTTAAGCATAAAAAAAAAAATGGCAGGGAAAAATTCCCTGGTGTTGTTGGATGTTAAGGAAGAAACCTTGTGAGGACCAAGGCTCAGTTGGGGGGAATCATCTTCATTGAGCGGTGGGGCATTGTGAAATTTTCAGTGTCCATTTTCCATTTTGTTGGATTGTAAGGAAGAAACCTTGTGAGGACCAAGGCATAGTTGGGGGAAATCATCTTCATTGAGCGGTGGGGCATTGTGAAATTTTTAGTGTCCATTTTCCAAAATTTAAAAACGTAAATCAGTTTAGTGTAAAGTGGCACGGTGGCTTAGTGGTTAGCACGTTCGCCTCTCAGCACTAGGAATTCCCGGTTCGAATCCCCATCTGGCTGGAGTTTCCATGTTCTCCCCGTGTCCACGTGAGTTTCCTCCGGGTTCTCCTGTTTCCTCCCACAATCCAAAAACATGGATCAAGTCAACTGAGTTCTCCAAATTACCCAATATAGAGTGTGAGTGAGTGTGTGTGCACTCAGGGCACTCATGTACAGATTATGTAATCAGGTGTCTATTTTGCAAAAATAGAACAATTCAATCAGATCAGTGAAAAAACTTTCTGGTACAGCTGCAAAGCCACTAGTCCAATATAAATCCATGTTCTATATATTGAATTAATTTCTGTTGTGCAGTGCTTTGGCAGTGTTATGGATGCAGAACAGGTGATACCTCAAAGAAAAACAGATGACAAAATCAATTGATTGGCTAGTCATATTTCAGTTCAGCAAAATTTGTTCCTTTTGATATCCATTGTCAAATTTTCTTTATGCCCAGCGATGGATTGGCGCCCTGTCCTGGGTCTATCTGCCCAGCGCCCGGGGAGAAAGCTGAGCCATCGGCAATGGACTTTAAAAAGGGATAAGTAATGCACCTAACTTTGACTGATGTGTGCCCTTAAAAAGCTGCAACATCACATACCGCAAGAGGAGAGCTCATACCCATACTCCTTTAATCCTTAAAACAAGTTTAATTAGTTCCATCAAGAAGTCCTTTTCTATTCCCATTGAAGCTAATGCTGAAGTCTAGTCACATTTCTGTAATACGTTTTATTCATTCATTCATTATCTTCCGCTTATCCTCTATTAGGGTCGCGGTGGGGTTCCCCATGCCCATCCAGAAGAGAAGATCTCGGGCGCTGGGCAGATAGACCCAGGACAGGGCGCCAATCCATCGCTGGGCACACACTCACTCACACAGACACACTCTATATGGGACAATTTTGAGAATTCAATTAACTTGTTCCATGTTTTTGGACTGTGGGAGGAAACCAGAGAACCCGGAGGAAACCCACGCAGACACGGGGAGAACATGGAAACTCCACCCAGATGGGGATTCAAACCGGGAATCCCTAGCGCTGAGAGGCGAACATGCTAACCACTAAGCCACCGTGCCGCCTAATACGTTTTAATTGGATAAAAATTTCTGCTCATCAATAGTGCACTCTTGTCAGAGGGCATGGACACGCTGATATGACATTACCCTGCTAGAAGGCTTCAGTATCACCAAAGAATTTGATTGGTTAAAGCAAAAGGTCGACTTAATGCTACCAGGCCTTCAGACCAATTACCGAAGGCCTGAATTATTAAAGGCAAAAATATTTGAACCTGGCAACCAAAGATGCTAAAATGTGATTGGTTAAAAACTTTAATAAGTAAATACACCTCTGGAAGTGGCGCAACCACACCAAACGCTATGAAAGAAAGCGAATAAACTATTTGGAATTACTTAATAACTTTTCATGAATAAAATATAATTAATATCAATTTGTAATCAAACCTTCAGTTAAGGCCCTGACTGGTACAGTATGGGCATTTTACTATTTCATTCATTTTACTTTTCATTTCGTCATTTTTATCTGTTTGTAACAAATCAAAAATCTTATGGTTGCAAAGAGTGTTTTACTACTATTTTGTGTAATTAACTTCAATGTTAGACAAACAAAAGGACAAATCTCAAATCTCCAGACTGCTAGGTACACCTAATCCAACAATGTCATTTATCTCCTTGCAATCATTTCAGTTGTATCAACTGCAGCTATTTAATACTGATATGTGATTGGGGAATATGGTGGTGTTTTACAGCTCATTTGTGTTTTTCCTACACATTTTCAGTTCTCATTCCCCTCAGATTGACTAAGATAGGTCCAATGGAGCACAAATCACTGTTACTAGAGTAAATGTAATGGATCTGTCATGAAAAGTTTTAGACAGTAAGGCATGTTGTCTACAACTTACATTTGAAATGAAAAGCAGTGTATTGAAATCAGAAGACCTTATTACTCTGTAGACAATTTATGGCTATTGATTCATCAAGGCTTTTGATATACTTGATGAATGGGGGCTACATAAATGTAGTGTTTAAAGATAAAAGTTGATTTTTGAATATGATAAATATTTTATTTTTATTTAATTTAATTGCAGGGAACTATGGTGAAAGTGGGATGGAAGCATTTAAAGAAATGTCGGCCAAAGAGGGCATCTGCATTGCACATTCCGATAAGATCTACAGCAATGCAGGTGAGCAGAGCTTTGACCGGCTGCTGGAAAAACTTCGTAGCCACCTGCCTAAAGCACGAGTGGTGGCATGCTTTTGTGAGGGCATGACAGTGCGTGGCATTCTCAAGGCAATGAAACGGCGTAATCTAGTTGGCGAGATCCTTTTGGTTGGCAGGTAACTACCACTAGCTCAAAAACATATGCATTCTGTTTGTTTGTGTAAAGTTTCATTTCACTTAAGTTTAATATATATATATATATATATATTTAAGTCTTTTATATTGCATTAATAATGCCTTTTCTTACCCAGCAGCACCCAATTTTCCTTGGACTGACTGTTATCATCTATACTGTCATCATAACCATCAGCGTCATCATCTGTTTTGTATCTGCTTAGCTTTGTATTTTTTATATTTGCTTTTTAAATACTTTATATAATGGCAATATCTAATTTTTTTTAAATGTTTTTCTACAGTACACTGCTTCGACTGTTCTGTGCTGAATGTATCATCATCATAGTAATGTCCATAGATGTTGCATGTTTTACTTACAAGTTGTCTAGGTATTTTAAGATTTTTATGTTTCTGTTATCATCACATTGCTTTTACCTATATATTTGTGAATGGATGGATTTACAGAAAAGTACAGTATTCATACCTGTGCTTCCCATTTTTCCATGTGCAAAAAAATTTGTCAATTTACTTTGTTCTTGGCGGCACGGTGGCTTAGTGGTTAGCACGTTCGCCTCTCAGCACTAGGGATTCCCGGTTCGAATCCCCATCTGGGTGGAGTTTCCATGTTCTCCCCGTGTCTGCATGGGTTTCCTCCGGGTTATCCGGTTTCCTCCCACAGTCCAAAAACATGGAACAGGTCAATTGAGTTCTCCAAATTGCCCCATATAAAATGTGTATGTGTATGTGTGCATGTCTGTGTGAGTGAGTGTGTGCCCAGTGATAGCTTGGCGCCCTGTCCTAGGTGTATCTGCCCAGCACCTGAAACGTTCTTCCCTGGATGGGCATGGGGAACCCCACTGCGAACCTAATATAGGATAAAGCTGAAGATAATGAATGAATGAATGAATGAATGAATACTTTGTTCATGTGTAGTTTTTGCATTCAAACCTGTAAAGAAAAAACCCTTCGACCCTTCTTTGTCCAGTCTTGTGACTACGCTTCCTGCAAAAGATGTAAATATTAATCTGTTATTATTAAATATTAATCTATTCATATTTTTAAACTTTTTTAAACTTTATTTACCTAACTGAGAGAAGTTCTATCCTTCACTGTTCTACCATTCACCAATCACAGATGTTACCACCTGGACTATTTGTGCAAATAAAACTGTTTAGTGCAGGTTTTGTAAAGCGATAACATTCTGTGCTTATTGTAATATAAATCATTCATTCATCCGCTACTAGGGTCACAGGGGATTCCCAATGGTCATCAAGGGGAGAACATTTTGACTGCTGGGCAGATACTTCAAGGACAGGACAGCATCTCACACACAAACACACAGTATATGGGGCCCATCATGCATCAACAGTTCCAGTCTGCTTGACAAACACAAACACAAGACATGGAAATAATGCAAGATTTTTGGAAACCTTTCTTATTTACTTGAAGAAACTTCAAGTTGAAGTCCTTCACTAGGAGAAGGTTTAAACAACCGTAGCCAATCATTTTCTAGTGATTTGTAGTCCTCAAGACATGCAAATAATAGATAACATTTGGAAACCTATCCTTTTTTCTGAAAGACACTTTAAGGTAAAGTCTTTCAATAAGAGAAGCACATGAAAATAGGTTCTTATTCTAATGGTTTAAAAAAATTATGACCTTCTAGCTTAGGATGGTTTTAAGCCATCTATCTCAGAGATATGGGTCTAGAATGCTTCCGCTGTACCACACTATAAAAATATGAATGTAAACACCAACCATCTGGCCATTCATCTTCTAGCAACATGGAGTCCTAAAGAAATGCAAATAATGAAAGGCTTTTGGAAAGTGTTTTTTTTTAATTTTTTTTTTATAAGTGTTATTACAAAGTCCTTCACTAAAAGGAGGACATTGGAATAATTAAAGGGCTTTTCATTTTCTTTAAAACACTTCTTAATTTCTGGCAGAGAATGGTTTTGAGCCATCGGCCTTTGGGTTATTGAGCCAGGCAGCTTCCACTGTGCTAATCTGCTACAGAAGTAGGAAAGTAAACACCTTCTAGCCAACAAAATACTTGCAACTTGAAGTCCTCAAGACATGGACATAGAAAAGACATAGAAGATTTTTGGAAAACTTTCTTATTTACTTTAAGAAATTTCAAGGTAAAGTCCTTCACTTAGAAGATGACATTGAAATAATGCTATGCTTTTGAAAATCTTTCCTATTTTATTGAAGTGATTTCTTATTTAAATGACTTAAAATAAATTAATGACCTTATAGCTAGGGCTGAAACAACGAATCGATAAAAATCGATTATCCAAAGTATCAATGATGAATTTCCATTGTCGATTCGTTGGGTCGTGCGATTTCCGCGTTACTCGCGATGTCGTAACCTCTTACGTCACCTGTAGCGCTTCAATAACGCTGGAAAATAATAGCAGGTTGAACAGAACGAGGCGGAGTCTGCAAACAAATTAATAAATGTACAAATGAAACACAGCCAACGCAGAAACTAAAGAACGTGGAACATGCAGCTCTGCGAACATGCGCAGCAGCACGGTGATGATACACCTCCTGAAACTAAACACTGATGACAACACCCCGAGCTTCTTTAGTTTAAAGTGAATCAACGTAACGCAACGTCAGACTATGAGACCGGTAGAGTAGCGTCATGCTGTATTTGGTTGTTAACTGGATAATAACAGTGATAGAGAACGTGTCTTAACGTCCTTTATACGAATAAGTCCGTATTTCCCGGGACATGTCTGTATGTAACGTCCTGTCCCGGGCGTCCCGGTTTATTTTTTAAAGTGAGAAAATGTCTTGGTTTTTAGCGGATCAATAGCAGCACAGGGGATTGACGCGCACGGCGTAAAAGTACGCGGCTTTAAATGTCCCGGCACTGGGAGACTGCGCGCGGCGCCCCGCCCCCCGCTTTCATACCGCTTTTATACCGCGTCGAGACAAACGGGAAAGCCTTGCCTTGCAAAGCAGCCACATATGTCCCGGTGTCCAATTGAAATTTTACACAAGAGGTATTTTTTTGGTTAACTGGCTAATTTATTAGTTTTTTTTCCATAGCTGATTGTTAATTAGTTAATTTCTTAATTTATTTTTTTTCAATAGCTGATTGTTAATTAGTTCATTTGTTAATTAATTTTTTTCCAATAGGCTACAGAACAGACAATATTTGGTTCATTACTGAGGGCAACTGAGTATCATGTTATTTGGAATTGACTTTTGTTGTTAAGTGAGGGATGTTTAGATGATACATTATTTGTTTCATTGTGCTTTTCATTAATTACAGGAAATGTTAACTTAAACATTCATTCATTCATTCATTCATTATCTTCCGCTTATCCTCTATTAGGGTCGCGGTGGGGTTCCCCATGCCCATCCAGGGGAGAACATCTCGGGCGCTGGGCAGATAGACCCAGGACAGGGCGCCAATCCATCGCTGGGCACACACTCACTCACACAGACACACACTATAGGGGGCAATTTTGAGAATTCAATTAACTTGTTCCATGTTTTTGGACTGTGGGAGGAAACCGGAGAACCCGGAGGAAACCCACGCAGACACGGGGAGAACATGGAAACTCCACCCAGATGGGGATTCGAACCGGGAATCCCTAGAGCTGAGAGGCGACCCCCCCCCCCCCCCCCCCCCCCCCCCCCCCCCCCCCCCCCCCCCCCCCCCCCCCCCCCCCCCCCCCCCCCCCCCCCCCCCCCCCCCCCCCCCCCCCCCCAACTTAAACATTTTGAATAAAATTACTATATATAATACTATACTATAGAATATTTTTGGATAAAAGCGTCTGCTAAATGAATAAATGTAAATGTAAAGACATGGGAAAATAGTTTTTTTTATTTATCCGATTCATCGATTAATCGAAAAAAATAATCGACAGATTAATCGATTATCAAAATAATCGTTAGTTGCAGCCCTACTTCTAGCAGAGGATGGTATCGATACCAGACTTCTGAGCCAAGCATGCTTCCGCTGTAATACTCTGCCATAGAAATAGTTCTAGCCAATCATCTGATGATCATCTGAATCAATGATTTGAAACAAATTAATGATCTTCTAGATGAATATGGTTTTGATCCATCAACCTCTGGGGTACAGGCCCAACACACCTCTGATGAATTATTCTGCTACAAAAGCATGAAAGTAAGCACCTTCTAGTACGTCATTGAATTATCATCAAGACATGGATAAAATGGAAAACTCTTGAAACCTTCATTATTTTTTGAAGAAATGTCGAGGTAAAGTTCTTCACTAAGAGGAGGACAATAATGGTAGGTTTTTGAAAAGCTTTCTTATTTTCTTTAAGTAATTTCTAATTTTAATGGTTTAATTTTTTTTTTTTTTATTTCTAGAAGAGGTCAGTTTTGATCCATCAACCTCTGGCTTGTAAGCCCAGCATGCTTCCGCTGTGCCAGTTAGGTACAGAAGCACCTCAGTGAACATCTTTTAGCAACTTGAAGTGCTCAAGACATAAACATAATGAAAAATAGAAAATAAAAGTATATTTTTTCTTTTCTTTCTCATTTTATTGGTTATAATTAATCGACATCTTGATTACAGGACTGCTGCTCCACTTTTCAGAATGGTCTTCAATCCACAATCCTTTGTTTAGGGTGTTTTTTGCCTTATCAAATAGGCCAATGAGCTTATAAGCTAAAGAGTGTTTTTGGTAAAGATTAGAATCTTTAATGAAAAAGATTTCAGGAAAAATTTAAAACTTCAAAAAGAAGTCATTCAGTAAGAGGAGGACATGGAAATAATGGAAGGCTTTAAAAAATTCTTATTTTTCAAAGACATTTCTTTTAAATGGATTTAAAACAATTAATAACCTTTTAGAAGAGGGTGGCTTCAATTCATCTACCTATGGGTTATGGGCCCAGAACACTTTCACTGCTCCACTCTACAAAAAACCTGCCGCACTATGAGCCCACAACTTCTGGCTTAAAAGGCCGGTGCCTTAACCCTGACCACTTTTTATGGTTTGCTACTAGACTTAGCATGCCATTATCATGTTTTACACAAGCATAGTATGAATTTCATTAAGATTAATCCTCTACTGGGGTCACAGGGGCTGGGCACACTCACTTACTCAGACGGACACACACACACACACTATATTGGGCAATTTGAAGCATTTAATTTACCTTTCCAGTTTATTCTACATAAAATGTCATATCAGTGTAGGAGCTAACAAATATGCATTGCATCAATGATATTAAGGTCTGTTTTTAAAAAAAAGTGATCCTTTGATCTCTGCATTGCTGTAGAACACTTAAACCTTTAATCTACATTAGCACATAGGAGTTATGGCAGTAGGGCTTCACAATTTAAAATAGATGCTTATTCAACCAAATAGGCTGGCAAGTCAATGTGACGGAAAAAGTTATCATGTATTAACAACATTCTGTACTAGGTTAACACCTTAAGATGCATTGTGTCAACTGCTGTTAATTATTTGCTTTTTCATATTCATTAATCTGCTCATCTTGTTAATATCACAACACAAGTACATTTTTAATGATGAGGTCAAGTTTAAAAAGAGTGCTTTCTTATTAAAACTGATCCTCCCTCCATGTAAATCTGTTGCCATGCAAGTGAGAAATTGCCAAATGTTGTTTATTTAATGCAGCATGTGAATTTTTAAACCGTGTCTATTTCAGAAATGGTGTCATAAATGCCATTTCAAGCCTCTGGGCTATCCAGACGGCCTAGTTTGAAAAAGCAAATCTGCCAGTAGAGGTGCATGTGTATGTGTGTGTGTGTGTGTGTGTGTGTGTGTGTTTGTGTGTGTGTTTGCGTCTAGCCCTATTAGTTAATCGTGACTTGTGCTTCTGCTCAAACTAAGTTTGAGTATCTTTGATTAAATATCATGTTTTGCAAAACATGCTCTACAGCGAACAAAATTCTGCATATTTCAGTATCTTATACCTCATGACATATTGGGGGAAAATTGTTATTATATCCATTGGATCTTAGATAATGCTCCGGGTTGATTATACTGCAGTGTATCTATTTTTTCCTGAACTTCTGACTTGTGTTGTTCTCTCATTTGTAAGTCCATCCATCATCTTTTGCTTTATCCTCTACTAGGGTCACGGGGGGGTTCCCCATGAACTTTTCGGACGCTGGGCAGATACACTCAGGACAGGGCGCACACTCGCTCACACAGACAATCTATATGGGGCAATTTTTGAGAATTCAATTGACCTTGATCCATGTTTTTGGACTGTGGGAGGAAACCAGAGAACCCAGAGGAAACCCACGTGGACACAGGGAGAACATGGAAACTCAAAACACCCAAATTGGGATTTGAACCGAATCCCTAGAGCTGAGAGGCGAACGTGCTAACCACTAAGCCACTGTGCAGCTCTCATTTGTAAGTTGCTTTGGATAAAAATGTCTTCTAAATGACCAAATGTAAATGTCTTCTAATGACTAAATGGGCAAAAAAGTTTAAATGTAAACCACATCAGTAATAGGCTTATTTACTGTTTTAGCCATCATTTAACATTTTGTGAAATCAAGATCAATTATGTAGAATCTACTAATGGAATTTAAGCAATGGTTGTCTAAACGTTTGTGTAAGATGTAGCTCCACTTTTAAAAAAACATTTAAAAGCCATTACATTTTTTGTTGTGCCTGATTTGCTCAAAAACTAATTTGCTGGGCAGATACACCCAGGACAGGGCGCCAATCTATCGCTGGGCACACAATCACTCACACAGACACGCACACATACACACTCTATATGGGGCAATTTGGAATACTCAATTAACTTGATCCATGTTTTTGGACTGTGGGAGGAAACCGGAGAACTCGGAGGAAACCCATGCGGACACAGGGAGAACATGGAAACTCCACCCACCCAAGCAAAACAAGCAGTTTAACAACCTGATTTTGTCACTTCCTTTTTTCAAATGGTGTGCAAATATGGCCTTGTGCCCCACATTTCCACTGACAGTTTTGGGCAGTTTGACTCTCCTGGTGGAAATAAAAACGTCTGCTAGGAGCTTCTGTGCCCTTAGCCCTTGGACCACATGGAATTTGAAGGTGGGAAGAGCTAGATATCAGCAGAATTTTGAATGAGTTGTAGTGGCCTAATTGTGCAAGCCTAGAGACCAGCAACATCACATATCAAAGGGTAATCTACACACATTGGCAGTTATTTTGGAAAATGAAAGTAGTAGTAAAAGTAGTGGAAGGTGAGGACCACGATCTAGTTCGCAAGCACTTTTCAATGGCGTTGTAATTTAATAAAGATAAGAGTGAAGTGAATAATGCAGAAATGGGCCATTACATGTTGCAGAGGGCTTATCTCTCACTCACTGCACACTTAGTCTTACAGTTGGCATGTAGGTGTTCCTTATTACCCGACCTGATTTTGTGCCTTCACTTCCTCTTCACAAAGAATCTTTAATCATGGCAATAAAACAAGTACTCTGTCTCTCAGTAAAATTTTTGTAAACTGTGCGCCCCTCTAACTTACTATCAATTTAAAAATTTTAAACTGGAAAAAAGATAAAACCAAGTGGTAAATAACTTTGCAACTGTACAATAATACGAGCTGCGTGTCCCCCGCTGTATGTTTCTGCTTGTCACGTGTACATCTGAGGTATTGTCTGCAAGTATGTAAGTATGCCCTAAAATCATTTATATTGCTTTTATTATATTTATATATTCATGCTGAAATAAACCTTTTAAACTTTTGACTCCTGTGGTTATGTTACACATGGGTGGGTCCAGCATGCCCACATATTTTCACCAGCATGCCAGAAGTTAGTCGTGGTAACACAGGAAACTATGTTTTTTTGTTCGCAAAATTTTATTTTGTCTTAATGATTTATTACTTTTGACATTATGTTCAAAACATTATAGGCAATAATTTTCTACAGCATATGTAGGACAGGGAATCAATAGATCATTCCTTCTCCATTGACAAATAGAAAGCGGTAGCCCCTGCGATTATTCGTGCCACCACCATGAGTTAGAGGGGTGTAGAAGAGACTGGTCTTTCGCAGTGGCTCCCTTTCTCTCTGTCTATGAAGAAGGAGGAACAATCTATCGATTCTCTGTATGTCCTAGATATGTGGTGGAATTGACAATAAAGTATCCTTGCATCCTTATACATGTAATCTAATAACATCTCTTTCCCAAGATTTATTAACAATAATGCTTTTAAGTACCTAATTGCTTTTATACAATGGTTAAAAAAACACTATAATACAAAAACAAAGTTTGATTTAATAAAGCAAAATAATTAATGAATTGACCTTCCGAGAATTCCATTTATTTTTAACACTGTTTGCTAAGTAACAGGATTCAGTTTTTTCAGAACAAACTCTATTTAAAAGTCACAAAAGACTTAGTGCTCATCAGGAAAATAATGTATTGTTAAACCTACTCCAGCTACAGTTTTCAACATTGTCCTTTCTGGCCATGACATCGGTATTTCATGACAATAGCTCTCTTGTGACAATTGAAAAAAACTTGAAAATATTTTGGATATTTCCATCCATCCATCAATTATCTTCCACTTCATCCTATATCAGGGTCGTGGGGGGGTTCCTCATGCCCCCAGGGAAGAAAATTGATCAACTGCTGTTAAATTGTCTAATCAAGAGTAAATTTAGAAAATCTATGCAACTACTCAGTCTTTTATTTCTAAAACTATTAATAAAAAGAAAATGAAACAAATATTATGTTTAAACAGGCTGTAATAACTTTGCTTCTGTGCATGGTCTTTTAAAAAAAAAAAGATTCAGTAGCAGTTAGGAGTTGTGAAGGAGTGTGACCCAGCAGGGTCATTGTGTAGGCTTTTACAGCATTCTCTAGTTCTATGCGCTGCAGTGTTTTAAACTCCCTGCTAACACTGCCCTCAATGCATTCTCTCCTATTGCTTTTTGCTCCAAGGACAAGTTATGAAAGCCTCTCCTTTCCAAGCGAGGGAAGAGAAACGATACAAAGACCTCCCACGTTCTGAGTTGTATAACACCAGAGTTAGGAATATTCGAGCAGAGTGAACACTAAATGTATGTATAACACTGAAGAACAGAGATTAAGAGAAAAACAATATTAGCCATCAAGCTAATGTCCATTCATAGTGACCGGTATTGAAAGGATTACTTGAAATTTGTAATGCAAAATATTTTTAATTACTAAGGTTAAAAAGTTAAGTACCACATAAATACAAAATATGCAAATAAAGACAAGAGAAAAAAATATCAGTTGATGACACTATCATGAAATGAGGCTTAATTTTAACCTTTAGACCAGGCTTGACATGTTGAAATGTAACATGTATTTTACAATCATTATCATAATCATACATAACATAAATATGATTTATTTACCTAATTACAATGTCATTCTGTGTATTTTTTTAAATACCAAGCTTAAATACCATAAGTGATGTCATTATGGGAAAGCAGTTTCTTTATTCTGTTTCTAAAGAAAAAAAGTATTAAAAAGTCTTTGAACAATTTAAGCAATTTTAGCCTTGATTCCCAGTCCCACTTGACTGAAATGCCCTTGAGCAAGGCACCTAATCCCAATTTCTCTCTGGGCGCAGTATATAGGGCTGCACTTCGCTCTGGGCACAAGTGATTACTTCACCAGTGTGTGTATATGTGTGTGTGTTTCACTGCACTAAATGTTAAATGTGGAGGAAAAAGTGTTTGTAAGTAGGCAAAATTGATCACTTTATCATCTTTCAGTAAGAGATGGAGAAAAAAAGGCTTACACATAGGGGTATCTGCACTGAACAATTTTATCCAATTCTATTTTTGGTTCCTGGTTTGTGTTAAAGTCCCTTTACCCTTAACTTTCCTGTTTTCATAACTTGCCTTTGCATCTCGTGGTTTTTCTGCAGTGATGGCTGGGCCGACCGCTATGATGTGACAGATGGCTATCAAAAAGAAGCAGCTGGTGGCATCACCATCAAATTGCAGTCTGCTTACGTCACTTGGTTTGATGACTACTACCTCAACCTACAGCCAGACACAAACCATCGTAACCCTTGGTTCCCTGAATTCTGGCAACACCGCTTTCAGTGCCAACTCAGGGGTCACCCACAGGAGAACCCCAAATATAACAGAACCTGCACCAGTGAGTAATTTGTTTAATGTGTAACTTGTTTAGCCTTCAAACTATGTTATTATGTTTTATGTATATTGAAATGTAATTAAAAAAGTTAAGAAGTACAGTACAGTATTTTTTAAAATGCACAGACAAGTCTTGAAAATTGGGTATCTTTTCCTGATTGGACTTAACCTTGAATAAAACAGTATGCTACCTTCATTTTAATAATCAAAATCACGTGCCATAAGCATCTTTTTCGTCAATCTATAGTAATGCACCACAAATGCCTTAAATTAACAAGAACTACATAAGTAATTACACACCTAATATGTGGTGAACTGTATACATTTACATTAACATTAAATTCACATTGTCATTTAGCAGATGCTCTTATCCAAAGCTATTTACAAATGATAAACAAGTCAGTAGTTAAGCAAAAACCAGCTATACTGTAGTATAACCAAACCTGATTATTATCCAATATGTTTTAGACTTGCATCCTCTGTGATGGATACTTGTTTTCCATACATATCTATTTATATTTTTGAGCTACTCTATAAATTCCAGCTATTCTTATAAAAAGAACATCCTGGGCTTTCCAATGAAGTATTGTTTTGAGTGCTTCTTTCTCTCGAATATGGCTGCCTTCAGAACAAGCACATTCGGAAGGAGGAAAGTTATGTCAAATGTTGTCTATTAATTGTGTTTTTTTCACATTTTACATTGCAAGCAAAGGGCATTCTAGTTTATTTTCATATTTTATGTTTAGTTCGCCTTTCATACTAAACTGGATTATTAGTATGAGTGAACTTATGAATTTACAAGCAAAATTGCTTAACTTTTATATTTTAAGCTAGGATCGCTTTTAATATAAAATGTTCCTTTTGTCTACTTTATTGGACATGCTGTAAAATTAAAATGAATGAGAAAAAAATCGAAATTGTAAGTTTATTTCACCCTCAATAATTAAGAAATCCCAACAAAAAATATATTGGCCACTTTTATTTCTTGGTTCCAAGGAGGATTATAGCAAGTGTTGTTGTTTTTTTGTGTGTGTGTGTGTGTGTTTAATAGCAAGTGCATACAAAAATATAACTAATGCTTAAGAATAGTTACAGGAAAATTGTTTGAGCAATTACCAAAACAGCAGATTTAAAATCATTATTATTATTACAGTATTTTTATTTTTTATTGTCTGAAACAATTACACAAATAACAAAAAAAAATGGAAAAATACAAATGGAGTTGGAAAAGCATAGTAAAATATCTAAAAAGTATTTTTGTTGCTTATTCAGAAAAAGAGTCTCTCCGGCTTCACTATGCTCAAGACACTAAGATGGGCTTTGTCATCAATGCCATTTACAGCATGGCCTTTGGTCTTCAGGCCATGCAGAAAGCACTTTGTCCTGGCTATATGGGTCTATGTGAAGCTATGAGACCGATTGATGGCCGCAAGCTTTTGGATTTCCTAATGAGGACAAATTTTACTGGAGTTTCAGGCGAAGTTGTGCTCTTTGATGAAAATGGGGATTCTCCTGGGAGGTAAGACTATTCAGTAATTTAAGTCTTACTGAAATTGTGATATATAGGTCAGGAATAAGGCATATTGTTTAAACTAAGTTAAGGCTTTGAGTCTTGATCACTATATTTTTTTATAAAGCCTTGCTTATGTGAAGCAATTTGTGTACATGCACCAATAATATATGTTAATGTTCTACTTTTTAGATATGAGATCATGAACTTTAAACAAATGAGTGAGGAGGACTACAGCTACATTCATGTTGGCAGCTGGGACAACAGTGGGCTAAAGATGGATGATGATGAGATCTGGGCCAACAGCAGTGCTATTATTCGCTCTGTTTGCAGTGACCCCTGTGAAAAAGCTCAAATTAAAGTAATAAATGTGTTTTTGTGTATTCATGTGCTGTAGCAACTATGCTCTATGAAGCTTTTATGAGGTTTGTGACTTACACTTAATTAATTTTGTTCAAGGTGATCCGGAAAGGTGAGGTTAGCTGCTGCTGGACCTGTACTCCGTGTAAAGAAAATGAATATGTCTTTGATGAGTACACATGTCAGGCATGTGAGCTAGGATCGTGGCCTACAGATGACCTTACAGGTAAGGCATGACCGAGTTACAGTCTCAGACTTATTTTATTAGTTTTACAATAGAATTCACATTAGCTGGTTCTAAACTAAAATTTTAACTACGGGAACTTGTGATAACAATTCTGAATCAATAACATATGAGTATTTATAACAATTTACATAATACATTTATCGCTGGGCAGACATGCAGTCACTCACTCACACACACACACACGCACACACACACACACACAAACCCTATTTCGGGCAATTTAAAGCATTAATTTTACCTTAAAGACGTGCATTTTGTAGGAGAAATTTTACCATTTTAAACAAACAAAACAAGTAAAGAGCTACATTTTATTCCATAGATTTTTTAAATACCAGACCTTTTATAGCCTTTAATAATTTAATTATATTATATTTAATTATTATAATTTTATTTGTGCTCAAATAGTCCCAGTAAATAGTTTTTTTTTGTATAGCATTACTGGTTTATTTTAGATGCTAATAATGTCAAATGACTGTTTAGAATGTCTTTGAAAAGTTATTTTAAAAAATGTATATGTATATGAAAAAATCCACTCAATTTATAAGCCGCAAAAGTTTTTGAAACTTTTCATTTTCATGTCATTTTGAGTGATGCTCTAATAGTGCAGCAATTAAGCAATATTCTGCTTAATATAATGCTTTTTTAAAAACTAATTCAGCTGTCCTTTTTCTTAGGATGTGAGCCAATCCCAGTGCATTTTCTACAATGGGGAGACCCTGAACCCCTAGCTGCAGTAGTTTTTTCTTGTCTGGGCCTTCTGGCCACCATTTTCATAACACTAGTTTTCATCAGGTTCCATGATACACCAGTGGTAAAATCCTCTAGCAGAGAGCTCTGCTTCATCATTCTGGCTGGAATCTGTCTCAGCTACCTCTGCACATTTTGCCTCATTGCTAAACCACATGTGGTGTATTGTTACCTACAAAGACTGGGTATTGGCCTTTCTCCTGCTATGAGTTACTCAGCATTAGTTACAAAGACTAATCGTATTGCCCGAATCTTGGCTGGAAGCAAGAAAAAAATTTGCACCAAAAAGCCTCGTTTCATGAGCGCCTGTGCTCAACTGATCATAGCTTTTATTCTCATCCTACTTCAGCTGGCCATCATAGTGGCACTCTTTGTTATGCAGCCACCTCAGGTGATCTATGATTATCCATCCATCAGAGAGGTCGACCTTATTTGCAATACTACCACTTTGGGGGTTGTGGCACCACTGGGCTACAATGGACTTCTCATCCTCAGCTGTACATTTTATGCCTTCAAGACACGAAATGTCCCTGCCAACTTCAATGAGGCCAAGTACATTGCTTTCACCATGTACACCACATGCATCATCTGGCTGGCATTTGTGCCCATCTACTTTGGTTCAAATTATAAAATTATTACCATGTGCTTTTCAGTCAGTCTCAGTGCAACCACCGCTCTGTGTTGCATGTTTGTGCCGAAGGTCTACATAATGCTGGCTAAGCCAGAACGCAATGTACGCAGTGCATTTACAACATCCACTGTAGTTCGAATGCATGTAGGTGATGGCAAGTCTGCTCCATCTGCAAGTCGCTCCAGCAGCCTGGCCAAACTGTGGAAACGCCGTGGATCAGGGGCAGACAATGTCAGGTTAGTAAGCATCTTACAATATATTTTACTTTATCAATAACCAGAGCAGACCTGGGAATTCTCTTTTTAAATTCAAGTTCATTTTTTTTACATGCTCTTTTTACATCAGTATATTGTCACAAAACAACTTTACAGTATTTTGAGCCTGAACCCCCAAAAGGCAAGCCAAAGCCACAGTGGCAAGAAAAAAACGCCATAAAAAATTTGCCTTTTACAATTTGCCACATTCCACAGTCGAACTTTTGGATTTCCACATCTGACTTGCATGAGGTTAATGGGAAATAAAAAATAAAGGTATATAAGTGTATAGTGTATACTTTTGTACAGTTTACACATCTAACTTTTATTGCACACACACACACATATAGGCAATGCGGTTGTATTACATGCATGAGCTGCACTGTATTCCACACACCCAGTTCAGCTGCTTTGCTATTATTCTGAATTAAGTTCAGGCTTTTAACCTTCATAACAGTCCCAGTTTCTATTGTGGTCCTGTGAATAAACACAATTGCCCAGCTGTAAACCTGCTACACTTTGTTGCTGGACCTTATTAAATGCTATTGCATATTTAGAAACTCTATATCTGTATATATTTTTTTCTAATAAAAATTACATTTGTTCTTTCCTTTATAATAATCCCTAGTAAAAACATTTTTTTTTTAAATTATATTTATCATCTCTTTTATTTTTTGCATATTGGTATGTCAGTTCTAACTAGTTCTAACCACAAAACCACAAAAAAAATTAAAAAGGAATACTCTATTTTGGACAGTATTTTTCAGTATTATAGAGGTAAATTCGAAAAATATTTTTCATGTGTAAACTTCTTTTTTTCTTACAAATTAAGATTACTGTAAATACCATACTGTAAAAAAATGCTACATACATTTTTTTGTTTGTTTAAAACCTAATTTACATTTTAGACTAATAATCATTTCAAAGGAAGGCAACAGTTTTTAAAACTTTGAAGATTATTGAGCATTTTTTCTGTGATAAAGGTAGGAGGTAAAAGCTATCAAAGAAGGACAAAATGTATATTATAATTTAATAATGTTAACTTTATATTTCGTATTACTTCATAATTATGGTGGGAAAATTTACATTTAAATTTTTTATTTTCTAAATATTATAATATGACAACAGTAGCTCAATTCATAGACAAAAAGCTGTACAGATGGTACAGATGACAAGCTGTTCTGAATTCTTCTTTCCTTGCCACAGTTCTAATGGTAAAACTGTTACATGGGCCCAAAATGAGAGAGGCTATCGGCCAAACCTGTGGAAGCGCATCTCCATTCACATCAAGAAAAAGGAAGAGGTGAACCAAACAGCAATTATCAAACCTTTCTCAAAAGGATGTGATGCACCACCGGACACTGGGGTTAAGATGTCATATGAGAGGCCTCCTAGTGGTCAGCGATACCCTGTAACTTATCACCCCCGCACGCCTTCTCCCCTGCCCACTGTATGCCAACACAATTCGATGAAATGCCGCTGTGAAGGTGAGGAAGATGTTAGAGAGCGACCACTGCCAGTGACAGCACTGCCATCATACTTGACGGAGCGCTTGCAGCAAGGCGGGCCACTGCAGACCTCCATCATGGACCAGATCAGTAGCGTGGTAAATCGCTTTACAGCAAACATCAGCGAGCTCAACACCATGATGCTGCCAGCTGGCTCTGTTTCAATTGGAGGCATGAATGTTCCAGGTCCCTGCTCACCATCCTTTAAGTTGCTTCCCAGAGAGATGCAGCGAGCCACAACAGTTACCACCTATGCCGAGGTGGTGGCTGCAGCCAACGCTACACCTTGTTCAGCTGTAGGTATAGCAGGAGGAATAATGACAGGTGGGAGTAGCAGGGCTTCCCTTGCTAGTCTTTGTAACAGTATGTATGACTCCTCATTTGCAGTCAGGACCACAGAGTTGGATGAGCTGGCTGCCCTCACACCTCCATCCCCATTCAGGGACTCCTCAGTGGGATCAGCCAGTGACTCGCCCCCATTTGGAGACTCTGAAATGGTCATGTGTGATGGCAGTGCCACAAAGTATGACCGGCTGATGCTGCGAAACTACAGCCAGAGCTCTTCATCCCTGTAATTTACCTTTATGTTCATTGGATTACCTGTCAAGTAATGAATGGGCATTTCAAACCACACAATATCAGTTCAAGTCTCTAAATCTGCAACACTATTTCAAAATTTGAATCCACATCAGAACAGAACTTATAAGAACTGGAAGCAAGATTACAGTTGGAGAAGAATCGTAGTTACAGAAAAAAAAATTCTGTTTGCAAAATGGCATTATTGTGTCTCTCTGACAACAAAACGCTTTTGAGAAGAAATGATACATGCAATCCAAAATAATGATTATTTAAAGCTTTTTTGTCTACTGCAATGAACACTGAAACAGACTACACTGTGCTTGACGACTTTCAGCCAGTGACAACATTCCAAAATAAAACATATAGCCTAATTTTACTGTGTATTTGTTACTTGGTATTTCCGTAAACACTGTATATTACAACACATATACGAAGACTTTCGGGGACCAATATTTCTGTAACTAGAACAAACAAAGGCCAGTGTGTTTTATTTTTCTTTTTAACTTTATATTTAAATAACATCTAGAAATTGAGAGTAAGGGTTTATACTATGTAGGTTATCGATGGTTAAGTTTGTTTTATGACGCTTAAGGTAAAGAAAGCAATACACAGGATTTAACAGAGAGCTGTTATACAGAAGACTTTTATTTCTACATTATTGGCATATTTTGTAATGTTGACGTGTTTACAATCATTTACTTTTCAGTGTTCCCTCAAGAAATAATGTGACTAATGTGATTAGTCTGATGTGTTTAGCATTATTATAATACTAATATTAATTACTCAAATTTGTTTTGGACCAAACAAATTCCTTTGAAGAAAACACTTTTAGAAAGGCATTGTTTATAATGGTGGGCACCTTGCACAACCAATAGACTAATGAACAAAGTGCAATATATTTATTAAATGGACATACTGTAATAAGGATTAATGTCTGCATGAACACTGCTAATAGCTAACTCTATATGTGTTAGCTGCCATAACTTTGGTATATTTTCTATCAGTATTTGAGGTATTTTGCATCTTTTGCTCTTTGACTTTTTCAAAAAAATGTAGATAGTGGCATTAGGTGTGATGTATTTTTCTACTGAATATTTCTCCTAATTAATTTAATTATTATTACTCTGTGTGTGGTTGGTTCATGTTGGTGGGACATGTAAGAATAGCCTGTAATTTCTGATAAATTAATATGTTTTGGCATTTTTTTGTATTATTAGTCTTCAAACGTTTTGCGCAAATAAAAAAAACATATTATAAATGTCATTGAAGTGAACAATGTTCTTTTTCCTTGTTTGTTATAGTGACAAATAAGATAAAAAAAAGTTAGCTTTTTGTTATTGTTCTTCTATTATTTACAGTTCATACATACATGGACCTCACCACTCCTAGAAAACATTTTCGTTCTTTCATTCTTTCATCTTCTGCTTAATCCTTTACTAGGGTCGCGGTGGGGATGGGAGATACACCCAGGACAGGGCGTCAATTTATCGCTGGGCACACTCACACACACACATACACACACATACACAAACACACACACACACACACACACACACACACACACACTATATGGTGTGCAATTTTTAGAATGTGTATTTTTGTGTTGTGATAAGAGCTAGTAAAACAAAATGTAATCTGACCACAGAACAGATCTCTACAGCTTTTTGAACTGGGATCTGGGATGTGATTTAGTCAGAAAGTAGAATATTGTTTTTGTATAGAATTAACACGTCTTTTATCATACATTGTAGTGTGCATTTCTTGATGAATCCTTAAACTTTTAGGTAACAATGGTTTCCTGAGATACTCCCAGATTTGTGTTTTACTCCCAGATCGAACTTCACCCAGACTAATAAACTTGTGTTTTAGCAAACAATCATTCAGTAAAAGCTTTGCCAAGAGTGATCACATCCAGCATTTGCAATCCACCCTACCACTCATACATACTAAAACAGCTATGTTTTAAAATTAAAGGTCCCTCAAAGTTTACCAGTGTTTCTGTTTGGGTAACAATAGGGTAGTGTAAATCAGATTCAAAATAAAAAGGATTGGTGTGGATGTTGCCCATGGGCCAAAAGATTACACACATTTAAAAGGGTGGTTTTAGTTGATGTCAATTTCCTTGTAATAAAATTTGTTATCATTTCAGGATGCTGTTTGAACTCTAAATTGTTGTAGTTTTTCCCATCAGGAAAAAAGAAAATAAATAAATCTGCAATCCAAATAGAAACTATATATATTTAAAAAAGTAAACAATAAATTAACATATTATAAGCTAAAGTAATGAAAGTTGTCTTGTAACAGGAAATGCACTGCTGACATATATAGTGAAACAATGTCCCAACACTGAGCTCTGGGTTCAAGTTTAAGTTTATTTATTTAAATTGCACTTTTTACAATAGAAAAGTCAGAAATGCGGAAAATCCTTACTTTCTGCTTTTGGGGGTTAAACAAAAATTTAAAAAGGTAAAAAACTTTAAAGATGTGTGAACTGGTGCATTCAATTCATAGTTTAAGCATTATCACACCTGTGTGTAACATTCTATTTAAAGACCTTTATTAATTGTTAATGGGTCTTCTGTTAAAAGCCCCTGTTAAACAACAATCAATAACAAGTGGAATAGGACACTGATGTATCTTGACCTTGACATTGAGCGCAATTCTCTTTGAGTAATTTGGAGTTGGTGTCCTTCTTTCTACAGTCTAGTCTGGGGAAATTGGCTACTGTCCAATGGACCTTGAAATACTTTAAAGTAATAATGTGTGCAACTACACTATAGCAACATTAAGCTGCTTGGGGATCGTTGTATATCCTTTATATTAAACATGCTTATCTAAAATTTTCTTTTGGATCTCCTCAGACAACTCTTTCCTCAGCTTGCCTGAGATTCATGTTCAGAGCATTGCTCATGATAACATTAACCATCAGACACATATTTTCCATTTAAATGGGATGAAATATATGACTGAAAACATGTGGGGTGCTGATAAATATAGATGTGAACTAAAAATATAAATGCTTAATTATAAAATTTATTATTCAGAATAATAATAATTATTATTATTATTATTTATTCATTCATTTATTATCTTCCACTTTATCCTATATTAGGGTCGCGGGGGGTTCCCCATGCCCATCCAGGGGAGAACGTTTTGGGCGCTGGGCTGATACACCCAGAACAGGGAGCTAATCAATCGCTGGGCAAACACTCACTCACACAGACACGCACGCATACACACTGTATATGGGGCAATTTGGAGAACTCAATTGACTTGATCCATGCTTTTGGACTGCGGGAGGAAACTGGAGAACCCGGAGGAAACCCACGCAGACACGGGGAGAACATGGAAACTCCACCCAGATGGGGATTCAAACCGGGAATCCCTAGTGCTGAGAAGCGAATGTGCTAACCACTAAGCCACCGTGCCGCCAATAATAATAATAATAATAATAATAATAATAATAATAATAATCACCATCATCATCATAATAACAATAATAATAATAATTATAATTATTATTATTGCTCTTATATTATTATATATTATTATAATTTTATTAGTAGTGTTACACTCGCCTACCCAGAGATTAAAGCAGCTGCGCATAGGAAGCGCAGAGCCGTCGCGCTCTAACGCGATTGATTTAGTTATTTAGTTACTTTTAGTTACTTTTTTACATTCGCTTTACTGTTCAGCTACCCCATCGCTATAACATAGCATTTATTCCGCTTTTTTGTCCCTCACTACTCTCCAAATCGCGGGGTAGTTGCTAGCGTTTTTAGCCACTAACGCTAGCACTTTCTGCTTACTATCGCGGTCATTTGCTGCCAACACCGCTGCATTTAATACCCGCTTCGTTTATAAATATAAGCCTATATTTATAAAAGAGCCATCTCCTGATCTGTGTCGACGGATTCAACTGTTCGGATTTTCGGATCGGATTCTATCGGTCTCGACGCTGATCTTCACACACCGCACTGTGAGAACCTTCAGGACTCAACCTCCACCCGACGCTAAAGCAGCCAGATTCACTAGGGTTGGATCTTCATCATCAGCTGTAACAGCGGGAAATAACCTCACATCTCTACCCACCCG
>JAFMOD010000276.1:327192-422346 GCA_019802435.1 Corydoras maculifer
CGGTGGGGTTCCCCATGCCCATCCAGGGGAGAACGTCTCGGGCGCTGGGCAGATAGACCCAGGACAGGGCGCCAATCCATCGCTGGGCACACACTCACTCACACAGACACACACTATAGGGGGGAATTTTTGAGAATTCAATTAACTTGTTCCATGTTTTTGGACTGTGGGAGGAAACCGGAGAACCCGGAGGAAACCCACGCAGACACGGGGAGAACATGGAAACTCCACCCAGATGGGGATTCGAACCGGGAATCCCTAGCGCTGAGAGGCGAACGTGCTAACCACTAAGCCACCGTGCCGCCAATAATAATAATAATAATAATAATAATTGTTATTGTTCTTATATTATTATTAATACTACTACTATGTCAGAGATCGCAGCGCAGCGTCGTGTTCCCCTAGCCCCGCCTTCTAAGCGGCGCGTGCTCTCCGTGCACCAGGTGAGGTTCATTGTTTCAGGGTTCTTTCTATCCTATATAAGGCGTCCTGTTTCGCTGTTCGAGTGCGAAGTATTGATCGTCCCACAACATACCAAGCGCTATCCGAGTGATTCCCTGCATTCTATCTCCGTGTTTACCTCCGTGTTTGGTCTCCGTTGGGTGAGTGTGATTTTGCGTGTGTTTAGTATTAGCATGTTCCTCCGTTTGTTCCCCGCTTCTACCTCCCCCTCATCCTCCCTCTCTCTCATCCCTCGTAGGATCCCTGTGTGCGTGTGGTGTTTGAGAGGAAAGTCCGTGTCCGTATTTTGTGTTTAGCCTCCTTAACACGTTCTCACTTTTATTTCCTAATCACTCCCACTGTCGGTGAATATAACACATTTTCCATCTTGCACTAACCACTCCCCTGTCTCCCGGTTCTAGTTCCCCATCTGTGTTTTTCCTTCCCCGTCATTCACCCTAGGTTCTCCCTGGTTGCCGCCTTGTCCAGCACTTCACCTCCTCTATCTTTGTCCTATTCTATTGAGCTTCTCCTTTCCTGGGCTACGGCCATCTGGCAAGTCTTCGCAGAGTCTTCCGCCATCCTCATCATGGCATCTCAGCCGGGGACGAGCTGCACAGGCTCAGCCAAGATAGACAGAGCTTAGCGGAGTACGCCCTCAAGTTCCGGACGCTGGTGGCCTCCAGCGGTTGGAATGACGTAGCCCTCATCTCACAGTTCAAAGCCGGTCTCCATCCCAAGTTGCAAAGAGAATTGGTCTACCGTTCGCTTCATCTGAGTCTGGAGGAAATCGTCGAGTTAGCCATCCAACTGGATTTCCACAACATGCCGATTGTTCACCATCCGTCTCCTAGCCAGCCGCGCCAGCCCTCCACCACCTCTGACCAGGAGGCCATGGAGATGGGACAATCTCATCTCACAATGAGACAAAGGAGAGAGCGGATCCGGCATCAATTGTGTCTTTATTGTGGAGAAGCTGGAGACCAACGTTTAGAGTGTGAGAACGGTGAGGCAGACTGAGACCTCTAGAGAGGAGAAGAGGTCCAAGGTCCAAGCCCCCTAAGGTGAGCACACTCCAGCCCACCCACAAATTCAGTTCGCGCATTTCAATCATACTCGCTCACAAGTGTAATGTGTGCTTGGTAGTGGCGCTGATTGACTCAGGTTTAAAGGGGGACTTCATCGACGAAAAACTGGTGCAGAACCCCACGATTCCCCTCAAGACTCCACTGAAAATACGGCAAGAGCATGGGGAGCATCACCCACTGCACCGCCCCCATCTCCCTACGCCTACGGATGGTCCACAGGAAGAGTCAGAGCCTCTTCGTCATGTCCGCCACCATCTCACCCATCATACTAGGTCAACCGTGGTGCGAGACCACAATCCCTCCCTGACCTGGGACCCCCTGGATATCCTGGCCTGGTCACCGCGCTGCCACACCTGCTGTCTGACACCGCCCACCAAGGTACAGACGGTGGCAGCTACCAAGTCCACAGCTGACGGTCTACCAGCTGCCCTCCTGAGTTCCAGGACCTCGCTACCGTGTTTAGCAAGGGTCACGCCTGTCGCCTGCCCCCACACCGTGAGTATGATTACGCCATTGAGCTCCTGCCTGGCGCTCTATGCCTTACCCTCTCTCCGTCAAGGAAACGGCCACTATGGAGGAGTACATCGCGGAGGCAGTCGCTCAGGGATTCATCCGGCCTTCCAAGTCCCCGGTCAGCTCCAGCTTTTTCTTCGTGCCCAAGAAGGAAGGCATCGATTGTATCGATTACCGGGAACTCATCAAGATCTCTAAGAGGTACACCTACCCCCTCCCACTCGTCCCCTCGGCACTGGAGCAGCTGCGGAGTGCGAAGATCTTTACCAAGCTTGACCTCCGAAACGCTTACAACCTGAGGATCAAGGAGGGGGACGAGTGGCAGACTGCCCACATCAGCAACACCAGAAGGATTCTTGAATGGCTACTGGAGCATGGATTGTATGTAAAGGCGGAGATATGCAAGTTCGCCCCCTTAATGGACTCACATATAGTTTTCCAGTTTTTAGTTTTTCCATTTGTTAAATGTCTCTACATGGCTGTCCTACATTGTTGTTGCTGCCTGGCCGCTGGTCCTGCCAAGGTTTCTTCCTTGAATAACAACATAAAAGGGAGTTTTTTTCTTGCCACTGTCGCTTTGGCTTGCTCGTTGGGGGTTTAAAGGCTTTTCATTCTGTAAAGCTGCTTTGAGACAATTTACTGTTGTAAAAAGCGCTATATAAATAAATAACTTGAACTTGAACTTATTATTATTATTGTTATTATTATTATTATTATTATTATTATTAATAATAATAATAATAATAATAATAATAATAATATTATTATTAATAATAATAATAATAATAATAATATTATTATTGTTATTATTATTATTGTTATTATTATTATTACTATTATTATTATTATTATTATTGCTGTTGTTGTTATTATTACTTTATACTATAGTTTATTACTCCAAATTTTATTATTAGTAGTAGAATTAGTAGTAGTATCAACTATTAATATTATCATTATTATTTTTTTATTTAATTATTATTATTATTATTATTATTATTATTATTATTATTATTATTATTATTATTAGACGTAATAGTAGTTAATACTATTGTTGTTATTATTAATATTTATGTATTATAATTACTATAAACATTATTATTATTATTATTATTATTATTATTATTATTATTATTATTATTATATTTTTATTAATATTGATTATAATATGGATTATTACTTGTTATTATTATTATTATTATTATTATTTATTTGTTTTTATTATTATTATTATTATTATGTACTTAAATTAAGTTTGTTTAGTTAAAATTAACACACACGCGAGCATTCTCACACACACGCACGCACGCACATATACACCCAACAGCATGAAAGAGAGAGAGAGAGAGAGAGAGAGAGAGAGAGAGTGTCTGATTTTCCTCCTTTCCCTTTGCGGCTGATAGAGAGAAACGTGATGTCCACGAGACGCTACGAGCAGCCGGTCACAAGGTAGTTCGGGCGCCACGCCCTGCTGGAGTGCGTGCGCGGGTCAGCATCTCTGACTTTCACAGGAGTCTAGGGAGTGACCGAGCCGCAGCCTGTCGCACTCCAGCCACCGCTACCATGCAGAAAAACCAAAAAGAACATTTGTACAAGATTCTGGTCATAGGTGACTTGGGTGTTGGCAAGACTAGTATAATTAAACGATATGTTCATCAGACCTACTCGACGAACTATAGAGCTACGATAGGAGTGGACTTCGCACTGAAAGTTCTAAACTGGGATTCAGAGACTGTGCGGCTGCAGCTCTGGGACATAGCAGGTAGGTGTGGGTCCTCAAAAAAACACACTGCTGCTTAACAAAAGTCTTACTTAATATCCAAACTTGCCTGTCATGTAAATTATACAAACAGACAAAACACACTTAACAAATCTAAGTATGACAACTAACTCTTAAGTAATCTTAGATTTCATTAACCTGGGCCTTGTTTTCCCTCCTTTATATTATACATTTTAAGGGAAGAAATGATTGAAATTAAAATTCACAAACCAGCAACTCCAAAGCACATGCAAACCGATGTAGTAAAAATAAACCAGGTTTTCTGTCTGTGACAGGTTTAAAATGGTAAATGTTTACAACATAAAAATGACTTTAACTTTATACCTTACTATTAAGAAAATTGTTGAAAAATTCTTCAGGCGTATGTAAAGCAACAGCTCAATCATACTGTTAGTTTTCAATTCTGTTTGTAAAGATGTTTTCCATGATTTCAAACACAAATGTCAAACACTTGTAACCAATGTGATATGAAAACAGAACCAGGTTAAAAAAAATTAAAATTACAGCTTAATTTATCAAAAAGGTGACCTTTAATTCACAACATATGTTAATTGAAACTGAATTGTTACTGTGGATTATAATGTTACAGACATATAAACTAACAGACATTTAACACTAAAAGTGGACATGCAACTTTGAATTTTGTTGTTAATAAGTTCTTGGTTCTTGAAGTAGTGCCTCCAAAAAATCTAGTTAATTTTCAACATTATTATGAAATCTTAACTGTTTATGGTTGACCATTTAAAAATTCAAGATATATTCAGCCTGGGATTGAATTTTAGTCCAAAATAGTTTTTGAAATAATAAAAAGTAGCTCCATCTGGCAGTTAAAAATGGATTACCAGGATCTGCCTGCTACAGTAAACTAATTTGATAATCCAAATGGAGTCTCAAGTGCCATCCACAACACAGACACCTTTTCCTCCCTCTGCTTTCTTTTGTTGCATCACAATATGCATTTTTCCTACAGGTTGGTATGTGCATAATCATATGATAAATGGGCTCATGTGAGTAAGATTTAGGGGGAGATCACATGTGACTCATTAAAACAAAAAACAAAAAATCACTGTAAACAAACCCAAAAAGCTTCAGCTTCATCTACAATATGTCTAAAAGAATGGAAAATGTTCATAAAAATTAGTGCAGTAAGTGCAGTGTATTTTAAACTAGATTAATGACATTTGGTTTAAAAGGTTCAGAATTCAGGGGCACAAAAGGAAATAAAAAAAAAAAGAACACGGAAATTCCACCCAGATTGGGATTCAAACCTGGAATTCCCAGCGGTGAAAGGTTGTGTGTGCTAATCACTATGTCACCGTGCCACCCATACATTAATAATTAAATAAAAAAAACATTATAAGTACAAAAAGATTTCCAGTGATTTTACTGACCAAAATGTAAATTGTAAAAAGTAAATCTTGTATTCAGAAACAGAAGTTGATGCCAAATTTAGGACAGGTAAAATTAGATTTGAAATTTTATAAAACCTTTAGTTTAGGTTAAACCTCTTTTAAAATATTTACTAACATTTCATGAGTAACCATGTTCATGCTTTGAATGAGCATCTACAAAAGCTCCATTGCTCCAAAAGCTAGCTCCAAAAGCTAAACATTCATTCATTCATTATCTTCCGCTTTATCCTCTATTAGGGTTGTGGTGGAGTTCCCCATGCCCATCCAGGGGAGAAAGTCTCGGGCGCTGGGCAAATACACCCAGGACAGGGCGCCAATCTATCGCTGGGCACACACTCACTTACACAGACACGCACGCATACACACTCTATATGGGGCAAATTGGAGAACACAATTGACTTGATCCATGTTTTTGGACTGTGGGAGGAAACCGGGGAATCCGGAGGAAACCCACACGGACAAGGGAAGAACATGAAAAATCCACCTAGATGGGGATTCGAACCGGAAATCCCTAGTGCTGAAATTTACCCTCATGTGCCACATGATGGTTCTCATCACACACACGCACACTGTTATTACTGTTACTTTCCATAGTAAATGAAGAAACCAAGTGCTTAGCACTTGGCACTCTTAGCACTCTCATAATTGTACAATGACAGATTTGGAGCACTATTATCATCTCAAAGATCAGAGGGATTATTTTCGGACTGTGATGATTGAACAATATAACTGTTGGCAAACACACTTGGTTTCTGATGGACAAAACTTTTCTGTTGGCCTAATGGATCTGCCAGAATGTTACAGTAAAAGGCTTTGAACAGGGGTGTGGGGGTCATATACAGTAGACTTTTATTCAATGATGAGTTGTATTTAGGGGCGGCACTGTGGCTTAATGGTTAGCATGTTCGCCTCTCAGCGCTAGGAATTCCCGGTTCGAATCCCAACCTGGGTGTAGTTTCCAAGTTCTCCCTGCGTCCACGTGGGTTTCCTCCGGGTTCTCCGGTTTCCTCCCACAGTCCAATAACATGGATCAAGATCAATAGAATTCTCCAAATTACACCATATAGAGTGTGTGTGTGTGTGTGTGTGTGTGTGTGTGTGTTTGTGAGTGAGTGTGTGCTTAGCGATAGATTGGCGTCCTGTCCTGGGTGTATCTGCCCAACACCCGAAATGTTTACCCCTGGATGGGCATGGGGAACTCCCCGCCCGCGACCCTAGTAGAGGATAAAGCGGAAGATAATGGATGGATGGAGTTGTATTTAGCAAAAGTGTTTTTTTTATCCAGCCAAACATGTAGAATTTAACAATAGAATGACAAGACAGATATTTTAAAAAGCACTACTTACTTATTAAACTTTGCAGATGGAATATATCCCCTCATCTGCATAATAAAGAGCAAAAAATTATAAATAAATTATACTTAATATTGGGTGTTCATATGCTGTAATGTTTACTATAAAATAATGTACTTTAATTCATTATATTTTTCTATTGGTAATGAAGGCCAGGAACGATTTGGGAACATGACAAGAGTTTACTACAGAGAGGCCATGGGGGCATTCATTGTTTTTGATGTCACAAGACCAACAACATTTGAAGCAGTCACCAAATGGAAAGAGGATCTGGACTCAAAGTTGTCCCTTGTCAACGGTCAAAGCATTGCCACTGTACTCCTGGCCAACAAGTGTGACCAAAGTACAGACATTCTGGTCAATAATGGCCTTAAGATGGACCAGTTCTGTCAAGAAAATGGATTTGTGGGATGGTTTGAAACATCAGCTAAGGTAAAGTAAACTTTTCAATCTAACATACACCAATTTTACAACTCCTCAATTCTACACTCACTGTCTGTTTTTATTGTTCTACTGACCATATAGATGGACAGTTCTATAATTACAAAATGCAGTCCATCTGTTACATTTCATTTATATTGGGTCATTTAGCAGATGCTTGAATCCAGAGTGACTTACAAAACAAGCACAGGGTTGGCCACATCCGACTTGGAGCAATGAGGGTAAAAGACCTTGTTAAAGGACCCACATTGGTAACTTCAGTGCTCCTGGGACTTGAACTCACAACCTTCAGATTGATAACCAAACACTCTAACAACTGAGTTACCATGCCCTGTTCCGCTACGCATGTTTCTCTATATACATGTTAGTCTGCTTTAGTAACAGGACACCAATCAAAACATACAGCTGTCTGATCCACTCATACCATCACCCACACCCTAATAATACCTGCTCTGTGGGGGTACTAAACATCAGAGAACAAAGTAAAGAGGCATAACCAAGTATGTAGAAAAACAGATAGACTAGAGTTTGTAATTATATAACTACAAAGTCCATCAATATGATCAGTAGAACAGTAAGAAAGTATAGAACAGGCAGTTAGTGTAGAACTGAGGAGGTGTACCTAATAAAATGACTGGTGGGTGGACAGCTGGATTTAACCAGGCACATTGTCTGGCCGCTCAAGGAGGATGAGTCCCCACTTAGTCTTGGTCCTCCCAAGGTTTCTTCCTTGAATAACAACAAAACAAGGAGTTTTTTCTTGCCACTGTCACTTCGGCTTGCTCTTTGGGTGTTTAAAGGCTTTTCATTCTGTAAAGCTGCTTTGTGACAATGTACTGTTTTAAAAAGCACTATATAAATAAATAACTTGAACTTGAACATTTGTTTGGTAGATAGGAATGATGGCATTGTATAGGAAAAGCCAAAAATTACTGCACTGTGTGCTTTCTAAATCAAAAGAATTCTCTTGATAGGGTGCAGTGAGAGAAAATGTGCTATTGTATGAGAAACTGAGAAGTGGCAAAGAAAAATTTGAGGTTGGTGCAGGATTGGTATAAAAACAGTGTGACAGCAAGTTTAAAGTGAAGCTGGGTCCTTTCTTGTTTGCGATGATCATGAACAGGTCTCTGTGGAATCGGGACGGAGTTATTGTGAAGTATTACGTTTGCAATAACATTGTGATATATGCTGAGAGTGAGAGATCAGGTTGATGAGAAAGGGGACTAAAGGTTTGCAGGTTCAGTACATGTGTATTTTTGGTCAAAATACCAAGTACTGGAAAATGTAGTACAGCGGTGAAGAAGAAAATGCAAACATGGTGAAGTGGATGGCATTAAGTTACAGGAGTAATCTTAGATAATAAAAAAAAAAGTATCTGCCAAAATAAAACAGCAAACCAGTATTGAAGTTTGCCAGTTAGGGGGCTCTGACAAATATAAGGGCAGATTCATTCACTAAAGGCGTAGACTCATACACTGCAGAGACAAAAAAAGGCCTTGCTTTTGTTCAGCAGTGCAAGCGGTCCAACATCTATGCTATTACTTCAAAAAAATTTGTGTCCGCGTGGGTTTCCTCCGGGTTCTCCGGTTTCCTCCCACAGTCCAAAAACATGGGTCAAGTCAATTGAGTTCTCCAAATTGCCCCGATGTAGAGTGTGTGTGAGTGAGTGTGTGCTCAGCGATAGGTTGGCACCCTGTCCTGGGTGTATCTGCCCAGCGCCCGAAACGTTCTCATTGTGCTCCTGTATATAAATATATATATACATATACATACAGGAGCACAATGAGAACGCTAATTAAAGATCATGAATATTCAAATCTTAATTACACCTGACAGTCAAAAAAGAAAGAAGCCGCTGAGTTTCAGTGTTATTCAGGACAAATTATTTATTACTTTTAAGCTTCCCACTTTGCATACATTGAAATGACCTGTCTGATCTGCCTTAAATTAACAATATATCAGTAAAACAAAGTCTTTAAAATTTACATTGATATCTTCATATAGTTCTGTGAGAACTGAAAAAGGGGTACTAGGGTAAAAAGCGGTAAAAACACAGGGGTACTTTTCTACAATTTGAATGAATAAAGCAGGTACAAAGACAGCATGGTGGCTTAGTTGTTAGCACAGTACAAGCTCTCATCCTATCCCGGCTTGAGTATTGTAATGCGTTGCTTGTCAGTCTCCCAGCTTCCACGATCAGGCCTCTACAACTAATTCAGAACACTTCAGCCCGACTAGTGTTCAACCAGTCCAAGGGTACTCATGTCACTCTACTCATTTCTCTCTATTGGCTCCCTGTAGCTGCTCGCATTCAATAAAATCACTGACTCTGGCCTACAGGAACATTTCTGGATCTGCCCCCTCTTACCTTCTCTCTATCTTTTCAAAATATACTCCAGCTCATTCACTTCGCTCAACTGATGATTGTCGCCTGGTGGTTCCACCTAACCGAGGAGCTAATTCTCACTCCGTGGCATTCACCACTGCAAAATGGTGAAACCATCTTCCCAACTCTGTCCGTAAGGCAGTCACTTTGCATTTTTAAGAAACTACTGAAAGCACATCTTTTTAACAAACACCTGTCATATAAAAAAGGGGGAGGGGTACGGAATGAAGTGTGATAATTGTACAGTGTAGCTTGTTTTCCCGATAACTACTGACTTGTGGTGTTCTCATTTATAAGTCGCTTTGGATATTGGATATTTGGACATTCATCCTTTAGCGCTGGGGATCCAGGTACAAATCCCAAACTTTTCATGTTCTCCTGTTGTCCGTGTGAGTTTCCTCCCACAATCTAAAAACATGGATTTAAGGTAAATTGAATGCTTAAATTTGGCCCATGTTTGTGTCTGTGTGCGAGAGTGGCACCAATCTATTCAGCACAAATCTATTGCTGGGCACACACTCATTAACACACCCACAAACAAACTCTATATGGGAAATTTAAATCTATTAATTTACTTTAAATCCATATTTTTAAACTGTGGGAGGAAACTGGAGAACCCAGAGGAACTTGGAAACTCCACCCAGATTGGGATTTAAACCTGGATCCCCAGTGCAGAGAGGTAAACATGCTAACCAACAAGCCACTAAGCCACCATGCCACCCTGTCATTATTAAATTTTTATATGATTTAGAGAATTTACTATAAAAAGCCAGAACTGAACACTAGCAACAGAGCCAAAATATAAGTTTTGAATGAAAACTTAAAATTAAGCCTTTCACAAAAGGGGAATGAGCCAATCCAACCACATATGTTTAAAAGTTTGTACCTTTAAGTTGCAATAATTCATTACATTAGTTTGAAAACCATATCAAACAAAATGCTACAAAATATGTTTATAGGGCTTGTTAGTACCTAAATATCAAGCCATGAACATGGACAAGGCCTAAACAATTGTGCAAGCTGGAAATGCCATAAACATTCAGTACAATCATGCAGATAATGAGGAATAGGAGACCAATGAATTTGTGCCTGGTCTATATTTAGAGAAGCAAGGGTCAGATTCCTGACAGTTACCAATGCTGCTCAATTTAAAGGACGAGTTAGGCATAACAGGCAGAAAGATCCTAATTTAGCTGACTGTCCTCAGGATCAAAGGAGAGGATATTTTGTTTTGGCCAATAGCACAATCAAAAAAAAATGTCAAGTGAAATACACCTTCTCCTATTTTAAGTTTCTGCTGTAACTTTTCTCATTTAGAGCTACTATATCTGCATCATCCAACTTAGCAACTTATTATTGTGTATAGTTGGGGTTGTGCAATATTTTTTCCAATAACGCATTTGTTTGCATTTGTTAAACATATGGCTGTAAACGTCTTATATTTTACTAACTTGCATATAATGGATATGAATGTATATTACTATCCATTCATCTTCACTTCATACTACCAGTGGGCCTTAGGCTGCCTATGTTTGTAAAACTCACCGAGGCTTTGTGAACACTTGAGGGATACACCTCCTACCTTACTAAGCAATTTACATTTGAGGAGCAAAGACATGGCTTTAGTCATATGAGAAGTAGCTGACAATCAAAGGACATAAAATAATAGTCAACTTTAGATTTTCTGAATGGAGGAACTAAAAAATTGCTTATTTCTGAGCAATGCAGACAGACTGCCTGGTGGACAAACCCTTACTTGCCACCAATGCTAAAGTCTAAACACATAATCACACATAATGTACAGCCATGTACATTTCACTGAAAGGACCTTTTCCATTTAGACAAAATACTAGATGCTAAATGCTATCTAAACTCTACAACCGAAGTAACATGTCTGTATAAGAAACAGTCCCTGATCCAGAGAAGACAGGAAAATATTTATCACTACCTTACCCTAGCAATACAAGGCACCACTTGCAGTTACCACCAACAAATGTCTTTTCACTTTAGTAAAGCTTTAAATGATAAAGACAGAATGTAGTGTTCAACTGTCAAATACCAACTTCAACCTTCATAAAGAAGGTCCTGAGATACAGAAATACATTGATACAGAAAAATAATGATTCAATTACAATTTTTATGAAGAAAAACATCAAGGTCCAGTTTCCCTCAACTAGAGCAGGGAGTGCACATGGTGGCCTTACCCATGGGGAGTGGCCAGGCTTAGCTATATGGGTCTACCTTCCCATTGGCCCACCATCTGTGGGAAGGGCAGTATTTAGGGTTCAGTGCTTTCTGGTAGTAACCAAAGGCCCTCAATTGCTCAATTTATATGGTATCAATGGATGGATCTTTTTTTCCCCTTCAAAATATATGAAGTAGGAGTTTCTTTAAAATATATTTATTTGAAAACATTTCTTTTGTTATTGCAGGACAACGTCAACATCAATGAAGCTGCAAACTTCCTGGTCAAGCACATTATTGCGAATGAGAACGACATCCTTAAGTCAGTGGTTCCGGACACCATCTCTCCTCAAAAGTCTCCAACCAAAGAAATAAGATGTTCTGGCTGTTTTAAATCCTAACAGCTGCTATCAATTTGAAAAACAGGAGCATTCAGTTACCAAAACATCACTGTCAAATTTCTTAACAAGACAGTAATGACTGTGCATGAAGTGTGCATTTGGGTGTATGTGTGTGCATGCGTGTGTCACGCCTCTGATGCAACAAAGAAGACAATTTATGTATAAATAGCTACTTTTTAAAATCTCATTTATTTATGTTCAACAACAGTGTAAAGTCTGTAAAGTTTATTGGAGTAAAGTTCATATAGATGACTAATAGCTTGAACATTTACCTTTTGTTTTCAAAATAACTTTTTGTTTATTTGGCTGTTACTTGAAATTATTCATATTTAATGTAGTAGTTTACATTTCGTGCCTTTGTATAAATCAATTATTTATCAATAATGATAATAATAGGGAGGTACGGTGGCCTAGTGGTTAGCATTTTCGCCTCTCTAGGGATTCCCGGTTCGAATCCCAATCTGGGTGGAGTTTCCATGTTCTCCACGTGTCCGCGTTTGTTTCATCCGGGTTCACCAGTTTCCTCCCACAGTCCAAAAACATGGATCAAGGTCAATTGAATTCTCCAAAGTTTGTGTCTGTGTGGGTGAGTGTGTGCCCAGCGATGAATTAGCACCCTATCCTGGGTGTATCTGGATGGATGGATAATAATACTAATAAATGTGGGGTGGCACGGTGGCTTAGTGGTTAGAATGTTTGCCTTTCAGTGCTGGGGATTCCAGGTTCGAATCCCAATCTCGGTGCAGTTTCCATGTTCTCACCTTGTCCATGTGGGTTTCTTCCAGGTTCTCCGGTTTTCTCCCACAGTCCGAAAACATAGATTCAAAACATGGAAGGTGAATTGAATGCTCTAAATTGCCCCATATAGACTGTGTTTGTGCCCAGCAATAAATTGACATCCTGTACTGTGAGTATTGCCCAGCGCCTGAAAAGTTATTCCTTGGATGGGCATGGAGAACCGCCCTGGATCCTAGTAGAGGATTAAGCAGAAGGTAATTAATGAATGAATTAATTAATAATTAATGTGAAACTCTGATTGTTTCATGGATACCAGAAAGTAGATTAATTTCTTTGTTGACATTTTGTATAAAATCTGATGTAAAAACCTAAAGCAACAATAATCTCTTTAGTTTTTTCTCAAAATTTCTGTTTGCTTTTTTCCAGTTTCTGTTCTTTTTTTAGTTTTTTTCCACACTATATAGTGATTCATTTGCTGACTCACTACCATTATATAAATCGGACATGAATCTTTTCAGCTCTTACTTACTTAGTTTCTTTTAGCATGATTATTGATTCCAGTTTCTTTCTGGTTCATAGCCTTTACTTAGTACCAGTCTATATTAATCATGTGAGTTATTTAAAGGTGTTGCATTATTATAATCACATTGTTCCAAGTATTGTAGGAAAGATGTCTGAAGACGAAAACAGAATAAACTTTATACTCTAGCATATTTACAATCTGGGTTATTGGTCTTCCCTTTCTTATAAATTATGTTTTGAAAGTTGAATTAAAAGTAATTTGGTATTACACCAAAATATACCTGCATTTATTATGTCTTTAAAAAAGACATCTTGTAAAATATCCTATAAAAAGTATATTGTATATTTCGTTCTACTACCTTAATTCTCTTTGGGTTTTTTATTTTCTTCTACACATGGGTATTGCTTAATGTGTCTTAAATGAACAGATAACTTCCCTCATAAATTTTATCACCTGGGGTTTCCCATACTTTCTACTAAAGTATTTTTTCAAGAGTTTTATTTCAAAACAAAAATGAACATATTCTTTACCAAATATGGATTTTTTAAAGATTTTTAAAGATTTTATAAAACATTGTAATGTGAAACATCTGTATCTAAAATGTATCCGCAATTATTGTCTGTCTGTCTTGTGCAGTTTAAAGAGAGGACTCAGAAAGGAGCTGACAAGAGTCGAATAGGTTGATGGGTTTTTTTTGTCTACAGTTACACATGCCAGTCCAATGCTGAATAAACTCATGTTTATAAAATCTCATGCTTTAAAATTTACAGCTGTTTTTTTATTTAGTTTTTTAGACTTAAGTGGGTGTGGATTTCACTAGGATACTAAGGCACCTATAGAAAACCAAACCCAACCTAAAAAAGCCACCTAGTAATTAAAAATCAGGACCTTCATATATAATGCAAGCAAGTGTACTACCTACACCACTGTGCCTCCATTTGTAAGATGTGCAGCAAAAAATGCTTTTATATTTCTTTAATTTACTGCCTGAACTTTCTACTGTGGGTGGCAAGGTGGCTTAGTGGTTAGAACGTTTGCTTCTTGGCATTGTGGATCCAGGTTCGAATTCCAATCTCAATGGAGTTTACATATTGTTCGCATAGGTTTCCTCCAGGTCCTCCAGTTTAATCCCACAGTGTAAAAACTGATTCAGGGTAAAAATGAATGCTCTAAAATGGCCCAGTGATAAATTTCCACTTTGTCTTCGGTATCTGCCCATGGCCGAGACATTCTCCCCTGGATGGGAATAGGGAACCATACAAATAAACAGGATTCTATTTATTCAATGACATCAATACTTTTTATCCTACTTCATCTTTATGGTACTATAACCTATGAACTAGTTCTAGTAAACCATTTATTTTGAATCTTACATAGTTACTGAAATGCTCTGGTAAACTTGGTTAGCTGTCTTCCTTGGAAAAATATCACTATTCATGTTACTGCTGTACATTAGACATATTTGCAGTACATTTTGATTTGACAGACTCAAATCAAAAGACCCATAATTATAATTTGTACAGAAGAAAACATTTATCCGTACAGGAGATATATGCATTTTTATGTGACAAGTCTCAACAAATGTAAACAAGTGGTATGCATTCTATACAAAGAAAAGATAAACATATCTCTTACTTATATGACTCTTTTTAAAGAAAGTTAAAATCAAACAGCTTTTATTTTTGACATGTTGCTGTTTGATGGCTCTCTCATATAATCTCTTCAGATGTGCCTTTGCAGAAACTAAAACAATGGATTTTTTTGGGAAGCTGGCATTCCTTTTTATGGAATACGTTGGTGGAATTGCTGTGCATCTTAACATATTACTCATATTCATTCCATGTCTTCTGGTATTACCATGACAACTGCAGAGCATAAAACTACAAAAGCTGCTTCTGTGAAGGTTGCAGCTATCACAGCAAGCATGTTGTCAGAATCTTGTGAGTTTGCAGAAGGTCTTGGTTAGTGATTGCAATAGGGTCATGGAATTAAAATAATCAATTTTAGTGGAATGCACATTTTCACTAAATAAGTAGTGAATGCTCTATCTGTTTGTGGCCAAATGAGGTAGATTATTGCAATTTGTATTTCAGTACAAAGTTATAAACATCAGCTTTCTCGTGACATTTCACCTCATTCATTTTCCAATGACGTGTATAGGAATTTGTACTCATACATTCAAAACAGTTGGTGGCATGGTATGGTGGTAATTGTGGGTATTAGTAGACCCAACTGCACAACACAAAAAAACACAAATTAATAAATATAAAATAAAAAAATAAACATGATAAAAGCGATCCTACATAATATTTTGAATGGTGACACCCTACAACACAAACCAAATCTAAGGTGACATACTACACTTACTACCACGATAGTGCACAGCTGTTTACCTCAGGAAGAAAGCCCTATGTGTATTATTGACTGTACTATTGTCTACTTACTTATGCAGTTCATTGTTTTTCCACCAGTCCTGTATTATAATAATCATTTTAGTGGTTCTCTTTAGTGGTTAGTTTTTATTTGCCTTTTTCAGCATATTCATACCTACCATGCTAATAGGAGTATTCTGTAAAAAGTCATGCTTACTGAGCATGCCTCAATACTTGTCTAAATGCTGAAGCAGTACAGTGTTTGCAAGATCTGCCCTCAAAGATAATTTGACATTCTGCTGGTGTAGTTTTACCTGGTACAAATGCCATCTCTGTTATTGTTCAGATTTTAAACTGCATAAAATTATGCACTAATTCACAGCACACGACCATCTTCCATCTTCCAAAAATGAATAAAACAATTCATAATGATTTAGTAGAAAAATATTATATTACTAAAGTGCTGGGGACAATTGTGTTTTTTAAATACTAGTATATCCTCCTGGGAACTGAGAAATAAAAGTGTCATACAATTTATTTTTTGTTGGGATTCATTTTTTTGGGACTAAATATTGAGGGTAAAAAAAACAACTTACAATTTTAATTTTTTTAAGTCCATTTCATATCACTGTAAAGCCCAGGATGTCTTCTTTATAAGTCAGCAGGAATTTATAGAGTTTTATAGAGAAATAAAGAGAGAAATAAATAGTCATGTATGTAAAACCAATGTCCATTACAGAGGATGCAAGTCTATGGGTTGGTTCTCAGGAGGATAAAGTATATATATTCAGAATTTACCTGGGTTAATGTTTATGATATTCAGATACACTTATAATGACAGGGAAAGCAATCAATGACTGGGAAAATAATACTCTAGACCTAAAAGTAGGTTAGATTGTCAGACAATAATAAATAAATGCATTAATTGAAAAATACATGGCTTTGCCATTTTTTTTAGCCTTGATTAAGTTGTTTATTTTGTCACCAGGCTATGTACAAATAAATAACCAAAGCCATTTTAATCACTAGTTATTTTTAACTAGATTTTTTTCACGAAGGCCTCAGAAAAAGCTTAGATGTTTCACTACAAGGACTCTTAAACAAATTAAATGATTTTTAGCCAGCAGGCATAAACTTGGCCATGGCAAGAAATAAATACCTTGCACACATCTTTATATCAATACAATATAATGCTCACAGATCACAAAAAAATGATTTAATCATAGAATATTTTAAGCCCTAAACTGCTAGAGCTAAGAGTTTGAAAAAGGACACCTAAGGTCTTAGACCTTTTTTTGTTTTTTAATGTCATTAAGTATTTTAGAAAATGCCTTTGTAAAAGAGTTACTGTACACAGAACCTAATAATTGTAAAGCCCTTTAAGTGTTTTTAAAAATGTTTATTTTATGGGGTGGCAAAATGGCATAATACGGAAGAATACCATGGTTCTGATTGCAAAACAAAAGTGACAGAATGGGCATGTTCTCCCCATAATGATGTAGGCTTTTTTGAGAATTGCAGATTTTCTCCCATAAATTGTAGATATCCAAATACATTTACTTGAATTTAAGAAATGTACTTAGTATTGAATATGTTTGTCTGTGCATTTACCCTTATCAGGACTGGCAAACTAATAGTATCTACCCACCTTTTGCCAATTGAGTGCTTGATTAGGCTTTAGCACTCCTTATGACCAGAAGTAGTATGAACAATTAAAAGAAAAAACCTATGTACTTTAAAAAGGGGAAGTTATATTAATACTATTATTAATATTATTTTAATACTAAAATTGAAACTGATAAGAGTGTTAATATTTGTGAAGGCCACAAAACCTGAATGAGCTTATATATGCTTGCTTTCAATTCCATTAACTGTTTAGATTTTCCATAGACTATCACCCACGCAGAAACATCCATACTGCCACAACCACACACTAAAGTGGAACACAGGCATTATTGAACACCTCCACCTACACTCACTCATAACACTGTTCACAAACATAGATGCAAGGAAATACTGATCTTTTTCTCTTAATATACTAATTATAGCTGAATGTTGTTTTTTGCATTCAAGTTTTGTAATCTGCAAAAAGAAGTTTAAAAAAATAACTCATAAAAATATTTTTTTTAGTTTTGGGGCAGAAAGAGTAAAGAAGAAAGAGCTTCTCGAAATTTGAAGTGTAATCTGTAGCACTGTGGCAGTGAGAGAATAGTCAAGTATAGTCAAGCAAATCATCCATTTTTTAACATAAAAAAAAATTAACACATTAAATATTTGGAATGTGTTCTGTTGCCAATTGCATTACAAAATGTGTCATCTCAATTGCTTGTTTTTAAGTAATAGGCCATAGTGAAAATAGAGCCTATCTTAGCATTTATCAATTTTAACAATCATTTTTTAATTATTATATAGTGTCACAAAATGGGGCGGCATTATTTTGTATGATATCTTTTTATTAATTTAAATAAGAGGGTGATTATTTTTTGTTGAGTGATTAAATGCAGTTTAATTAGCACATTAGTTTTGGATAAATAATGAAAAAAGAGAAGAGAATAATAGATAGATGCTAATACACGTCTCTTGTATATGCACAGGAGATCAAAATGAAAGAACTGTATGAACAATGATCATTATTTCTGAAAAAATCAAATCTACATAAATCAACATTTAGATTTTTGTAAGGTATACAACATGCCACTGGGTCAGTGGTTTACCAAATAACTAAGGTATTTTAAAATAAAATAATTTTTTTAATGGACATCAAAGTTGTCCACAGGTAAAAGACCACAGGGTGCTGCAAGGTCTAGTGCTAACAGTGGTTGCTCACATTCACATTCTCTAAACTTGCCCAATGGCCACATGATGACAGAAAAGTGATCCTTAAAACTAAAACCACCTATTTTTTTCAAGGGAGGATTATTTCAGATTTTGTTATTTTAGCTTTTTAATGTGGTGTCTAGTCCCAACACACTACTCAATTAAAACAGGAAGAGGGTGTTTTTATTTTACACTAAGCTGTGTTTGTTTTTTAGAATGCAGCTTTAAAGCATGTGACTAGCTTTACTGTTTATGTAGTCTAAGTAATTTATACACTTTTCATCCAAAGTCATCTGATTAGTCAATGCCAGTGGCTAGAAAAATGCGAAAGAGGATTACATGCTACAGTAACAAAGTAAACCAGAAGAGTGACTGGCTTTGGCTAAATATGTAAGCCGACAAAGTCAGATTAGTGCTAATACATTGTTACTTTCACAGTCTGGCAAAAGAATAATCCACTGTCAGGCCTTAAGCAAATATACCAGCATGAGATCTAGTATGTGTTTGATTTATGCACAGGTAGTAATTTTAATTTAAAGAAACCCAAAGTAAAAAAGGAAAATAATTATGTGTGTAAGCACATAATAGGCAATATAGTGTGTAGGCAATATAGGTTACTATCAATTTTAAGAACTAAACTTAGTGGTTTAGAGAGATGTCATTTTGTAGAGAAAGGCACAGTGGCTTAGTGGTTAGCATGTTCGCCTCTTGGCACTGGGGAATCCAGGTCTGAATCCCAGTCTAGGTGGAGTTTCCATGTTCTCCTCCTTTCTGCATGGGTTACCTCTAGGTACTCCGGTTTCCTCCCACAGTCAAAACATATAGATTATAGGTAAATTAAATGCTCTAAATTGCCCTGTATAATGTGTGTTTGTGTGGGTGTCTGTGTCAGTGAGTGCCTGTGATGGTGCCTTGTCCTGGGTATATCTGCTGCCCAGTGCCACTATCCTACAAACACACTTAACTTCATTACAATTAAGTTAAAAATTAAGTGTTATTTGAGTCATATAAAAATACCACATATCAGACAGGTTTCATTAAATAAGCAAAAATCAATCACAATAATATAATAACCATAAATGACTGGTTCGTCATGAGTATTCATTTTTAATGTACTGTTCCTACCAGTGTTGTGATTATGCCAAAATCTAATGAGGAAGGTTTAGTTTTATATGCACACAATAGCAGTTTTGGCCAGGTTAATGCTCTTTATTGCACTGCATAGTGACTCACAGACTCCAGTAAAAGCTGTCCAGTCTTAGTGGCTCCAACTCACTTCATGACCCTAGACAATGGCATGAGACACTGCTCTGAGTTTATGGGTTTAGCTTTACTTAACAACCTCTAACAGAACCAGTCATTTAAACAATAAAGGAAATGAATGCAAGGGTCATTATACAACCACTTACAGCCTTTGTTAGAATGATTTCTCTTTGGCAGTGCATTCATTTTACATTGATGTGTTTAAAAAAAACGAATACCATAATTCTTAAACGGTATTATTATGAAACTTGCATGATCTTGTAAAAAAAAAAAAATGTTTTTTTAAATTCAGGGTAATGAATGGTGGATTTTCTTTTCTAATAGTTTATCCATTTCAATATGTCAAGATTACCATCACTTTGGCATTTTAACTAGAAAAATGCCTGTTTGATAGGAAATCGGGACTGGAGAGTCTTGATTTTCCTTAATTAAAAAAGGTTAGGAAGGTTTGCAGCAAGAAAAATATGTATGAAACACATAAAAATATTTCTTAGTAAATACATGTCTAATGGTGTAGTTGACAAAATTTTCACCAGATGACCATAACAACCGAACAAATCCACACATCCACAAATCCACAACAAATCCATACAAATAACTTAATACAACTAAATTCATAAATTAATGTAATAAAGTGGAATAAAACAAAGAAAATATTCATTCATTCATTCATTCATTATCTCCCGCTTTATCCTATATTAGGGTCGCGGTGGGGTTCCCCATGCCCATCCAGGGGAGAACGTCTCAGGCGCTGGGCAGATAGACCCAGGACAGGGCGCCAATCCATCGCTGGGCACACACTCACTCACACAGACACACTCTATATGGGGCAATTTCGAGAATTCAATAAACTTGATCCATGTTTTTGGACTGTGGGAGGAAACCGGAGAACCCGGAGGAAACCCACGCAGACACGGGGAGAACATGGAAACTCCACCCAGATGGGGATTCGAACCGGGAATCCCTAGCGCTGAGAGGCGAATGTGCTAACCACTAAGCCATCGTGAAAGAAAATTACTAACTTATTAACTAATTACTAATTACTAATTATTAACACAATTACTTTTGTATTACCTTTGATGGTAATGACAGCTTAAACCTTCTGTAAGTAGAAACAGTTTGGTCATTTCTTCTACACAAGCATTCTGTAAATGTAAAAGAGTTTCCTTGGCTGTGCCTGTGAATAGTGTCTTGTTGAAACATTCACCCTATTCTGTAGTTGGTAGCAAATTCTTATGAAACATACCTTCCAGTACCATATCCTGAGAAACAGCCCCATATAATGATGTTATCACCTCCAAACTTTACTCTTGGTCTGGTGTTTTTGCAGTGATGTGCAATGTCATCAAACATTTGAACATGTATACCATGTGTGTGCCTTTTTTGCATGCAAAAAGAGCAGGTCTCTTGAACAAGGCTATTCACCCAGTATGGTGGGTTAAAGGTGGGTTCAAATTTTGTGCAGAAAACTAGGGCTTTTTTTTTTTTTTTTTTTTTTTAGCAATTGGGTCCTGTGCAATAAGTGTGCAACTGAGGCCATGGCAGTTGATTGCATAGCCTATTGTTTTCATTGAGATAACTGTACCTGTTAATTTTAGGCCTTTCTAAAGCTCTTCAGAGGTGGTCCTTGGGTCCAAGACAACTCTGATTATTCTTTTAATTCCTTTCATTTAAGGTAAAATTATGTTCTTTCCACTTTCGGAAAATAGCTCCAACAGTGCTTACCAGAACATTCAAAAGTTCAAATATACATCTGTAACCAATACCATGTTTTGAGAGAGCACTTTGCTTTTACCCATCACCTGATGTTTATGTGACATCTTGATAATTAGAAACCTTTTGATCGGCCATCAAATCAGACTAAATCAGATGATATTCATTTGTACCCATAGGGGCAGGATGGTTTTCTAAATACTGACAGATTTCAGCTGTTTTTTTGCACCTCCTTCTTCAAGTGTTTAATACTTCTTCTCTGTGTTGTTCTACTTTATTTCACATAACTTAATTTTATGAAATTTGTCAGACATTTAAATTGTGATTACAATCAGAGTTCCATATAAAGCAATTATGCTTATCTTAAAACAGACAAGAAAATTAATTTGTGAGAACTAGAGAGGAGAAACAATATGAATCACTAAAGAATCACTAAACTAACTGGAGAGATTGAATGATCTTAGATTCCCTGGAATGTTTTGTGTTCAGCCTGTTTGCAAAACTAACAACATTAAGATTTACTCTGCTTTATGCAAAAAAAAAAATATTTTGTACAAAAAATAAAATTGGGATATATATATATATATATATATATATATATATATATATATATATATATATATATATATATATATATATATACACACACACACATACATACATACATACATACATACATACATACATACATACATATACATACATACATATATATTATTTATTTATTTTTTATCAAGCATCTAATAAAGGATGATATTTTATAGAGCTGGGCACTGCATATTTTTTTAAAAATAAGCAATTGGAGTCCACATTTGTGAAAGCAAATTCATGTTTTACTAAATGGTATTATATATTGTTATTACATATAACATATTTTGCAAACAATCCTTATATAGAAATTAATACGAGACAACACTAGTGCTGTATGCATGTGTGCACACACATACACACACCCTCAGAATTTGTGTAGATTTGACAAGCTCCTGTTGCCACGGCGACAGCCAAGTGCAATTGGCCCACGCGTAGAATAGTGTTTGCAGAAACTTGGAGTTATTTTTATGGGTTCCATGGGGAAATGTGGGCCTTTGTGAATCTTCTTCCCTTTTGCAAATTTTCAAGGTCACTTAGCAAAATACACAATAAGATGCATTTGTTTTGCGCTGCACTGATTTGTCTCTGCACATTACAATAGGAAGTCTAAGTGCTGCACAATTTCACAAGCTAATCTACCTTAAATATCTTTGTGATGTATGTGACATACTTTTTTTCAGGAAGGCACAGATACTGTTGACCTTCGGATTTAAAATTTTCAACAAAGCTTGTGTCAATAAAATGAGCTCTTTTCAATCATGTGTCTGAGAAATGTTCTTGAAATGTTATAAGGTAAAGTCCATCACGAGATTGTCTGGTAATGGAAGTTAGGAGGCTAGGACAACGTCAAGATTTCATATGACTTATGCTATCCATAAAAGACACTAGTCAGCTCATACCCTATAGGTAAAAGAGACAAACAAAAGCGTCTTCGTTAAAGTCGGGAAAAACTGTTGAATATCGATGCACCCATTGTGAGTTTTCTTTCCTCAGGCATGCCAGAGCACAGCCTGAATCATGTGACTGCCACAAGGCTGAATCACGCGCAGCTTAGTGCCATCATTCAACTTCATGTCCGACTCGATTTGAAATCTAGAAAAAACAACTTACAATAAATTAATGTACGTGATATGACTAGATAAACCGAAAAGTAACCTAGTAACCTAATATATGTGGCGTTGTATAAAAAAACACCACTTAAGTTGAACAATGTTAACGTTGAATAACGGCCTTTAGTGTATTTTCACTTCAGCACCACATCACACCCCAGTGGACAACACGGATCATGTTTCTGAGAAAGTCTTAAAAAACACCTATTGACTGATTTTAACGTACCTTTCACGTCATCCAATGTTGTTTTCCCAAGAAGATGTATGAACGCAACAATTATAATGACATATTATAATTCTCATTATTTTATTGTGAATGTGGTGGCTTAGTGGTTTGCACGTTTTGATTCTCAGCACTGGGGATCCAGGTTCCACAGTCCAAAAACATGGATTTAAGGTAAATTGCCATATATAGTTTGTGCCCAGTGATGGATTGGATTCTAACCTGGAGAGGTGGATGTGCTAGCCACTAAAAACAAACAAAAAAAAAATCACTATCCTATTAGTGCTTCCTGAGCTCCAGAGCATCTATAAAAAAGGGTGCTTGTTCAAAACCAAGAAGGTTGTGAAGGACTTCAGTGATACCAACTTTTCACTCTGTTGAACAGAGCCAGGAAAGCATTTTCGCTCTCTAAAAAAGGAGAGAGAGGATGAGGGGGCCATCTTTTCGATGACTCCACAGACTCTAAACCAGGTCTAACTCAAACTCCATCCTGTTCACACACTGCACACATGCAGGATGGTTACATAACTTTTTTAAATTGTCACTTTACACTGCCTCTTGTTACACATTCAGATGCGCATTGTGCACTTTAATTATTACATGAGTGACTTTTTATACTTATAGTCTGTACATTTGCACATGTACAGTTTTATCTTAATTCATATTAGCTATAGTTTAGTATTATTTCACTTTATTAAAGTTTAAATTGATATTTTTGTATTTAACCAATACTATTTTTGCTGAACATGCAACAGTCAACAAAACATTTCCCTGCAAGTTGTAGTGTATTACCATGTTTTATTACCATACATTTCTATTAGCTGGTTGATGGTTTATTTTGCGTCACTTAAATGCTGAGTTACTACATCACGAGAATTATTTGATGTAATCTTTTTACTTTTATAGAAATATCAGACATTTTTTCTGTATATTAATTACAAAGATTTTTATACAAGTATATAACATTAATTACATCTACATTCACATTATTTTCCACTAGATGTGCATTGATGATCAAATAAAATGATAAAAAGTACTTAATCACCAAGTCAGGTTATATCTACTGAGCTCTACTTTTTAAATTCATGTGTCCTGTGAGAAAAGAAGCTGAGAGGCATTCTGAAAACTTCCAGCAAGGTTTTTGATCATTAATGTAAATATCAGTATTCATATAACAAGGAAGGTGAGAACATAAAACAATTCTTTAAAAAAAAAAAAAAAAAAAAAAAATAGAAAGACACCCTGATCACTTGTTTGGGACGTACATTTGCTTAGGGATTGGATGAGGACAAATTGATGTTTATATAGTGCCCCACAACTGATTCCACTAATATGTGACAGTTTTAACTGCTTCGTAGATTTAAACATGTGAGTGTGTTGTTCCTGTATACACTATATGGCTAAATTTATGAGCTGAAGTGAAGTTAATATTAATGCTACAGCATACAAACAACTTAAACAATTCATTTGCACTTAAACTTAATATTCAAATCCGAACAAAAAATGGCATATTAAAATAAATGTGGATGTAAAAGTTTAAATACTTTTTTTATGTTAAATGAGTCTAATTACTAAAAAAAAGGATAATTCATGAAATTATAAGACAAAGACAAAAATAATTAAATGTTTACAAAAAGTGACTCATTTATTAGCAGCCCTAGTTATAATTATAAAATGTAAATGAAGCATGTTCATTTTATTTTATGCACTTTAACCTGAGATTTTTTGATTCATTCATTAACAACACTTAAATTATAAATAATGAGTGCAATTTTTTTTAGATGTAATGTATTTTAGGCAATTACCTAAAAAGTACACGGTTTGAAGATGTTTTACGTTTCTGGATATTTTTTTTGGGAAATAACTGAAATTATTTGATAGGGCTGGGAATTATATCAAATTCATTTGAGCTTTTTTAACAATGTAAAATAGTTATACATTGCAAAATTAGGATTAGTGCTCCCTCTACTGTCACTTTAACAAATGAAGTTCTACGTGGTTCCATCTAGTTACCCTCCCCTGTGTCTGTAAGCATACACACATTAACTACTCTAATGTGTCACAACTGAGCTTTAATAGTGTAGGTATAGTATAGTGTCAACATGCTCACATGTTGCATAGCTAAAAGTACACTAACAAGTCAAAAAAAACAAACAAAAAAAAAAAAAACATGCACCAGAGAGGATTTGTGATCTGATAAATGTGCCCAGTCACAACAAATTTTCATAAAGGAAAATTGAATTACTAAGGTCTGATACAGAAAAGATACAGAACTTTGCTTAAAGTTTGTTAAAAGTCTTCAGGTACTAAAATGAATAGCACCGTCTTGTAAATTTGAAACAAAAATCATATAGTGGAATGGAGAAATAAGCAGAAAATAAGTGAGAAAATATGAATTCAATATGATTTCTTGATTAATGTGGACTGGACTGAAAAAAGAGACATTAAATTATAAAAGATTATGATGGTTATATCAAGATTTTATGATGAACTCGAAGGTGATCAAGCTATACATATTTCAGCTATTTAAATGCCTGAACTAAGAGGCAAATGGTTTTCCAGATGGTAATGTGCAGAATCTGGCTGGTAGTATTTTGGATCATTAAATCTCCAAAGCTACAATCAGATGGCACCTAAGCCACTTAGAGAGTGTGCCAGATAAGCTTTTTCTTTCAGCAACCCACTAGCACCCAGATTTTATATAACGCTATTAGAACCGAGACTGAAAGACGGTTTATGAGGTCAGAAAAGACAAATTTAATCACTTGTAAAATGATTTTTGAATTTGAGGATTTGTTTCCTGATTGGAAACTATGCATTAATAATAAGAGGCGAAAACTTCAAGTGTCAAACAGCTGCAACTGGGTCATGACTGATTTTCCAGACTAATAATCCCAAATATATAAGCAAACACAAATTTGGTTGCCTATCCATTTCTCTTATTCAAGTCGAATGCCTAATTTTGATGCTCAAGAGGTATGTCACAATACATTTACATATTGTATGTAATATTAGATAAAAGACAAAGGATAAAAACTAAGCCTTCCAGAATAAAGAGAAGCCATGATTGTTCGAAAGTAACCTTGGGGGAAAAAATCCTGTTGAACAATCCGATAAACATAAAACAAAATAAAAAAATTATTAAAAAACAAAAAATCTCTGTGCAAATCTAGTTTAAAATCACAGCAACAATAAAGGTGATGTGTCAGACTTGTAAAGACTGAATGATGATAAGCTTTACACCTAATGGTGCATAAAGTAAACAATCCTTAAAAGTGGCAGCATTTCAATCTGCAGCAACTCTGGCAAGAACTTTTTGAAATTAACTTCAAGGATTATAAGTGGATGTGATTACCTAATACTGCTTTAGGCCAATGCCAGAGAATTATGCTTCCATTCATGGCAATGGCATTTAAATGATTCACATGAGCAGAGAAAAGCCGAGACGCAGAGGATTCTGAATTTCCACAAAAGTGCCACAGTTGCTGACAGCATTTCTTGTTAGCTTAGCTGTAGGTCCACAGGAGGAACCATCATGTACCTGGGGTCTAACTTGGGGTTGAAGTCTTTAAAGTGTCTAGAAGCATCAGTTCCAAAAATATCAAGAACTTTTCTGTTCATTAAGGCAAATCTGCAAAGCAACAAAGTAGCTGTTAGTAAACAAGCCTTGGAAAACTGTTTTTGTTGGGTATTGCATCCCTCACACTCAACAATCAAGTAAAACCTACCTGCCCTTAGTCAGTCTCAAGAGAAACTTCCAGTACGATGGCCGCAGGTTTTGTACTTCCATCACAGCCTATATGGAAAGATTCAGAAACATTTATTAATTTGTGTAGTACAACAAAACACATCTAATATTTAAAAATTTGTAGAAAGCTGTATTTAAACCTTTTTTTAGTTGGCTATAAATCCATTAATTCCCTGCTTTGCCACGAAACAGCTACCAGTCTGGTGGTTAGTGGTGAGCATGAAATGTATGAAATTAGGCAAATAGTCTTTTAACTGTAACTGGAATGATGCTGTGGTCAGTATTTGTTTATTTGTGTTTTTTGCCATTCCAACTCATAAAATCTATGTACATGGCATAAATGGTATATTTAGGGGAGCAAGTTTTATTTAGTTAAATATTAATGTATTATATTTAGCTTTTAATATTAAGATGGGGCGGCACGGTGGCATAGTGGTTAGCACGTTCGCCTCTCAGCGCTAGGGATTCCGGTTCGAATCCCCATCTGGGTGGAGTTTCCATGTTCTCCCCGTGTCCGCGTGGGTTTCCTCCGGGTTCTCCGGTTTCCTCTCACAGTCCAAAATATGGATCAAGTTAATTGAGTTCTCCAAATTGCCCCATATAGAGTGTGTTTGAGTGAGTGAGTGTGTGCCCAGCAATGGACTGGCGCCCTGTCCTGGGTGTATCTGCCCAGCGCCCGAGACGTTCTCCCCTGAATGGGCATGGGGAACCCCACTGCGACCATAATAGAGGATTAAGCGGGTGATAATGAATGAATGAATGAATGAATGAATATTAAGGTGTTTCAGAAAATTTTAAATCCTTTTTGGCTTATTTTGTTTAAAATTTATTTTATGTTAGAGGCTCTAAAATAGTTTTTCCTTATGTTGTTGGCATTCAATTATTATGTGTTTTATTGTCAATGTTGTTCCACAGTTGTGGCAGATTGGTGCTCTCATCCCCAGGAGGAGGCGTGTCCCATGTGTCATTGCCGTATGTCCAATAAAGCATCTTGTTAGGATGGGTTGGTTATGTCTCTTGGTTGGGAACTGTGCAGGGGTTTTGTTCAGTAGTAGTCTTACTTCATATAACGTATTTGACGTGTATTGACACCATTCCTCTTGCCATATTTTTTGCACAATGATCGGACGAAGAGGGCGTCTGTGGGTGGTACTTTCTGGGTAATTTCTTTTCAGCTGCTTTTTTTGAGTTTATCTGCTTTTTCGTTGCCTACAACGTTGCAATGGCTGTGTATCCAACAATAGGATATGTATTTATTTTGTTTTCTTAGGTCTCCCTCAGTTGCCAACAGGAACAGGGTCCTAGGGGTTTGTACCTTTGTACTCATATAGGTGCTGGTACTGATTGTTATAGAGGGATTGGTTAGCCGGCTTTTCTTTACTCCCTTGATTTTTGATGCCATACTGTAGGCTTTTTTATTGTATTACTCTATAGAGTAGTTGAAGGTGTGGGGTAAAGGATAGTTTACTGTCTAGTAGTAGTCACATGAATTTGAATTTTTTTTTTTTCAACTTTTATGGCTTCTCGTCTAGGGTTAAAAGTGAGTCTAGATGTAGAGATCTCAGCTGACAGAAGAGGTTGCAAACAGTTTATTCATTGTTGGTTGTAGTGTGCGTTCGACTTGTGGCATATGGCGCCCTTTTGAGCAAATGCACAGATCATCCACATATAGACAGGTGATGACATTGGAAGTTATATGTTGGGTGATGTTTTTTATCTTAATGTTGAAAAGCGTAACATATTGTAATGCCACCTTGCGAGACTCCTTGTTCTTGGGTATACAGGTCAGATAGAGTGGTATTAATCCTAACTTTGAACTTCCTGTTTGTTAGGTAGTTTGTTATGAGGGCTGGTAGGCAGCCTCATAGTCCCATCATATACAGGTCTTTCAGGATTCCATGACGCCAGGTTGTGTCGTAGGCTTTTTCAATGTCAAAGAAGAATGCAACTATATGTCATTTTGATCTCTGATGTAGCGCTCAATTGCTGTGCTCCGTTTCATCTAAAGCCACTCTGGTTTTTGTTAGGATGTTAAGATGTTTGTAGGATGTTAAGATGTTCCAAGTAGCATACAAGTCGCTGCTTTACAATTCTTTCTAATGTTTTACCCAGGCAGCTTGTTACTCTATAGCTGCTGGGGTCCTTAGGCTCTTTCCTTGGTTTGGAGATAAGGCTCACATTAGCCTCTTTCCATTGGGCTGGGTATTCCTCAGTGGTCCAGATTTTGTTAAAGCAGTTGAGGAGGGTGATAAGGCAGGGATCTGATAAATGCTTTAGAAACTAGTAGTGGAAGGAATCTGCGTCATGAGATTTGTGTAGTAAGTTCTTCAAGAGTAAACAGTTTGTTACAAGTTTTATTGTTTTCTAATGAAAAGTTGATCTTTAGATTTTCATTTGTTTTGATGTTGTATTTGAGGTTGTGTGCCTTTGCTCACCATGTTTCTTACCATGTTCCATACTGTTGTTTTTAAGTTGGAATACAAAGCTTTCCCATGTCTGTTACTTTGCCTGATGGACGATTCTTCGTGCCCTTGCTGTGTGTATTTTAAGGTTGATTAGGTTGTCTGTGGTTGGTGACTGGTTGAAAATCTTTTCTGCTTTTGTTCTGGCTGTTATTGCATTTTTGCATTCTTTGTTAAACCATGGGTTATGTAGTCCTTTTGATTTAGCTACTGAATTTGGAATGGACCGAATAGCTCCCTCCATGATGGCATTGGTAAAGTTCCCGATCGTGATCGCTGTGGTTTGATTGTAGATTTTGGAGTTTTTCTTTGCAGAGTAGATTAAATTTGTGCAAGTCTGCTTTATTCAGTCGCCATATCTCTGTTTTTGATGTGTTTTGTTCTTGGATATCAGCTTACTTTTAATGGGAAAGTGGTCACTGCCACACAAGTCTTCCAGTTTTTCCCAAACAGAGTCCAGGAAGAGCTCCAGTGAGGTTATAGTATAGTTTTTAGGTTTATGTCTGAATAGACTCCATGTCCAGGGTGAACGTAAGTGTTTTCCCCATTATTTAGGATACAAAGGTCATTTGTAGTTTGAATCTGCTCTTTGCATTCCCTTTGTGGTCTGCTTACTGCCCTATAGGAAGTTGTGACTGTTAAAATCACCCATAATAATGTAAGGAGTAGGTAGTCGGTTGAGAATGTTTTCCAACTCTGTGGAGATATATTAAGCAGAGAGTTGGTTGCTTTCGACAGCCTTCCTTGCTTCTGGGTAGCTTAGTTTCTGTAAATATCAGATTTTCTGTATATCTTATTATTCTAAATGGGGCATACTTTAGAGGCAGTGCTATGGTTTTCCGCACAATTGGTACATTTTGGAGGCTTTTGGCAGTCTGGACCATGTTCCTCTTCACCACATTTGCAGCATATGGCATTCCTTTCCTGTGGTCAATAATTAGTGGCATGGTGGTGCAGTGAACAGGACACTCTCCTCACAGATCCTGGGTTTTATTTCCAGGTGAGGTGGACATTTTTCTTTCTGTTTCCACTGTTTCTCCCATGAATACACAAGTGTCTTCCCCACAGTCCAAAAATATACTACTTGGTGCATCGGTGTTGGTAAATAGTGTGGCATTTTATCTGATAACTGCTGAGATGATTCAACCCGTGTGACAATGAGTTTTTTTTAAGTACTACAGACTATTAAGCACTCAGAATTTCAAGCAGCATTAAGCTCATTATTATGTCGCATGGATGTTTTAAGAAATGACATCTATTTAATAGGGGTGTAACGGTACCAAACTGTAGCATTACTTCACACTGGTCGCAAGGAGAATACATGGTTCATGCATCCTATGGGAATGTCCAAAAGTCATGCTAAGTGTAACTCAGTTTAAAGTTGGAGTATAGTGATACACAGAGGATAGAGGATCCTCCTGCTTTATTCAACTTAACCAAGTGGAAGATTTTGGGTTCCCTATGAATTACACTGGAGCTATGAACAGCACTGGAGCTACATTTTCACAGTCTGTATACTTTCACTTATATTTCAGGCACTCATATATTTCCATTTTTATCTTTTTAGCCGTGAGATATCTCAATACAATGACTTGATCTATGCGCCGTCCATGGTGGGTTCTTGGTCCCTTGTTGATTTTTGGTTGTATTTGTATTTCGGTTGTATGAAGTTTGTTTCTGGTCTGGATGTCCCATTCAGTTTGCCATTTTGTCTGATGTACATGTTTGAGTTGTTTTAAGTCTGTTGAGGGGATTCTGGATTAGTCCTGAGGCCTCTGCAGTTCAATTGTATTATGGCATTTGTCATTTGGGTCTTGGTATGTTGGAACAGGGTTTATTTTGGGGATATACTGCGATGTCTAGTATGTCCCTCTTCTTTCATCTCTACATCCTTGGTTTTCTCTGTTTTCTGTGTGTTGTGATCTAGGGCTTTTAGCAGTTGAGGGCAGTCACTTTTTTTTCATTTCTTCTTGGGGTTTGCTGGTGCTAAGGGCCAGTTGTGATGCCATAGTAGGGCTTTGTGTGTATGTGCTTTTTGATTTTGGGGGTGCTGGCTCTTTGATAGGGTTTAGTATTTGGGGTTTGTCTTTGTTGAGCCAGGTATAGTCAGTTTGGCAGCTGCTTGTTTTTGTTGTTTTCACCACATCCGCAAAAGTTTTTGTAAATGTGACACTTTGTGTTTCGGGGATTTGCTTTCTTGCTTCTCCTTTAGCCAGGTCAGACAGTTTTTGTTTGATGCTGCATGGGCTCCTCCACAGTTCCTGCATTTCGGGGCCTTGGTGCATGGCAGCTCATGCTCCTCCTCTGCACAGTTACAACAAGTTGTAGTGCTTCTACATCCAGCTGATCCGTGTCCGAATTTTTGGCATTTATAGCATCTGGTAGGGTTTGGGATAAAGATGCCTACATCCACCCTTTGGCAATCTATTAAGAGTTTGGTTGGAGGGGTGGTTTTATTAAAGGTTATTATATATGTGTTCGTTTTTATGACTCAGTCTTGTCTCTTGATTATGATTCTTTTGAAGTTGCTTACCTCTTGAGAAACCAGTTCTTTTGTCATGTCTTCCTCGTCCATGTCTTCTAGGTCTCGGAAGCAGATTACTCCCTTGCTGCTGTTTAGGGTTTGATGCGGTTACGTCTTTACGCTGATGTTGACGAATGTTTTGATATTTAACAGGTTGTCGGTCTGTGCTTTCTTGAGGCATTCAATTAGTATTTGGCCTGATTGAAATTTTTTTGCATCTTTGACTGTGCCTGCTATTCCCATAATAACCTTTTGGATTGCAAAAGGTGAGTTTGGTCAGTGTCATGTCAGCTTGAGTGGACTCCATCACCACAAATCTAGGCCAGTTATCAGTCCTTTAGCGTTTAGGCTATTTGCCAGTTCTGGTTCGTTTTCAAAGTCCAGTAGTTTTAGTTTTGAGGTATGTTTTTGTATTCATGATTGGATCGGCTTTGTTTCATTATCCTTATTCCCCACCCACCTTGGAGCCCCAATCGGGAATACGCGGTGCCGCGGACCTCCAGCGGTTGCATACCAGGGCTATAAGGACAGTATACTCGACACCAGGTGTTCTTGGCGTTCAACCCTGAGCCAGCGCCTTCTAGGGTTCTCCAAGGAGAATACAGCCTAGGGCATGTCCTGACCAGCCGGTTGATTGGAGCAGGCCACTCCAACCTCCCGTCTATGCGAAGTCGGGGCCAAAGTGCTGAGTTGGGAAAAGTCGCAACCGCAGCCACCACTCCCCTCAAAAACCAGGATCCCTTTCTCCGCAGACACGGGTCGCACCTTACGGCAAACTAGGCGCCTCTTTTACTCGCCTTTTACGAGAAGCCAGAGGGGGCTGAGGACCTATTGTACCCCGGGTCCCCACAGGGGGGTAGAAGATTAAACAAAAATGTTTTTTCAGCATTGTGCATCAAATCTCTGCTGCTTTAAAGCAAAAAAGTCCAAAAACAACACAGAAGCAATTGTCATGTACAGTAATCTATAACATATTGCAGGTGTTATGTTTAAGAATAAAAAAAGTGATACACATAATACCAAATTTTTACAGAACTATGTGGTCCATACCCTGGTGTGAACCGAACCATGAATTTTGAGTACTGTTACATCCCTACTATTTAATGTTAGGTGTACATAAGTTAACCAATTTCCAAGTTAGTAATAAAAACTGTAGAACTGTATAAATAATGTAGTACAACACATATAATGCTGCTCATCAATTGTTTCTTAATGTTTAAATCATACTCACTGCTTGAAAGCAGATGGCAGTTGAGATGGCATAGATAATTGTGTCAGCTTGAGGAAAATAGGGAAAGTGTCCAGCCTCTATGCCTTTGAAGTACATGGTCTGTTGGGAGCAGAATCAAAGCACAATGATTTAAGAACATGCTCATAACTAAAATAAGTGTGGATGTGAAGCATACATATTAAAAAATAAAAAATAAAAATTTTTTAAATGTAAATGTGTCGGATTTTGGATTACCTCAACCAGCTTGGAAAAAAGATACATTGAGATGGTGGTGCTCTTATAGAAAAACATGGACATGCCTGCAAGAAAACCTGACACAAACAAAAAGGTATATGAAAAGACAAGATAGAAGCCGAAAAAGTGAGGGCATGGAGATGAAACACATTTACCTGCTATTAGAGCATGCAGCTCATCATCGAGGTTTCTTGCCCACCGGAGAAAACAGCTGGTTCCCTTTAAGCCAAGAAAAAGATGCAACAGGACAGCAAGTCAGACAGTGGGTCAAATAAACTAAAACTGTTCTATGAAATAAGATCACAAATTAGAAAAAAGTGGACACTTTTTTATATTAAAACAGATCAAATATGTAAATATGTGAATTTTAGTATAATTCCAATTAAAAATGTCCATGATGCAGGGGAGAGAGACACTGATGATCTTCTCAGCCATCTTCACTACCCGTTGCAGGGACTTGCGGTCCGATACAGTGCAGTTCCCGAACCAGGTGGTGATGCAGCTGCTCAGTATGCTCTCAATGGTTCCCCTGTAGAATGTGGTGAGTTCAAGTTCAAGTTCAAGTTATTTATTTATATAGCGCTTTTTACAACAGTACATTGTCACAAAGCAGCTTTACAGAATGAAAAGCCTTTAAACCCCCAAAGAGCAAGCCGAGGATGGGGGGGTGGGAGATGTGCCTTCCTCAGCCTTCGCAGGCAGTAGAGATGCTGCTAGGCCTTCTTGGCGATGGTGCTGGTTTTGAGAGACCAGGTGAGATCCTCTGCCAGGTGAACTCCAAGGAACTTGGTGTTCTTGACAATCTCCACAGCGGAGCCGTCGATGTTCAGTGGAGAGTGATCACGCCTTGTCCTCCTGAAGTCAACAACAATTTCTTTGGTCTTGTCTAAGTTCAGAGACAGGTTGTTGGTTCTACACCAGTCCATAAGCTGTTGTACATCTTCTCTTTACGCTGTCTCATTGTTCTTGCTGATGAGACCCACCATGGTCGTGTTGAACTTTATGATGTGGTTCGAGCTGTGCATTGCTGTGCAGTCATAAGTCAGCAGAGTAAACAGCAGTGGACTGAGCACGCAGCCCTGAGGGGCCCCCGTACTCAGGTGGTGCTGGAGCTGTTTCGTCCGATCCGGACTGACTGCGGTCTCCCGGTCAGAAAGTCCAAGATCCAGTTGCAGAGAGAGGTGTTGAGGCCCAGTAGATCCAGTTTCCCGATCAGGTGTTGAGGGATGATTGTGTTGAATGCTGAGCTGAAGTCGATGAACAGCATTCGAACATAAGTGTCTTTATTTTCTAGGTGGGTGAGTGCCAGGTGGTGGATATGGCGTCATCTGTTGAGCGGTTTGGCCGGTATGCAAACTGCAGTGGATCCAGTGTAGGTGGCAGCAGGGTCCTGATGTGCCTCATGACAAGCCTCTCGAAGCACTTCATGATGACGGGTGCAACGGGGTGCAAGTCAGTGCAACGGGGTGGTAGTCGTTGAGGCAGGACACTGGAGATTTCTTCGGCACAGGGATGATGGTTGTAGCCTTGAGACACGTCAGGACGATGGCATAGTTTACGGAGGTGTTGAAGATGTTGGTGAAGACATCTGTCAGCTGGTCCGCACATTCCCTGAGCACTCTGCCAGGAATGTTGTCTGATCCAGCAGCTTTTCGAGGGTTGACTGCATAAAGTTTTCCTCACGTCAGCTGCTGTGAAGCACAATAACAGGTCGTTGAGAGGAGGGGTGGTCTTCCTTGCTGTCGCGCCGTTCTGTGTCTCAAACCGTAGAAGTCGTTCAGCGCATCTGGAAGTATGACGTCACCATCACAGGCAGGTGGTGTAGTCCTGTAGTTGGTGATGGTCTGGATGCCCTGCCACATGCGCAGTGTGTCTCCGCTGTTCTGGAAGTGGCTGTGGATGTTCTGACCGTGTGCGCGCTTTGCCTCTCTGATGGCCTTGGACAGTTTGGCCCTCGCTGTTCTAAGTACCGCCTTGTCGTCTGCCTTAAAAGCAGAGTCACGATCCCTCAGCAAACCACGCACCTCTGCGGTCATCCACGGCTTCTGGTTGGGATGTGTGGTGATGTTCTTTGAGACAGTCGTCTGTCATGTCGTCTGTACACTTGCTGATGTAGCAGGTCACCGACGTTGTGTACTCCTCCAGGTCGATAGTGTTGCCGTGGGTTGCAGCCTTCCAAATTATGTTCCAGTCCGTACACTCAAAGCAGTCCTGAAGTGCAGAGATGGCTCCTGCAGGCCAGGTTCTCACCTGCTTTAAAACCGGATTTGAGCGTCTGACGACCGGTCTGTATGCTGGAATTAGCATAACAGAGATGTGATCTGAGTATCCGAAGTAGAGGTGGGGTTCAGCCCGGTACACGCTGGGAATGTTCGTGTAAACAAGATACAGCGAGTTCGCTCCTCTCGTAGTAAAGTTCACATGTTGGTGGAATTTAGGGAGAACTGTCTTGAGATTCACATGGTTGAAATCTCCAGCAACAATAAACAGTCCATCGGGGTGTGGGTTTTGAAGTCCGCTGACAGTTCACAGAGCGCGTCTTTAGCGTTAGCGGTGGGTGGGATGTAAACACTGATGATCAGTACTGTAGTAAATTCTCGCGGTAAATAAAAAGGTCTGCATCGGACAATCATGAACTCCACTAACAGTAAGCAGTAGCTGGAGATTTGTACAGAGTTCTTGCACCATTCTGTGTTTATGTAAACACACAGTCCACCGCCGCGAGTCTAACTGCACATGGTTGAGTTTCTGTCGGCTCGAAACGCTGTTAGTCTGTCTAGTTGAATGGCGGCGTCGGGAACTCTGTCGCTCAGCCACGTTTCGGTGAAAACAAAGACACAGCGGTCTCTGGATTCCCGTCGTGTAGTTCTCTGAAGTCGGATGCAGTCCAGTTTATTTTCCAGGGAGCAGACGTTTGAGAGCAGAATGGACGGTAGAGCTGGTCGAGTTGGCTTAGTTGTTAGCCTAGTGCGAACTCCAGCCCGCTTGCGACCAACAGTAATATTTTAAATGTTATTGTCCCATCACTATGAGAAATCCAGTATTCAGACTTCATTGTTTTTACATTCGTGATAGTGTTGCTAGCTTCTGGAAACATTGAGGATGCACATGGCAGGTGATGACGCCTGTGGGCTTCATGGCATTGTGGGCATTTTCCAGCGGCGGTGCATGCAGAGGCCCAATTCCTTCGGCCTTCATGAGAGTGAAATGGCGTGGACAGAGCAAGTATAGGATCCAGACATTGTGGACAAAGAAGAAGACTGATGGATGCAGGAAATTGGTGAACTGGTGAACTCTTTTCTCTACGAGGCAGATAGCGCACACATCAACCCCCCAATCCTGTTTGTAGTGGTGGGGCAGTGTGGAGCTAATGGAAACGGGTGGTAATTAGAGGGAATTAACAGACCTGCTGGCGGCTCCATGAATTAGCCAGAGACACGACTAGACGGCAATTACACCATGTCAACATTTTTGCTAAAAATGATTGAATACATTCATTCATTCATTATCTCCCGCTTATCCTCTATTAGGGTTGCGGTGGGGTTCCCCATGCCCATCCAGGGGAGAACGTCTCGGGCGCTGGGCAGATAGACCCAGGACAGGGCGCCAATCCATCGCTGGGCACACACTCACTCATACAGACATACTCTAAATGGGGCAATTTTTGAGAAATCAATTAACTTGATCCATGTTTGTGTGTGTGTGTGTGTGGATGCATGGATGGTAGTTTGTCACTTTATATATTTCGGCTTGTTTAAAAAAATGTTGATGTGTCCTAAAATGTCAGTATGAAGTTAACTAAGTGAATTAAAAATACATAATGTATATATTTAATAATGGTGTATAACGAATATATTTGAACATATGTGAAAACCAACACTCAGATACATTAATAGAATGTATAAAACTATATCAAATGAGGAATATTTACAGTATATCCGGAAATTATTCACAGCGCTTCACTTTTTCCACATTTTCTTACGTTACAGCCTTATTTCAAATTGTATTAAATTAATCTCTTTCCTCAAAATTCTACATAAAATACCCCATTATGACAATGTGAAAAAAGTTTTCTTGAGAGTTTTAAAAATTTATTAAAATTAAAAAACAAAGAAATTATATTTACATAAGTATTCACGGCCTTTGCTTAATACTTTGTAGAACCACCTTTGGCAGCAACTACAGCCTCAAGTCTTTTTGAATATGATGCCACAAGCTTAGCACACTTATCTTTAGGCAGTTTTGCCCATCCTTCTTTGCAGTACCTTTGAAGCTCCATCAGGTTGGATGGGAGACGTCTGTGCACCGCCATTTTCAGATCTCTCCAGAGATGTTCAATTGGATTCAAGTCTGGGCTCTGGCTGGGCCACTCCAGAAAATTCACAGAGTGGTCCTGAAGCCACTCCTTTGAGATCTTGGCTGTGTGCTTCGGGTCATTGTCCTGCTGAAAAATGAACCATCGCCCCAGCCTGAGGTCAAGAGCGCTCTGGAGCAAGTTTTCATTCAGCATGTCTCTGTACATTGCTGCATTCATCTTTCTCTCTATCCTGACTAGTCTGCCAGATCCTGCTGCTTGACTGTAGGGATGGTATTGGCCTCGTGATGAGCAGTGCCTGGTTTCCTCCAAACATGATGCCTGGCATTCACACCAAATAGTTCAATCTTTGTCTCATCAGACCAGAGAATTTAGTTTCTCATGGTCTGAGAGTCCTTCAGGTGCCTTTTGGCAAATTCCAAACGGGCTGCCTTGTGCCGTTTACTAAGCAGTGGCTTTTGCCTTGCCACTCTGCCATACCGGCCTGATTGGTGGATTGCTGCAGAGATGGTTGTCCTTCTGCAAGGTTCTCCTCTCTCCACAGAGGAACGCTGGAGCTCTGACAAAGTAATCATAGGGTTCTTGGTCACCTTCCTGACCAAGGCCCTTCTCCCCCGATTGCTCAATTTAGATGGCCGGCCAGCTCTAGGAAGAGTCCTGGTGGTTCCAAACTTTTTCCATTTACGAATGATGGAGGCCACTGTGCTCATTGGGACCTTCAAAGCAGCAGAAATTTTTCTGTATCCTTCCCCAGATTTGTGCCTCGAGACAATTTTGTCTCGAGGTCTACAGACAATTCCTTTAACTTCATGCTTTGTGTTTGCCCTCCGACATGCAGTCAACTGTGGGACCTTATATAGACAGGTGTATGCCTTTCCAAATCATGTCCAATCAACTGGATTTACCACAGGTGGACTCCATTTGAGCTGTAGAAACATCTCAAGGATGATCAGTGGAAAAAGAATGCACCTGAGCTCAAATTTGAGCTTTATGGCGAAGGCTGAGAATGCTTATGTAAATGTGATTTCTTAGTTTTTTATTTTTAATAAATTTTCAAAACTCTCAAGAAAACATTTTTCACATGGTCATAATGGGGTATTTTGTGTAGAATTTTGAGGAAAGAGATTAATGTAATACAATTTGGAATAAGGCTGTAACATAAGAAAATGTGGAAAAAGTGAAGCGCTGTGAATACTTTCTGGATGCCCTGTATATAAGCCACTTTTAGAATGGAGCTAAAAAAATTCTAACAATAACTATGCATATACATGTCTAAAGTGTGAGAGAGAATTTACCTTGTAAATGCTCACAAAAGATCCAAGAAAGGCTCCTAGCTGAAAATTCTCCTTGTTATACAGCAGAGATAAAAGCCGAGATGGTTGGGTAAAGGCATATCGAAATGCAGATGGGACTTTCAAGCAACACTGGATGAGATATCCAACACTGAACATGCGGATGAATCCCTTAAGAGAAATCAGAAGTAATCTTAGCAGTTTACAGCATACATTCATTTACTTTCTGTCATGCACAGACACATCACACAAGCATATAGGCACAAACACAGACACACTCACAAGCATAGACAAAAAGGTGCAGGTACAAGCACAGACACACATGCTTAGGCACTTGCACACAAAAAAGGAAAGACAGAAGACAAGTATAGAAAAAATGAAAGCATGCTGGTCCTTACTTTGACACTGTATGAAATGCAGTTGTCTTGGTAGTGTTTGCAGCACCTATGTCTGGGTCCATGTTTGCATCTAAAGGGGCATAAGGTATTATAAAACTGCATATAGTCAAGCAGTGTAAATACAGAGAACATTCACCACATCTGGGTTACTATGTACCTATGTATTATGTCTAATACATATTAAATTATCTCCTACAACTGAAATAAGCAAAAAGTAGAGGAATTCTGTGAAGGTTAACCTTGGTCTCATCAGTCTATTAAACTCTGTTTCAGAAATCTTATTTTTGGATTTTGGATGATGAGTGGTTAGAGATACATCTTCTATACTTCTAGGTACTGTTGCTTTCCAAATTTATTCCAGTGAATTCACTTCTAAACTTAAATTTTAATTCTCATGTTCTTAAAAGTGGGTGACATCACTGTTGACAATGCTTAAAGTCTTAAAAATAACATTTTTCACAACAACTCCCATAAACTCACATAACAGTCAAAGATTTACATTAAAAAAAGGTATATTTATATATATGATATTTGCCACTGGCTCAATTCTTTTTATTTGTGAATGGACTGTGGCATCTGTGTCAAGGCAAGTATCAAGACACAAGGGTCTGACTTTTTGCTGCTTTTGGGAAATTACTGCATCATTTAAATTTTTACAGTGTATAATAACTACATGTATTTATGCAAATGTTACCATTTTGTCCAATTTCCCAAGGTTTTTTCTTCTTTGGTTTTGCATTGTTTATTCTCAACTCAGTCTCTCCATATACATGTATTCATTAAGACCTTGGCCGAGCTATCCAACATTAAGTCATGGTAAGAGTGATAAAATTAGGAAGTACCTTTGAAAGGACCATGACTCATCGGTTCTTTAGACCGTTTAGTAGCAATAAGTATTTAGAGAAATTAGCTTTAATAAACAGTCGATCAACCCAATGGTTACACATTTAGAATCAATCTATTGTGCAACATACTTTAATATATGCAAAAATTCCTGGATAAAACTACAGTTAGATGCAGTTTAAATGCAGGAAAAAAAGACTTTACCCAATATATATACTTACAACAGATCTACAAGTTTATTAGTCAATGAAGCAATGGTCCTTTGTCTGGATAAATCCTGTTCTTGCTCATGTGATGGATATATAGGCGTTCTATCTTCATAAGATGTACTAGGCAGCAGTTCAGCCTGGGTGGAATAAGTGGGGATTTCCTCTTTTCCTACAATAAACCTGTCCAAAATAAAAACAGAATACTGTTTTACATACCAATTACGATGTGTTCTTTGGAGTCTCAACATTATACAGGAGAAGAAACAGATTTGGATATAACAAAAACTTACTTTAATGCTGAAAAGGCAAAACCGTTAAGTCCATCTTTACATCTAAAGTTAAAACAAAATAAAAATATTAAACCTTATAAGAAATTATTACAGCTAACATTACTTAAAAATCTTAACAGCCAATCAAGCATGGCATTTAATATTACATTCAGTACTTTTTTACAAATAAGAGCCCATCACAAGTTAGTAGGTAAGGAAAAAAAGCTACCCTGTAGTATAATTAAACCTCTATACTCAAAGTATAATCATTATCCGACCCAGCTTCTTTATATATGTATATGTATATGTATATGTGTGTGTGTGTGTGTGTGTATTATATGTAGGGCTGCAACAACGAATCGATAAAAATCGATTATAAAAAGGGTCGCATGATTTCCGCGTAACTTGCAATGCCGTAACCGCTTACGTCACCTGCAGCACTTCAACAACGCTGTAAAAAAAAATAGCGGGTTGAACAGTACGAGGCAGAATCTGCAAAACAAGTTGATAAATCGTACAAATGAAACACAGCCAACGCAAAAAAAAAGTTTCCGTTTAAATCATCAAAACGGGAGCACTTCACGCTTCACACAAATAAAGAACGTGTAACATGCGAGCTCTGCGAAAATGCTTTCACGGAACACCACGGTGATGATCCACCACCTGAAACTAAACATGCTGGTGTCACCAATGAGGATGAAGGAGCTCAACAGCAGAGTAAATCACTACAATATCCCCAGTTTCTTTAGTTTGGAAGTGAATCAACGTAACGCTGCACTCACTATGAGACCGGCAGAACACGCTTCATGCTGTTTGTGGTTATTAACTTCATAATAACAGTAATAGAGAATGTGTGTTACTTTTTATTTATTTAATTATCTTAAGCAGTGTTTAAATGTGCTTCATAAAAGCATACAAATTGTACACAATGGTGGTAATTAATGATAAAGCTTCACGTTTTAATTTTTGGACAAAATGTGAGTGAAGACACTGCACTATGGGAGTGGCGGGGATTAGGTAACATATTACAGCTGCACAAATTTGTGTGTTTTGTTCACACTATGCTACATATTATGCCAGTGTTAATGGCTCTTTGGGTTAAATGGATACCTTCAACTCATACTGTAAATAAAACCAGACATTTATTGACCTTCTCAATTCTACAGTGCAGCTGATTATCTTCATAACTACTGACTTGTGTTGTCATTTGTAAGTTACTTTGGATAAAAAAAAGTCTGCTAAGGACAGAGGACAGAGTTAAGAGGATTGTTTAGCAGTGATGAACGATATGGAATGAGAGTTAGCACCACAGTGACATTCATCACTAGAGCAAAGTGAACAAATTGGAGTGTATTTTGAAACTATAGACTAAAGGTGAGAGGGGGCAGATACAGAGATTGTCCTGTAAGCCAAAGTCAGTGTCTTGTACTGAATGCAAGCAGCCAATGGATGGAGATGAGTAATGGAGTGACATAAGTTGCTTGGGCTGGTTGAACACAAGTCGGGCAGCAGAGATTAGATTCAGAGGCCTGATTGGGCAAGCTGGAAGACCAGCAAGAAATGCATTACAGTAATCAAGCCGAGATAGGATGATCGCAGGGCATGTCAACGACGAATTTGTTCGGCACGATTAACTCACCTAAAAAAAAACATGTAGAGGGATGCAGTCAAACAGAACAGCAGAACCTAAAAAAATAATTAAAACCAATTTGCATACAAGATGTAACAAAACACTATGCTCAGAAAACCACTTTTTAAATGTAAAACTTTCTTAAAGTGAAAATAATTATTTACGATTTGCAAACATATAAACATTCACTTTGTAAAAATAATAATACAAACTCCCCAACACATTTAAGAAAGTTGTTCTCCCTTATAACTGTATTTAGCAGTGTTGGGAGTAACACTGCTACTCTATTTTTACTACTGTAATAGAATGGCCTTTTTAAAGGTAAGTTACAGTTTTAATTACAGCAATTTAATTGGGCTATCTATGTTTCCCTTCCAGGGAAATACACAAAGCAGCCATTCAGCTTATCCTGGAGATTTCCTATTTATGATCTAATGTTGTTTGTACTAGCATTAAATAAATATTTTTATAAACTGATGCAGGGCATTTTAACAACAAAAAACAAGCACATTGAAATCTGAGCATTTACCTCTCCATGTTTTAAAGGACTAATAATGCCTCGGGTGACAGCCATCCGGAATAGTGTCTCTGTTGCCTAAAAATAGAGACCCATATGTTACAAAATTTCAAACCTGGGAAGAAAAATTTGTAAATAAATAAATAAAAATAAATTAATTAATAAAAAAAAAAAAAAACAATCCTATCAAACCCAATGTTAATTGCTATTGCTGTAAGTGTGAATACATGAAATAAAATGGCTCATGGTCTTACCAGGTTTGCCATATATATTGTTAAAAGCCCCCTTCTGCAGACACAAAAGAGTAAATGTATTAATGCTTGAAACTAAATAAACATACATGTTTCAAAATTGCAGGTGAGTCATGAGTAAGTGCTTCAGAAGTCATTCATTCATTCATTATCTCCCGCTTATCCTCTATTAGGGTCGCGGTGGGGTTCCCCATGCCCATCCAGGGGAGAACGTCTCGGGCGCTGGGCAGATAGACCCAGGACAGGGCGCCAATCCATCGCTGGGCACACACTCACTCACACAGACACACTCTATAGGGGGCAATTTTGAGAATTCAATTGACTTGATGCATGTTTTTGGACTGTGAGAGGAAACCGGAGAACCCGGAGGAAACCCACGCAGACACGGGGAGAACATGGAAACTCCACCCAGATGGGGATTCGAACCGGGAATCCCTAGCGCTGAGAGGCGAACGTGCTAACCACTAAGCCACCGTGCCGCCTCTTCAGAAGTCAGTTGTGTATAATTTGTTGAAAAAGTATTTTACTAGTAAATAATTTTTTTTTATTGAAGCTTTACACGAGAGCTATGGTTATGCCAATAACTTCAACAAGTTTAGCCACCACCTAAAGGCTGCTGCTTGAATGTGGCTGTTTATAGGGTTGTGTGTATGTTTCAATCAAGCTTTGTTGAATTACACGTACTAGTCACAATATAATTTTAGCGGAATGAGAATAGATTGAAAGCTACAGTTAATTCCTGCTTATTCACAGATTTTGGAAATAAATGTGGACAGGGTACCTTCATTAATGGCAAAAATTAACATGTATGAGTCTCACCATAGTAAACTGCAGCTTAAGATAAATGCAAAGGCGGCTCTCAGTCTGCCTACCTTAGGTCCAGGAAGATAACCTCTTTCCATTGGGGATTTATCGATAAGGTGGACAAGAGCTGGCAGATAAGTGCATAAATTGGGCTCAGGACAAGTTCTCTAATTATTGTTTTGACTCTCTTGTTTTGTCTCTCTGAAATCTTTGCAACGAGCACCTGGTTGTTGCCAGTTTATGGTGAAATGATGTTCTTTATGCTTCCAAATAATAGCCCCTGCATTGCTCACTGGAACATTTAGAAGTTTGGAAATCCGTCTGTAATACCATTAGTATGTTTTAAAAGCGCTATTTGCCTTTCCCCATTATGAGATAAGATGCTTTTTTGTGACACCTTTGTAATGAGAAACTTTTTAATGACCATCAATTAGGTCTAAACCAACTGATTTTAATTTGCACTGATAGGGGCTTGATTGCTTTCTAAACACTTACAGTTTTTAGCTTTTTTACCCATCCTTTTCTGCATGTGTTAAAACATTTTCCTTTTGTTTTTGGACCTACTTGATTTGATTTCTTTGTATGTGTGATTTACTTGGGTTGTTATTTAATGTGGTAAATCTCTCTCGTCAATAACTAAAATATGTTGATGCATTCAAAACTTAAGTTTCCATCTCTGTATATTGACCAGGAATTTCTGAAGATGTTTTCCAGTAGTAAACAGCATGTCTGAATTGTCTGCCATCCTTGCATTAATCATGATCTGAGCTGCTATGGATTTTTTTGGGCCATTAAAGCAGTCAACAATAGGTACTGCTTTGTTTCAGTTTTGGTAGACTATGCATTGATACCCCAAAGATGTGCCTCTGTACAACATCTTGGCAAGAAGGTTGAAGAAGCACTCATCAAAACACCTGTGTCAGGATACTGAAGGAAATATCATCTTAAGTCATGTACACCATGCAAAATGTACAAATTATTAACAATTAAATAAAAGCACAGACAGATGAGTGTTAAAGAGCATGATTTGTTTATTAATATATTGTAAAAACTGGGAAAAGCGGCTTGAACCCATATTGTTTGCAATAGAAGTGGTCGGTTCCACAAGCCTTCATGAGGATTTCCCTGCTTGGACTGATGTCTACGTAAGAAATTTCTCCAGGTACAAGAACAATCCAGACTCTACAATCCAGACACCAAGTTACAGTATGTATAATTTACTCCTCATATATTGCTTTTCAAAATGTGTTTCAAATCACTTGCTAATAATGAGGTACTGTGGACTGACATGCAGAGACTGGGAGGTATACCACCAAAATCTCTTAAACTATCTCCGGTAGTTACTGTTACTGACTGCCTACTGAATCCCAGGTCAAAGACAATACAAAAAATTGCCAGTTTGAGGTACAAATTTGAGGTACATTTGAGGGTCCATCCCAAAATTGATGACAGCACAAATATTGGCCTCCCTATGAACCGAGTGCAAAAAGTAGGTAGCTCGTTGGAAACTATCATAGGTTTATACCTCACTATTTATACATCATTTGACCACTGACTGATCTCATTATAAAGGTCCAGTGGACAGAAAAGTGCTGACAAGTAAATGCTGCACTTTGTGGTGGACTGCTGCTAAATTGCCCTGAGTTCATCATCTCTTATTTCAGTGTGTTTGACATATGGGATAAGAGGTTGGGGGTAGTGTCTTTCTAAGCAGTGGCTCTGCAATTTGCTTACAGAAATAGGTAACTATGTGGTTAAACACACCTACACGTGTCCACACACATAAGCACACTTAAAGTCAGTGAATCAAGGTATAATAAGCTCAGTTTTAACTGATTTGTAATTATATTGTAACACTTATTGACATGATTGCTTTAATGAATGAAATCATTAGCGACAAGCACAACAGGTATTAAGGAGCTCTCTTACTAATGGTACTCCTACATAATGAATAGTCCCATTTTGGGTTGGTTTTGCCATTTCTAGCAGTCCATCGTCCAGAACCATACCTGTGTGTTTTCTCTTCAGGAGTTCATGCATCATGCTGAAGCTGCTATGTTTCCTGCACTGTGTATGATATGTTAGTCATGTTTTGATGTATTTATTCATTTGAGGGTTAACGCCATTTTGGACATTTTCGTAATTTAATGGCAGTTTCTGGTTTTATATTTTCATTTTTTTTATGCTTTTGGTCTGTTTTCTATTTCTATTGATATTTTATAATAATTGCTAGGTAAGTTAGAATTGTTCTTGTGTCGTGTAAATATTTCCATCATGGTTTTAGGCTTGTGCGTTTTTTGTCTTTGAGTTACGTATTTACAGCAGACTAGCATAATGCTTTTAACTGTGATAGGTGTTTGCCAGGTTTCACAGAAGGTGAAGGTTGTCCTTTAACTAAGTGCTGCTGGGTTTTCCTGGAATGTCCAATACAATATCGTGTGTAGATGGTTTTGTCTAGTCTTCATCCTTGGTGAACCTTGGGTTTATTTTTAATGTTTGGGTGTATTTCATGAAGTTTGTTATTGGCTTGGGCATTTTATTCGGATTGCCATTTTCTTTTGATGTAAGAGAGTATTATTGGTTTCAGATCTGTTGCTGAAAAATTGATGTTTGTCACATTTTGGTTTATTTTTCCTTAGGCTAGTTGGTCAGCTTTTTCATTTCCTTGTATTCCACTGTGTCCTGGGATCGAACAAAGTTTTACATCATAGTTCCGTTTTTATAGCTGGTGGATTATCCGCTATACGTTATTTATTGTTATGTGACGCGGTGCATATGATTCCAATGCTTTCAGGCATGCTTGCGAGTCTGTACATATTAAGAATTTTCTTCTGTTGTTCTACATATTTTAATGCAATAAAGATGGCATTGGCATCCGCACTAAAGACGGAGCAATGTTGGGGTTGTCTTTCTTTATCGGTGTGTTTGTACATACAGCTGCTGCAACCTGGTCTGTGGTTTTAGATATGTCTGTGTAGATGGATAGGAGAATTATGATATGCTCCTAGGGCTATTCTGATCCCTTGATGGTGTATTGTATTTATTCCATTGAGGTAGGATTTGTGGGTTGATCCATATCTGAAGCATCGTAATCCAGTGTAGTTCTCATTAAAGTTCTGTATAATCGCAGAAGTAACTGAGGGTCTGCTCCCCATTTGGTACTTGCTAGTACCTTGAGTATTTTTGATTTATGGAATCCTTTTTACCTCAATGATTTTATGTGGGGAATAAATGTAAGTCTTTTATCTAGAATCGGGTTTTCCCTCTATAAAGAGTTTTGGTTCTGGGTGTAGTTTCCTATTTTGGTGGAATTAGATGCACATTGTAATGCTTTTGGATATCTTAAAGCCATTTGCGCTCAACCATTTGTGTATTTTATTTATGCAAGGTTGGAGATTATATTCCACTACTTTTCTTGGTTCACTAGCCTATGCACAGATCATCTACATCAGGGGTGCTCAATAAGGGGTGTCAGGTAGATGAAAGTTTGAGAAAAAAAGCGTTCATCACGTATCAGCACTTTTTTTACAGCACAGTATCGGAAGCGAGTGGATATTTTTTTACAATGTCAAACTCAAAATGCATTTGCTTTTATTAATGTTTATGTTCTGCTTGGGGCAGCACAGTGGTTTAGTGGTTAGCATGTTCTCCTCTCAGCGCTAGGGATTCCCAGTTTGAATCCCAATCTGTGTGGAGTTTGCATGTTCTTCCCTTGTCCGCGTGGTTTCTTCGGGTGTCTCCGGTTTCTTCCCACAGTCCAAAAACATGGATCAAGGTCAACTGAATTCTCCAAATTGCCCCATATGGAGTGTGTGAGAGTGTGCCCAGTGATAGATTGGCGCCCCGTCATGAGTGTATCTGCTCAGCGCCCGAAGTGGGCATGGGGAACCCCCCCCCCCCCGTGACCCTAATAGAGGATAAAGCGGAAGATAATGGATGGATGTTCTGTTTGGGGACATGTGGGTTACAGTGATTGTTTTACATTTGTGCTGTATACTGTGTGTTTGGGTGTACTAAAATCAGGTTTTCTCCGTGCTATTTGCTGGAATGTGTTAAACAAAAAAGCAATTCTAACAGATTCGACAATACTGACATGATGTGTGTAAACAGGTTTCAATATAAAAGTCTAAAAAAAATAGAGATTGACCCCGGTAGATCGCGATGACCTGTCCAATGGAAAAGTAGATCTCGGGCCAGAAAAGTGTGGGCACCCCTGATCTACATCTGCACCTGATCTGCAAAATATATTGGGTGGTATTTCCTTCGTAATTTCCTTTGTGGTTTGGATCTCACTGAGGATGTTTTTCGTTTCTATGTACCAGACCAAGCAGTTATTGACCATCCTTTCCAGTGTCTTGCTCACACAACTTGTTAGGGCTATTGGTCTGTAGTTTTCTTGGTTTTCATGAATTTTCCTGGATTTTGGGATGGGTATCACTGATACTTTCTTCCATTCTATTGGGATATTTCCAGTTTTCCAGATGTAGTTAAATATCATTAATAGTAGTGCTATCAATGTTGAGGGTAGTTTTTTCAGCATATCATAGTGTATATTGTCTGGGTTGTGGTATTGTGGAATTTCTGGAGGGATTGGTGTAGCTCGTCCAGTGTAAACTCTTGGTTGTATGGTTCATCATCCATCTGAAAATCCATTTCGTCTCTTTCTTTTTGTATTCGGATCTCTTGAAATTTATCAGTGTAGTTCTTATTTTATGATATTTTTTCAAAGGTTTTTGTTAGTATTTCTGCTATTTCTTTTATTTGCTGTCACATTTTAGTCTCCATCTTGGTGGTATTGTTGTAGTATGGGGTTTATCTGGGCTTATGACGATTGGGAAATGGTCATCCCTCATTTTCCAAGAGAATGGGATGTAGAGTTCATTCATTTATTCATTATCTCCCGCTTATCCTCTACTAGGGTCGCGGTGGGGTTCCCCATGCCCATCCAGGGGAGAACGTTTCGGGCGCTGGGCAGACAGACCCAGGACAGGGCGCCAATCCATTGCTGGGCACTCACTCACTTACACAGACACATTCTATAGGGGGCAATTTTGAGAATTCAATTAACTTGATCCATGTTTTTGGACTGTGGGAGGAAACCTGAGCACCCGGAGGAAACCCACGCAGACACGGGGAGAACATGCAAACTCCACCCAGATGGGGATTCGAACCAGGAATCCCTAGAGCTGAGAGGCGAACGTGCTAACCACTAAGCCACCGTGCCGCCGGATGTAGAGTTGTTGTTTGCAAATTGTAAGGTCAATTGTAGTAGATGGTCCATGCCCTGGGCGTAAATATGTCGTTCCAGGTGTGTTCACTAGGAATAGGTTATTTGTGTTAATACATTCTTCCACCGTTTTTCCTCTGTCGTTAGTATTAGATACTAGATATTACATATAGATATGTGATGTTCTGGTAGCTCGTAGTTGGGTGTTATTATGTGATTAAGGGGAATGCTGCATTTTATGTATATAGCTGTTCCTCCACTTGCTTTGCCAGTGTTTGGTATACAGTAAAGTTTTTAAGTTGTATTTTATTAGTTGTTTAGGTTTAATGTAGGCATATAATAGATAGGTTAATGCTTAGTGTAGGGCTGCACCAATGATTATTTTAATAAATCAATTAATCGATTGATTATTTTTCCGATTAATCGATGAATTGGATTTAAAAGTCCATGTCTTTATTAGACAGGTCAATAAATGTCTGGGTTTATTAACAGTATGAGGCATCCAAGTAGCAATTAAACACAAATCTCTCACACACTGGCACAATATGTAGCATAGGGAGTAAAAAAAAATACTAAATTACACAAATTTGAGTAGCTCTAATACGTTACCTAATCCCCATCTAAATGCAATTCATCCTACCTCACTCCAATAGAGTAGTGATAGTGTCATACTTTGTCAGAAAATTAAAAGGTGAAGCTTAATTTTTAATTACCACCATTGTGTACAAGTTGTATGTATTTATAAAGCACATTTAAACACTGCTTAATATAATTAAATGAAAATAAAGTTACATACGTTCTCCATCACTGTCATTATCCAGTTAATCCCCAATTAACCACATTTGGGGGTTTAAAGGCTTTTAATTCTATAAAGCTGCTTTGTGACAATGTAATGTTGTAAAAAGCACTATATAAATAAATAAATATAATTCAATTACTTGAACACGCATAGTGTGAGTTCACCGTTACATTGATTCACATCAAAACGAAAGGAACTCGGGATATTGTAGATATTTACTCTGCTGTCCATTTCAGGTGCTGTAAAAATCACCGTGGTGCTCCCGTGCAGGTCAAATAATTTTCGCAAAGCTTGCATGTTACACGGTCTTTAGTTGTATGAAGCGTGAAGTGCTCCCACACGTTTGATGATTTAAGCTGAAGCTTTTCTTCTGCGTCAGCCATGTTTTCTTCGTAGAATTTATTAAACTTTGTTAAACTTATTTTGCAGATTCCACCTCCACTCACCCTTGTTCTGTTAACTCGCTTCATCAACTTTTTTAGGGTTGATGAAGCGCTGCAGTAACGCGTAAATCGTGCAACACAACAAATCAGTATTGAAGTTCGTTACCAACACTTCTTAAAATCGATATAATCAATTCGTTGTTGCAGCCCTTGCTTAGTGCAAGTCGTTGGAGTTTACAATAGTTAGATTTCAGGCCTCGGCAATTCCATTGTAGTATACAGTTTGTCCTTTGGGTTTCATTATGTTTGATCAAGTTTTACTTGTTTTTTGGAGACATACTACGAGGCCTGGTGTGCACCTCTTCTTTCATATCTACATCTTTAGATTGTCTTCATCTGAGGTGTTCGTTGTCTCAAGGTCGTTGTATTTTATCTTTTTTTATTGTCCATTTCTTCTTGAGATTTACTATTGTTCATTTTGAGTTGTGGAGCCAGGCTTGTGCTCTGTGTGGATATTTTTTTTTTTTTTTTTTTAATATTGGAAGGGTTGGTTCTTTGGAGGGGTTTACTATTTGTGGCTTGTCTCCATTGTTCCATGTGTAGTCGGTTTGGTAGCTGTATGCTGTCGTTAGTTTGAAAATATCAGCAAATATCACCTGCTTTTTTGCTTCAAAGTGACTGATCTTTTTTGTATGTTTAATTCTTTGAATTTCTTTATATTTTATCCATTCAGGACAGTTTTTTTTCTGATGCGGCATGTCCCTTTCCCCCCCACAGTTGCAGCATGTTGTGATGTTTCTACATCTATTTAATCCATGTCCAAATTTCTGATATTTGTAACATCTAGTGGGGTTGAGAATATATGTATCTTACCTTATTTATGCAACATAATATACGAGCAGATGGATCTGCAGGTGGCGGCTTGTAGCATCAAAGCCAAGCAGACATAAGTCAGATGGTATGCAGCTGGCGGTAAAAAGCTGCACTTACACACTGATACCATTTTGCATACATGCGGATATGGAATTATATTGTATGTAATGACTAGTCGTGAGTTTGCAAACTGCAACCACTTTACCTAAAAAAATACTTTGATGCATTAATTTTCTGAGCAACAGTGACCAATGTGACTCTCACAATGCTTCTGCACATGCTTCTGCACCACAGTGGCCTCCTGGAAGCAACCCTATATAACCCTAGCTATAAATGGATCATTGTTGGGTAAGGGAAATACAGTTTTACAGTTATCAAGGTAATGATTTGCATACAAAAATATTTTGGTTTATTGATTTTATTCTATTTCTAATTATAATTCCTACACATAACAAAGAAGAGCCACACCAACCTGCTTTTGCGCTCAATCAGAATTGCAATGTATGACGCAGGCAGTGCTGCTCCAAAGCCCGCAGACCAGGAGTAGAAACGGCCCAGAAGCCTCCTATGTGATGGAGATATTAACAAAAAAAAAAGAGTTATAATTATTATTTACAATACATGGCTTAAAATTTACCAGGTTTAGTTAAATTAGTAAATTAGTAGCTCATAAAAATATTTTTGTTTAGTCTCCTTTCTGTTCCAGCATTACTGGACCCCTATGCATAAAGTGGCATCCATAAAAGTAAAGTAGAATGATTTAAGTGTAGAGGATTAGTCACTGGCCTGCATTAAGACTTAATCTTAAATTCAGTAAAAAAAAAAAAAAAAATACAATTAAATTACAAAATAAAAGTATTTCAATATAAAATCTTGATTTTGAAAAGAAAAAAAACATGATTATAATTAGAGAACAACAATATCTGTAGCACTGAGAAAGATTACAACAAAAGAATTTTAGTAGGAAGTGTGCAGGCCATAGCTTTGAATGACTTCAGCTCATCTGAGGCCACAGAACATCTCGATCACACTGCTCTGGTTTTGTCAACTCTTATTTGAGTGTCTTTCACAGTTCTGTGACTGGTGTGGGATTCTTGGCCATAACTTTGTCACCAAGGATTTTCCAGAGGTCATTTAACCCATCCGTGCAGTAAAACACACTCAAAAATGATTTTGCTCTGGTTTGCATGTTTCTTTTTTGACAGTGTGAAACTCTATACTTTACCGAGGTCATTTTCAGACCTTTAGGGACCCACAATGATTCCGGCCCAAGCATTACTGGTTAAGAGCGGCTGAATAGTAGGTTTATGCACCACAACAAGCCTTCACCCACCTCATCATTAATGGGGGGGGGGAGGTGTGGCACTAAAATGATGCTGTTCTGGGAAGTTCTCTCAACTATGTAGAGTCTGCAGTATCTGCCTCTTTTAGTTATGCTGCTCTAGTCAGTGATGCCGGAGTCACATGCTGCACTGTGTCAATCAATTACTTATTAATTAAATGCCATGCTTTATTATTAGCTCTAACTGCCTTCCTTTGTCTGTTTCTTTTGAGGTGTGACCGGCTTTCCTGGAGATCTTCATCCATGGCTCTGCTGATGAATACTGGATGGAACCTGAATATTAATTGGACTGGCGGTCCTGCAGGACCCCCTTAATGGACTCACATATAGTTTTCCAGTTGTTAGAGTTTTTTCATTTGTTAAATATCTGTACATGGCTGATCTACACTGTTGTTGCTGCCTGGCCGCTCAAGCAGGATGAGTCCCCCACTGAGTCTTGGTCCTCCCAAGGTTTCTTCCTTAAATAACAACATAAAAGGGAGTTTTTTCTTGCCACTGTCGCTTCGGCTTGCTCTTTGGGGGTTTAAATGCTTTTTATTCTGTAAAGCTGCTTTGTTAAAATGTACTGTTGTAAAAAGCGCTATATAAATAAATAACTTAAACTTGAGGACAGCTTCAAATAATTGCAATGGCATTTTAGCAGCTACTATCTTAATCTGATGAACTTTTCTGGCAGAAACCTTCCTCATTACTTCTGTATTACTGCATCTCCATTCACATACCACCCCAATGGCCTGTTATAAACTTTTGTTTTGTGTTAAGTTTTGCTACCTTGCAGATATAAAATTGGTTTAAACCTGCTGCCCAGTAACCTGCAGAATTTTCAAAGCCAATCTAAATAAAAACTTTGGATCTAATCCAAACGATCCTAATGGTAAATATACTGTCTGAACTTTACCCAGCTGATAAATGCAGCAGTTTAATTGCTTACTGGCAATATTTATCACTACTCCTATTAAGAACAAAAATAAGATTCGAGCTCTTACCTCAGGATGCAGAAAAATGCAATGTACAGCCCACCGTTTGCAGTCAGAAAAGATGTGGACTGCATTATCTCTGGAATAAACCTCTTCCTGTAATAGTCTTTTTTTCGTCTTCTAAGGATGGCTGCAATCTGAGAGAAGAGGGGGGGAGAAAAGAAAAAAAAAACTTACTTTTTACTCACTTTAAATTCACAGCCGAACTAAAGATAAACTGCTACAAAATGCTCAGAAAAGTACATGAATAACTAACTTAAAAGTAATGTTTTTCTAAAATAGTAAAACTCTATATTAATCACAATATTATAAATTTTATTTATTTATAATTGACAATAGTTTAACATTACATAACTATTAGAGGCAAAAATATGTGGGTATTAGGATTATCTGATTTGAGGATGAAATAAGAGTCAGGAATTTTCATGATGAAATCAGGTAGGAAGGGTGACCTTTTACTTAAAGATTTGGGATCTGATTTTTACAACACATTTCTGTGCATCATAGCACAAATATCACAATTATCAGAATCAGAACAAAATAAAACCAATTACTAAAGCCCACAGAACGGGAATAAACAAAGAAAGACAACACAAATTGTTCTACCAGTAAACGGTAAAAGAATAAAAAGAATGTTTTAAAATGAACAAGTCAAAGACCTTACTCAAATATATAAGAGATGTTGAGAGGAAACCCACCAACATTAGAGTTAAAGCTGAACTGGCTAAAACTTATGCAAGATAATGTGCAGGATTAATTAACAATTACTGAAATTGTGGGGCAATTTCAAGGGGCAACAAATGTCATTATCAATTTGATGTGTCGTACGATTTACACGTTATCACACTGTCACCTGCAAAGCTTCGTCAACTCTGAAAAAAAATAAAAATAGCCGGTTGAACAGAACGAGGCGGATCGGAGCTGGAATCTGCGAAACAAGTTTAACAAATGAAACATGGCCGACGCAGAAAAAAGCTTCAGCTTAAATCATTAAAAGTGTGGGAGCACTTCACACAACTAAAGAGCGTGTAACATGCAAGCTTTGCAGAAATTATTTGACCTGCATAGAAGAACAACAGTGATGAAAGAGCACCTGATTTGGAAACATGGTAAAATCACCAATGAGAATGAAGGAGCTTATGCTATATTCCTATTTATCTTGAGGGTCATACCCACCTGAGTATGATAAATCACAGCGTAAAAACCTTCGCTGATACACCTCCAGGTTTCAGCTAACAGGTAATCTAACTTTGACTTGACATGTGGTGATGTTTTTGCAATGCTAGTAGTTGTAAAAGTCGTTGGTAGCGTAATACTGCAGGTACTATGATTTTATAGGTTGAGTTACGTCATGTTTAGAGACTGTTACCTTTAATACTGCAGGTAGGATGATTTTATAGGTCCAGTTACACCTCCAGGTTTCAGCTAAAAGGTAATCTAACTTTGAATTGACATGTGGTGGTGTTTTTGCAATGCTAGTAGTTGTAAAAGTCATTAGTAGTGTAATGCTGCAGGTACTATGATTTTATAGCTCCAGTTACATCATGTTTAAGGACTGTTACCTTTAATACTGCAGTTAGGACGATTTTATAGGTCCAGTCGGTAGTAAGCCCATGTAGACATAGGAAGAACATGGAAACTCTGAACATGATGTAACTAGACCTATAAATTTGTCCTACCTGCAGTATTAAAGGTAACAGTCTCAGAACATGGCATAGCTGGGCAATTACATTAACAAAAGACTAGATGGTGGATTTAGCTATTATATATATATATATATATATATATATATATATATATATATATATATATATATATATATATATATATATATATTACATACACATATATAGTATAGACCAAAAGTTTGGACACACCTTCTCATTCAGAGTTTTCTTTATTTTCCTGACTATGTAGATTCACACTAAAGGCATCAACAATATGAATTAACACAGGTGGAATTATATACTTAACAAAAAAGTGTGAAACAACTGAAAATGTCTTATATTCTAGGTTCTTCAAAGTAGCCACCTTTTGCTTTGATTAATTCTTCACAGACTCTTGGCATTCTCTTGATGAGATTTCTTCCCTTATAAATGGTGTTGGACCATTATTTGTGCTGTGCAGAAGGTCGATACAGTACAGTCATGGCCAAAAGTTTTGAGAATGATACAAAAATTAATTTTTACAGTCTACTGCTTCAGTTTTTATGATGGCAATTTGCATTTACTCCAGAATGTTATAAAGAGTGATCAGCTTAACAGCAATTAATTGCAAAGTCAATATTTGCCTAGAAAATGAACTTTATCCCCAAAACACATTTCAACTTCATTGCAGCCCTGCCTTAAAAGGACCAGCTAACATCGTTTCAGTGATTGTTCCATTAACACTGGTGTGGGTGTTGATGAGGACAGGGCTGGAGATCAATCTGTCATGTTCAAGTTAGAATGACACCACTGGACACTTTAAAAGGAGGCTGGTGCTTGGCATCATTGTTTCTCTTCTGTTAACCATGGTTATCTCTAAAGAAACATGTGCAGTCATTATTGCACTGCACAAAAATGACCTAACAAGGAAGAGTATTGCAGCTAGAAAGATTGCACCTCAGTCAAGAATCTATCGCATCATCAAGAACTTCAAGGAGAGAGATTCCATGCTGGATCGGGCTACCAGCAGTGTAGAGCTTGCTCAGAAATGGCAGCAGGCATTAGTGATCGACCGATATGGGTTTTTTAATGGCCGATGCCGATATTTAGACGACAGAAGTGGCCGATGGCCAATATATAAAGCCGATATTACCAGTTTTTATTGCAACTAATAAAGTACAACAACAATAATAATAATAATAATAATAATAATAATAATATTAATAATAATATAAAATAAATAGTGTGAAAAAAAGTACTTATTTGAATATCTCAAGAAAAAAATTTAATGAACTGAACTTTGAACTAGTTCAGAATTAAAATAGTGAACTTCGAACATGAAATGTTTACTTTGAGCATGTACAAACTGAACTTGAACAATGTTCAGAATTAAACTGAACTTGCACAACACTGCCTGTACAGTAAGCTAGCGTCAGTTAGTGCTAGCGATATATAGCGTTAGCGAGCCAGTTTAACAAAATTGCCCTAATTATATGATTATGTATATGTTACAAATAGCATCCCGGAACATTATTATAGCGTTAGCTAGCGCTAATTAGTATTAGTTGGCCAGTTTAGCTGTTCAAGTGGTTGCTAAGGTTACAGTTCCAAATAAAACTATTGGCATTTTCTCCATAAATAACATAATCGCTCTCATTATGCAGACAGTGAACACTTTATACATTACAAAGAGCAGCCAGTAACAAATACTGAGAGTTGAAAGAGAAAAGAGTTCTCTCGTGCGGTGTAGCGCAGTTTCAAAACACTGATCCATTCCCTTGAGCATTGAGTGACGGAAGACCACTAGGGGCCACTCTAAGCAAAAGTTAGATCAAATGACTGTATCCAGTCATTGAGCCAGAATGACGGAGCTGCTCACAGCGTTGCCTGTAGGCATTGTTTAAATTTCGGCCTTGTGTGCTCATATATCGGCCGATGCCGATTATCTAAAAATACCAAAAATCAGCCCCGATTAATCAGTCGATCACTAATCTGCATGCACTGTGAGACGGAGACTCTTGGAGCAAAACCTGGTCTCAATGAGGGCAGCAAAGAAGCCACTTCTCTCCAGCAAAAAACATCAGGGACAGACTGATATTCTGCAAAAGGTACAGGCAATGGACTACTGAGGACTGGGGTAAAGTCATTTTCTCTGATGAATCCCCTTTCCGATTGTTTGGGAAACAGCTTATTCGGAGAAGACAAGGTGAGCGCTACCACCAGTCTTGTCTCATGCCAACAGTAAAGCATCCTGAAACCATTCATGTGTGCGGTTGCTTCTCAGCTAAGGGAATCGGCTCTCTCACAGTCTTGCCCAAAAACACAGTCATGAATAAAGAATGGTACCAAAATGACCTTCGAGAGCAACTTCTCCCAACCATCCAAGAGCAGTTAGGTGATCAAAAATGCCTTTTCCAGCATGATGGAGCACCTTGCCATAAAGCAAAGGTGATAACTACATGGCTCAGGGAACAAAACAGATTGGATCTGGAAACTCCCCAGATCTTAATCCCATTAAGAACTTGGTCAATCATCTAGAGACGGGTGGACAAACAAAAACCTACACATTCTGACAAAATGCAAGCATTGATTGTGCAAGAATGGACTGCTATCAGTCAGCATTTGGTCCAGAAGTTAATTGAGAGCATGCCAGGGACAATTGCAGAGGTCCTGAAGAAGAATGGTCAACACTGAAAATATTGACTTGCTGCATTAACTCATTCTAACTGTCAATAAAAGCTTTTGTTACCAATAATATGATTGCAATTATATTTCTGTATGTGATAAAAACATCTGACAAACACACAAAAACCAGAGGGCAGCAGATCATGCGAAAATATAATTTAAGTCATTCTCTTTTGGCCATGACGGTACACAGCCGATAGTCCTATTGAATAGACTGTTAGAATTTGTATAATGGCAAGAAAAAAAAAGCAGCCAAGTAAAGAAACAGGAGTGGCCATCATTACTTCAAGAAATAACGGACAGCCAGTCCGAAAAATTGGGAAAACTTTGAAAGTGTCCCCAAGTGCAATCACAAAAACCATCAAGCCCTGCAAAAAAAAAAAACTGGCTCACGAGGACTGCCCCAGGAATAAAAGACCAAGAGTCAACTCTGCTGCCGACAATAAGTTCATCCGAGTCATCATCCTCAGAAATCGCAGGTTAACAGCAGCACAGATTAGAGAACTGGTCTTCTAGAGAACAGATTCTCATTTGTAAGTCGCTTTGGATAAAAGCGTCTGCTAAATGACTAAATGTAAATGTAGGTCAATGCCACACAGAATTCTAGCAGCAGACACATCTATAGAACAATTGTTAAGAGGTGACTGTGTGAATCAGACTTTCATTGTAAAATAGCTGCTAGGAAACCACTGCTAAGGACAGGCAACAAGGAGAATAGACTTGTTTGGGCTAAATAACACAAGGAATGGACATTAGACCGGTGGAAATCTTTGCTTAGGTTTTTGAGTCCAAATATGAGATCTTTGCTTTCAACCACCATGTCTTCGTGTGATGCAGAAAAGGTGAGCAGATGGACTCTACATGCCTGGACCCCACTGTGAAGTATGGAGGAGGAGGTGTGATGGTGTGGGGATGCTTGGCTAGTGACACTGTTGGGGATTTATTCAAAATTGAAGGCATACTGAACCAGCATGGCTACCAATGCATCTTGCAGCGGCAAACACACCTCCAGGCTGTGTAAGGGCTATTTGACCAAGAAGGTCAAATGGTGTGATGGGGTGCTGCGCCAGATGACCTGGCCCCCAGTCACCGAATCTGAACCCAATCGAGATGGATTGGGGTGAGCTGAACCGCAGACTGAAGAAGGGCCAACAAGTGCTAAGCATCTCTGGTAACGCCTTCAAGACTGTTGGAAGACCATTTCAGGTGACTACCTCTTGAAGCTCAACAACCGAATGCCAAGAGTGTGCGAAGCAGTAATCAAAGCAAATGTGGCTACTTGAAGAACCTAGAATATAAGACATATTTTCAATTGTTTCACACTTTTTTTGTTAAATATATAATTCCACATGTGTTAATTCATAGTTTTGATGACTTCTACAATTTTAATAGTCATGACAATAAACTCTTTGAATGAGAAGGTGTGTCCAAACTTTTGGTCTGAACTAATCTGTGTGTGTGGCTTAGTGGTTAGCACGTTCACCTCTCAGCGCGAGGAATTCCCGGTTTGAATCCCAATCTGGGTGGCGTTTCCATGTTCTCCCCGTGTCCTTGTGAGGGCTTCCTCCGGGATCTCCGGTTCCCTCCCACAGTCCAAAAACATTGATTCAAGGTAAATTGAATGCTCTTAATTGCCCCATATAGTGTGTGTCTGTGTGAGTGAGTGTGCACAGCGATATATTGGCATCCTGCCTTGGTTGTATCTGCTCAGCACCAAAAACGTTCTCCCCTGGATGAGCATTGGGACCCCCCTTCCCCCCCCACGACCCTAGCAGAGGATTAAGTGGAAGATAATGAATAAATGACTATATGTAATATAAAAGTTTTAATGGGTTTACAAACTTTGATAAATTCATACTGAATATTACCAAGTAGAAATGAGGACAACTTCAGTCTCACAGTCATCTCTTAACCTTTGGAACTTTTCATTGCATAGGCATACTTATAAGTATGTAGTCCAGTTTTTGTCCATCTTTTACATATAGATAATGATAAAAATAAAAAATAAAAAAAAACCTTAAGCGGCACAAATAAAAATTGCTTCTACTTCACATTTCTGCAATGTTTCAATATAAAGTTTCCAAATCATCACGAACATCATGGTTATTCAACCAACACTAAAGTGTTTCTTTATCTGTTTAGAAGGTCATTTCTCATTCTGGACTTTGTGTCCTGTAAAGGCCTTGAACACCTCATTTGTATTAGTTATACATTTACTACAAAACCATCGATTAACTGCTAAATTAACTAATAAAAGCGTTACCGACATCGACGTCTTTTTATTAAGGTTTCAACAAATGGTTTGCAGTTCACTGCCTTATTATTACGTTTTTTATTAGTTTCTTACTGCATAAGTTTCATTTAAATGACAGCAACCCAGTCTGCTAGCACGTCTGCTACATTTAGCACTGCAATGAGTTCATGTCTGTTCAATAAACAGCTAATTAAAATGGAAAACATACCAGGTACAGGGGAGCATATATTTTGAAGGAGACCTCCAGAGCACCGGCTGTCACCTGCAGTGTGGAAAGAATACACGACGAACTCCATGTGTGCCCGATCTCATAGCAGCTATGCGGTATAGACTTACTGAGAGCAGCCATGTTTGCTGATTAGCCGGGAGCGCGCCCGCTAAAGTAGTCCTTATTATGCGCGCTCCCGCAGTAAAGTGTGTTTGTGTGCGTGTCTGTGATGAGTGTGTGCCCAGCGATAGATTGGCGCCCTGTCCTGGGTGTATCTGCCCAGCGCCCGAAACGTTCTTCCCTGGATGGGCATGGGGACCCCCCCCCCCGCGACCCTAATATAGGATAAAGTGTTAGATAATGATTGAATGAAAAGGACTTTATTCATCTTTAATTAAAGATTAAAGCGGTGTCACAGCTTATATAGCAAATATACTGGCCCTTTCCAAATATAGAATGTCATGGAAAATGTATTAGTTAACATAATCCATCCATCCATTGTCTACCGCTTTATCCTCTACTAGGGTCACGGCGGAGGAGGGGGGGTGTCCCCATGCCCATCCAGGGGAGAACGTTTCGGACATACACACACACACTCCATATGGGGTCATTTGGAGAATTCAATTGACCTTGATCCGTTTCTGGACTGTGAGAGGAAACCGGAGAGTCTGGTGGAAACCCACGCAGGCAGGGACAGGGAGAACGTGAAAACTTCACCCTGGTTGGGATTCGAACCGGGAATCCCAAGCGCTGAGAGGCGAACGTGCTAACCACTAAGCCTCTGTGCCACCCTAGTTAACATAATTACATTCCAAAAGTTAAACTTTCATAGATCATACATTCTGAGCCCACAATTTAAACAATTTTCAGTATTTATTTGTTTATTTTTAATTAATTTGGACTTAGAAAACTTAGAAAACTTAAAAAACGCACGAAAACAGGAATTCAAAAAAATAGAATACTGTGGAGAAATCAGGCCAAATTTTGCAGAGATGGTACGTTATAAACAGAGTCTGACACACTGATCATCTATTGAACAGTAGAAGTCATGAACAGATGCAGATTTCATCTTTCAGGTTGACTTGGCCCCTGCCCTTGCAGCCAGAGGCACCAAAACCTGGTTTGGTGCCCTTGCCATCACAGGGCTTGAGTGAAAATAAACAAACAAACTCTTGAAATCATTTCAATTGTGGGCCCTAAACATAGAATCTATGAAAGCTAAATTTTTGTAATGAAATTATGGAAATTAATAAACTTTTCCTTGATATTAAATTTTTTTGGAAAGGGTCAGTATGTATATATATATATATATATATATATATACAAACACGATAAAAAACACGTGCTGAATATAAATGATCTTATTGTTTCTGCTGTTTTTATTTTGGTAGCTAGTTAGAATAAAATTCAATAATAGGATAATTTGAACTCATTTTCTGACTTCCCGAAAATTTATTCACAACAATGTATGTCCTCTCATTCCTTATTGCTTTATTAATAACTTGAAATATCAACAGAGAATAACAGTTTTGTGTGTTTATTTCAGACCTGACGAATTATTCAACATTTTCTCTTCATGTAAATGACTTACTAAGCTTAACTGAAATGAAAATACAAAAGAAGATATTAAATACAGTCTAATGTTTAAGTGTGAAAACAAGCTGCTTCACTTTAATCATCTTCGTCCCAGTCTTTCTTCTCTTGTGGAGCCCTGGGTCCTCCTGCAGGCTTAGCCATGATAATCTATTGAAAAAAAAAAAAAAACACACAAACCCACATCTTTAACAGCATAACTGACAGAACAAGCTTAGCTACTTTAGGTCAGTTTCTAAAAGTAAACACACAATAAGTAAAAACCCATGCAACATGCAGTCTTCATGTGTTACTTTGTGTCTTCACCTTATATGTGGTAGAAATGTTATTAAATTGTCAAAGATCACATAATAAAGTGGTTAATTGTCATTAAAAGAATTAGGCATTTGAGTAACAATAAATTTGAGTAACAACAAATGAACATAATTTAAACCCACTTTTTGTCTGCAATAATTTTATGTCAAAACCCTGAATTCAAACTTTCTGTCCTTTGTGAAGCTTAATGTGAATGTCGACAAAACTTCTGCTTAAGATTTAACCAATTTCTCACAACATTGAACCCTGGTCTAGCAACCAAACATGTGCAATGGCACAAAAAGCCAAAATTAATGTTGTTAATAAACATTTCAGAGCAATGTAATGTTTCCAGACCATAGAGTATAAACTTATTTGTCAGAAAACAGATAGCTGATTAATTTGAACTTAAGAGTAACACACAGCACCAAAATTATAGCTCTAATAATAGTATTATCAGGGAAGATTCTTAGCACAACATGAATGCAGGCTGACTAAAAATGATGCTCAGTTTTAAAACAAGAAATGGATAAAAGTGTATATCAGAGGTCAGTCATTTATAACTGTTGAATTAGATATTTAAAATTTCCTAAAATATACTATTACACAACACCAAGTAAACTAAACATTGTGCAGCAATGGTTTTAATATTTTTTTTACACAACAAATTAAATCAAATTTAATAAAACCTCTCAGGTGGTCTTAAACATTTATTATTTATTATATATATATTTATTATATATTTTATTATTAATTATCTCAAAGCTCATTATTTTAAAAAGTGGCTTTTTTATTATACTTAGTCATCTGTTTGGTATTGTTACCCACCATCTAAGGGTATGATCATTTCCTTTAAAAAATATTTGTATGTTTGTTGTTTTGGTGCAGCAAAGCACTGTATTACATTTCTTTTTTTATTTAGATGCAGTATTAAATCCATATTCAATAAAATCAATCCCTATTATTATCTCCTAGAAAGCTATTTTGGTTGTTCTTTAGAATTTGCCTTCACATATATTCATAAATTAATTCATTGTCCGCTTAGTCCTTTATTAGGGCAGGGTTCCTCATGCCCATCCAGGGGAGAATGCTTTGGGCACAGGAGAGACAGACAGAGACACACACACTATATGGGGCAATTCAGGGCAGAAACCCACACAGACACAGTGAGAATATGGGGTTCAGATTTTGGATTTGAACTTTCACAGATCATATTACACAATAATTACCATGTTTGTTTGTTTTTTTTGGCCCACATAAAACCACTTATATTGTCTGTTGATGAATCCTATACATCAGATAAATTTGACAACATTAACAGTGATCAACAACTTCATGGTGTGAAATATTTCGGCCTCTTGGTTTGATTAAAGCGTGAAAAAAAGCTGGTAGTGAGTAAACAATGAAACATCATCCCCAATATACATGGGCATAAAGTATGTCAGAATTAATTTATTTGGCTGTGTGTCAGATCTGTCCAGGGTGTGTCCCCTACTTTTGTCCCAAGAGCACGTGACAAGCTCCAAAACCAGGGTTATAAAAATGAACTAACTAATAAATGTGTTGAATAGAAAAACATTCCGTCAACAAGCACCATACTGTGATTTTCAACAAATAAGAAGGTACACCTCAAGTTACACCTCAAACGAAATAGTGGAAAATTTTCATTAACCTACAAATGTAAGTAACTTACTATAGATAAGTCCATGTGAGTTGTTAAAAAAAAGAGTTAATACTTGTATTTAACCAGATTTGCACAATAAAAAAACCATTATGCAGGGATACAGTAAGTGTTCATGCAAATCTCATCTCCACACCACAGTGCAAAAGCTCACACAAAAACATACAGGGCACCTGTCCCATTTAAAGGTTTTCTGATCAATGATGAGTGTCAAATTTTTCAGGCTCTTCATCCCATTCATCTTTGTCCCAGTGGCCTTGTTGTTTGGGAGCTTTGGGACCCCCGGCTGGTTTCGCCATAATAATCTGATACATTACAGCACCAACATTAAATGTCAAAATAATCTCCAGTAACATTTGCAGGATCAAAAAACTAATCACCTTTAATCTAACATCATTACATTCATTGCATAATCATTAACGAGTCAAAACATATTTCCAAAAAATAATTGGCCAAAAGTAATTGGACAAGCCTTCTAATCAGCTGCTTGCACGTTTTAAAAACAGGAACACAGAAACAGGAACACTGGTACTAGAAACTTTATCCACAAGATTTGAGAGAATTTATAAAATTGAATTTCCATTTAGTTTTTTCAGTGTTCAGGCACTGATAAAAGGAAAAAAAAACTTTCAGTAACATTTCAATTTATTCCAAAGTTGTTCAGTCACGTTGAGGTCATGTTAGTGGCAAAGCCAAAGCACTCAAGTGACATTTCTTTTACTTCTAAGTCATGTTGCATGAAACTATCTGTTGAACGACTAAGATAATTAGGGTTTCCATATACTTTTCAATCATACATATAGTGGAGCTGTAAGTACATGTACAGAATTAAATTTCAAATACTAAATAAAATCACTAGTAGACTAAAAGACACCAGTAATGAGTTTGAAACTGACCTGATCAACACGGAGGACGGTGATGGCAGCGTTGGTTGCCAGCTTGATACCCCAGTATTTAACCAAGTAAGGATCTAGAATACCTGCCTCAAGCATGTCCTTTACAGCAGGACCTTCACCCTTATCAAAGAAAGTAAAAAAAAAAAGGCTTAACCCACAAACAAATCTGCATGAACCATCATGAAACATTATGAATGCTTATATACACCTCAATATCAAAGCCCATATTTTTGTTGCCCTCGTGGTGAACTGCATACAGTTTGGAAATCAGCTCATTGCCCTTTACACCAGAGTTTTCTGCCAAGGCACGTGGAACCGCCTCAAAAGCCTCAGCAAACTTTTTAATAGAGTACTGCTCCAGACCTGGACAAGACTGACAACACAAAACATACAACAGATCAGATTTTAGGGATCTCAGTGTCTGGTGATACGATTCGACTCCGATTTTTGAGGTCACGATTCGATTCAGAAACGATTTTTAAGTTCAAATAGTCTATACATTTAGTTTAAATTATATGATTGACAAGATGAAATGACAACGTAAACAAATAGAACACTTATTTAAAACAATTCTTTTAGGTCACCTTCCTGTATCAAATCTTTTTGCATCATTTTATATTTACAAAAAAATAAGGTCTGATTCTGATAATTCAAAATATTTTAATATAAAAGTTTACCATAGTGCATTTGCCTTTAATCGAAAAATAAAACACAGACTTTAAAGTTATAGTGCATTTATATTTTGCAAATCTTTAAAACTTGACCTTAAAAATAAACTACATACTTCAGTCTTTTTAACTAGATTGCACCAACATTTGCTACATTTTCAAAACTTAATCTTAAATATATTTTTCAACTTCTTTTAGCTCAGGGTGATGTCACGCCAAATTGGCTCACACATGTGTCATGTTTCCAAAGTACCTCAATTTCATTTTACACTCCTTGCAAACAATTGTGCTCATGTCAAGCTCTCTATGGAACATTGTAGAATCCAAAGTGTGCCCAAGTGTGGGAGTTGAAGCGGCAAAAAATAAAACTTTAACACATTTTAAAATCAATTTTTGGGCATTTTGAATCGATTCAGAATTGCAATCCTCTGAAGGATCTACTTTTTTTTAGCACCCCTATCAGATTTACAGTGATAGTTTCGTTAAAAAAAAAAAAAGTATATATATATATATATATATATATATATATATATATATATATATATATATATATATATATATAAAAATACTGAACACCTAATCACAACTTAAACACACACAAAATGTATCACTAAACGCAGACACAATTACCTCTCCATAGGACATGATTTTCTTTGCGAGCTCTATTTCAGTAGCCCCAGCACCTGGACATAGTCGCTTATCCTAACACAATACAAAAAATGTGTTAAATTTTTTTTTTTTTTTTAAATAAATAAATAAAATTTTGTATATATATATATATATATATATATATATATATATATATATATATATATAGCTTCAAATAAATATATTCTAGCTGCAAACGTCTGGTTTTTAATGCAATAATGCAAAGCAATGCGGCCCATTTCCAACAACCATCACTCCAGTGTTCTAATGGTACATTGTGTTTAAATACACGTAATATATACACACTTGCATTCATCTGCGATGAAAAGATATATTCTATTTTCTGGGGCTTTCATTTCAAAAGAGCACAAAGTCAATAGTATACAAAAAAAATGACACTTAGATACTTCGCTTACCCTGACAAGAACCTTAAAGGTGTTCACGCCATCATCAATGGCTCGTTCAATGTCATTCATCAGGTTGTCAGTAGAACCTCGAATCACCAAAGTAGAGATAGCACCCTCCTCTTTTTCTGTTGTCCCAAACAAAAGCATGTAGTGACTTTAATTGTCTCTTTGAAAGTTGGACTTTGAAAGTTAATTCTAGGGTTAGAATTACTTAGCGTATGAAAAAGTCAGAGGTCTATAGCCAAAATTTTCTCACCGTGTTTAAACACTACAACCTGAGTGTCACCAACTTCAGTCAGGTACACACTGTTACAGTGGCCCATTTCTTCTGGAGTAGGGACAGTCTGAAATCAAAAGAAATCAATTAATGTACCCAAAAACATCTTATTAAAATCAAGGAGGATACACAATATTAAAATTAGGGCTTACCATTTTGGGCAATGCTACAGCGCCAACAGTTCTGCTCAACCGTCTCAGGTCCCATTTGGAGTTCAGTCTTGATATACAAAGGGAAATCAAAATTGTTGAGTTGGTGCCTTGCATCTATCAAAGTCTGGAATTTTCAAACATGCTTGTAAAAGTACATTCTAATCTCTAGTGATGAATTTTGGCTGGTGATTTAACCTCACCATGGTGCCAATTCTCACTCCGTATCGCTTACCACTACTATTTGGTGGAACAATCTTCCCAACTCTGTCCATTAATCACCAACATCTTTAAGAAACATCTCAAAACACAGCTTATACACAAACAGTGAAGGGGAAAAAAGCCAAATTGGATAATGATCAGGTTTGATTAAATACTGACTTGTTTTATTAGAGTGAGTGAGCCATGTTGCCTACTGTGGGTTACACACAGAGGAATTTATCCTTCACAAAGGAGGTGGGCAGCCTTGTATACGATGCCCAGGGAGCATTTGGGGTTAGGTGCCTTGCACAAGGGCACTTCAGCCATAGTACTTGGGGGACCGGGAATCGAACCAGGGACCTTCAGGGCACAGGCTCTGGACTCCACTAAACCAGTCAATCAGACTGCACAAACAGTAAATTGAAGACCATTATTACCTTACACAAAAGAGAACAAACAAAATTGTGTAATAGCCAGCAAATTCACCAAGGAACCCATAGTATCTTCTACGCAACTAAAGGTCTTTCTAACTTGAACAAATTACCTACCACCATTAGAGGAACAAACAATAGCAGGGCTACAAGTAGAACACCGCCTACACCCAAATAAAAACATAGTCACCTGTCTGTAGTTTGCTAACAATCACATGGACAAGCAACAAAGTTACTGAAATTAAGTTTTGAACAGATAAAATCAAAGAAAAACAAAATCCTCTCTATAAAACCACAGTATTGGTGGATTGGACCAGAATGGCTTGCCATTATAAATGAAACAATAGATTCTTGAATATATTAACAAATTCTAAAGGAAAATGTAAGAATATCTGTCTAAGAGCTAAATCTCAGGAAAACATTGGTTATAAGGTAATGAAACTGTTATAAATTTAATATAATGAAATTAACAATTCCAGTATTGTCACAAACTAAATGCAATAGAAATGTGGAAGGACATGCAGAAAGCCCCTTATGAAAGAAAGAAAATTAATATGAAGCAGAAATTCTATGTGCAGGACTAATTGCCAAAAAGGTTTTTGTACAGTTATGGCTACTAAACACTCAAACCTATTGTTAACTGACATTTGCCACTTCCACATATGTAACTAAAATATTGCTAAATGTCACTGTTAGAAGTTCAGAGTATGTCTATAATGTAGGTCTGCTTTACAGGAATGCTATTACACTAATTTATTAACAGATGACCGCAAATATAGCATGTTTATACAAAGTCAACTACACATCAAAATATAAATCCAAAAAACTATTATCTATTCTGCTGCTCAAAGACATTTTTTTGGAATTTACATGATTATAGAAATCACAAATAAACACAATTACAAGAGCATTCCTAAAAAAATAATAATAATAAAAAGAGGTAACACTGAATTAATATATGTGTACTCACCTGACAACCATGAGCTGGTACTTGTTAGCATAGTGCAAGGCCATGTCTGCTACTTTTCCCCCAGTCACTACCACATTTGCTCCAGTCTCAGCAATAGCCTTAACCTGTGCTTCCATCATGTTCTCTTCCCCTTTGCTAAAGTTCATCAACTCCTCTGCATTCTTAATCAGCACAGTGCCCTGATGAAACAATACTAAATCGTCAATTTAAACTTTCACCAAGGCTCATTTTGTGTAACTTGCATCTTAGTCATTAGCCATGTCCACTAGTGTTCCCTTACATGTCCTTTTCTGTACTTACACTACATGTGAATTTCACCTCATGTTTAGCTTTACAATGATGGATGTAGGGCACGGTGGCTTAGTGGTTAGCACGTTCGCCTCTCAGCGCTAGGGATTATCGGTTCGAATCCCCATCTGGGTGGAGTTTCCTTGTTCTCCCCATGTCTGCGTAAGTTTCCTCCGGGTTCTCCGGTTTCCTCTCACAGTCCAAAAACATGGATCAAGTCAATTGAATTCTCAAAATTGCCCCATATAGAGTGTCTGTGTGAGTGAGTGTGTGCCCAGTGATGGATTGGCGCCCGTTCTCCCCTGGATGGGCAGGGGGAACCCCACCGCGACCCTAATAGAGGATAAAAGCGGGAGATAATGAATGAATGAACACACTTTAATGCAATATAAACCTTGGGTTATACATTCAATGTACAATAATGGAACAATAGCACACAATGTACTTTTCACTAACCTTGGTTTCAGTGACCATACAATCAAACGGGCAAGAAAACACAACTATTTTGGCATCTTTGACTGATGTGATGTCTCCTTCAGCTTCCTTTTTGAAGACCATTCCATGCAACATTGATGATGACTGCAGACCACAGCCCTTGATGTAACATAACCAACACAAACTAAGCAATACAATTAAATTGTTTTAGAAATAAGAGTTTGTAGGTAGTGTTGTAGACTCACCAAAATCTTACACACCCTCACATTGTCAACGTTGAAATGACCAGATTCAGAGAAGATTGATACTGTGGGAAGAATAAATTCACATATTTTAATAGCAAAAATAAAATGAATAATATTAATAATCCCAAGAATTCAACAATTATTAGAATACCTAAACTAGTCCACCTGGCAGAAGGAATTATGCCAAAGTTAATGTGAATGTCACTTGTACCTGGCATCAATTATAAAATTGTAAATAAATTTAACACATACAGTGTTTTGTTCCTAATGCTCAGCTTACCACAAGCCTGCGCAATGAGGTCAGCAAGGAAGTCCTCATTTCCATATTGTTTACTCATCACAGCTGTGCGGATCATGGAAGTCGCTTCGGTCACATCATGCATGTTCTTGGCAGAAGCGCAGACACAATCTGGAAGAATCTCCAGAGTCTTTTTACAGGCCATCTCATACCCCTCAATGATCTATGGGGGTTTAAACAGCCCAAAAGATAACTGATTATGAAACTACACAAAAAAAACTAACTTTTTAAACTTCAACACAAGAATAACTAGTATGACTGAACACAAAATTAAAAAAAATTAATTCAGAATACTTTTTTTTGACTTATTTGGCCTTTTTTGCATGACCAACTGTCTTCTTCTGTGTTGGAGAAGAAAAAAACGTGTGCCTAAATGAGGAAAAAACTTATTTTGCTTTGTTGGAGACTATTTGTGTGTTAAAATGTTCCAAAGAAAGAATTTCTGGTGGTTTATTGTGGTAATAAAACCATTTTTATCTTAAAATTACTTGTAATCATTCTTTACTCAGTATGAAACTTTTGTCACATTGGATTCTGAGATTCATGTTTGTACCTTAGTTGTGATGACTAAATGTCATTGATAACTCAAGAAAATATTGTTAAGAGCATTTTCTATCATATGTATCATCAAGAAGCTTATACCATATATGGTATAACATCCATCTTACATTAACAAAAGATCTTTAACATTACATTTATATTTACTCATTTAGCAGATGCTTTTATCCAAAGCAACTTACAAATAAGAGAACGCCACAGGTCAGTAGTTAAGAAAAAAACAGCTACAACGTAGTACAAGTATTATCAAACCTGATCATTAGCCAATCTGGTTTCTTCTTTTTTATATCAAGTATTTGTTGAATAAATGTGTTTTAAGATGTTTTTTTAAAGATGCTGAGTGACTATGCCTTACAGACAGGGATTGGAAGACTATTTAGCAGGGATGAACAATGCGGAGTGAGAATTAGCATCACAATGAATTTGAATCACGGGGCGAAATTTATCAATAGAGTGAAGTAAACAAGTTGGAGTATATTTTGGAAATATAGATTAAAGGTAAGAGGGGGCAGATCCAGAATTCGTCCTGTAGGCCAGAATCAGTGTCCTGTACTGAATGCGAGCAGGTACAAGGAGCCAATGGATAAGTAGTAGACATGAGTTTGCTTATGTGTGGGGTGAACACAAATTGGGCTGCAGAATTTTAAATTTTATGACACATTACATTTAACATAATACAGCAAAATCTATTTATTTTCAGTACAAATAAAAACCAACAACTATAAACAAAAAGCACCAAGTGATTTCAGACACATCCAAGATGTTCTGCTTAAGTCTCTTACCTTGTTCAGCTCAGATGCATTTATTTATGGACTGACAATTTTTAAGTATTTTATCACCATAATGCCAACAATTTTGTGATGTCAATAACATTTATATAACTTGGTTGCCAGTGAATCCTCTTAAGCATCTTCCCTCACATTTACAAATTTGTGCAGTTAGCAGAATGCGTCGTTTTCACACCTCAGACACCGACAGTCCCATTCGGAGCAGTTCCTCTGCAAGTTCCAACAGAGCACCAGCAAACACCAGGACAAAGTTAGTCCCATCCCCAACTTCCTGTTCCTGCATATGGGAGGCCATCACAATCATCTTAGCAGCAGGGTGCTGGACCTAGAGTTTTGGGCAATAGAAAAAGAATAAAGAACAATAACTAACCAACAGAAAGAAATGGGTTGTTTTCTAAAACACTCTTTTTACTATACCTCAAGTTCTCTCAGAATGGTGGCAGCATCATTGGTGACTAAGAGTTTTTCTAAATTGTTGATGACCATTTTGTTCATGCCTGAAAAAACAAATTGAAAATTATGAGAACATCAAAAATCTAAGTAAGAAATTAAGTATCAAGAGCATGTTAAACACCATAATTGGTAAAATGTACCTTAATGTTCATTACAGGAACAAATGAAAATTAAATTATTAACATATTAAACATATCATAACATATCAAATATTAAACAATTATTGCCAGATTTCAAAAACTGAAAGTGAAACTGAGGTGTTAAGAATGACCATCAGCAGAAGTCCTCAAATACCTCTTCACTGAACTTTACAGTTGGTACAATGCAGTTAAAAACAAAGACACTTATTGGAATGAAAAATTTAGACTGTCATTTAAACATCTAAGCAAATAAGTAATTAATTAAAAAAAAACACACACACACTGTCATTCCACAGAACTGATCCAGTGTCAGCAGGATACACAGTGCCAATTATGATCTGGGGTCAGTCAGATGTTCAGCGATGCTGGGTGCCCAAAGAGTTTAGCTAAAAGGAGCTAAAGGAGGTCCAACAAAATAATACTGTGTGATCTTTTTTGCAGTGTGCATCACTTTACTTAGTGAGGAAAGGTTTGCACACAGTTTCTAAGCACTAGAAAACTCATGTCATTAAGCTCTCTGAAGAACGTTTTTGTGCTGATGTGCCAGTGAAAAACTGAAATAATTAACAAATTGAGTCAGTAGAGCACTGGCAACTTTTATGCACCTCAGCACTCAGCGACCCTACTCTATAACTATGTGTGATATGCCAGTTTATTTTTTGTCTACGGTTACTAAATACTTTAAAATTTTTAATAAAAATAAGTCTCAGCTTTAGACATATGCTGTGCATGTACATGCTATCAAGCAATATGTGGCAAAACTTATAATTGATGCTCCATGCTTGTTAGCTAGTCATCTATATTGTGTGGGTGGTGAGTGGTTATCACTTATATCAACCAAAAAAACTATGTACTATTCCTGGTTAATGAGGACATTTGGCATTTTCTGTGTAGCGTTTGCAAGATTTCTTTATGTCCTGCATGCTTAGTTTGTAAACTGGAAATACAAAATGGCTGTGAATGTGCACAATGTAATATCTATGCAAGTCCAGAAGAATACCCAATAAATACTATTCACAGCTCATTTATCTTTACTCATTTCACAAATATGTATCTACATATACATAAGAGATGATTCCTAGGTAAAGTTGCAATCACAATATAATGTCAATCATTTTACGCTGCCTTACAATGCAGCACTACGTCAAACTGATATATTGAACACAAACATCACCATTTGGGCCATATGCTGTTCTTGTGGTTTGGGCCAGTTCTTTGCAGGCCTGGATATTTCTAAAAACTGCCTCCTCGAGACCTGAATAATGCTGAACGACAAAAGACAAAAACAAGTGCAATTTAGATCACTTTAAAATGTGCATCGTACAGTGGATGACACTTTCCTGTGTGAGAAGCATACAATTACGTGGAGCTCACAAAATATTTATTTAACCCTCTTTCATTTTTTTATGAAGTGATCTGTTTTACCTACTGTGCTTACATACTGAGGATTCCGCCTTTTACAATTCTTAATAAAGTTTTGTTGTTGAGTTCACAATTTGCATGATTTTAATGTGTATTTAAATTGGGTGGGGCAATTTAACCCGTACCAACATCGTGGATTTTAATATAATGGGAGATTTAAACTGTAACAAAAAAATAATAAAAGGATTTAAGAGAAAAATAGGCAACACTAATGGTGAATACAGCGTAATGTCAGCCATTCTCGTTGACATTAGATAAGCATCAGTGCAACCTCACTGACAGATTTGGACATTAGCTGAAGCCGGGAGATGCACATGGTACACTAGCACAACGTCTAATGACACAAAATAACCTGGTTTAAAAGACTTAAAATCCAACCCAGCATCAAAAAACGTATTTTACGGTGTCTACGTGCAATTGAGATGTGTATACTTTGTTAATTAAATGTTTTTAGGTTATTCAGTGACTTAACGTAAAGCCCATGTTCTAGAACTCTCCTCCCACATGAATCAGGCTATACCGCTAACCTCGTAGCTCTCTATGAAGAGCACATTGTTAGTAAAGATAACAAAGTTAGGCCTACCTTTGCACCATCTTTTAACATTTGGGCAAATCCCGGAGCTTTAGGCACGTGGAGGGCCATTTTGAAATGATTGTTTAGGCCCAGAGAGAGAGAGAAAACGTTGAGCAGGAGCTGCGAGGAGCCGCACAGAGCCTAGCACGCAGCTAAGAAAAGACAGACCCACTGTCGATAACCGACACATCGATCACGGCGCGCACAGGATGAGGATACGACTGAAGAGAAATCGTCTTTTAAAAGCGTTCAAATGTTTTTTTTTTCTCGTTTAAAAAAATCGTTTAGATAACAATTCGAATAATTCGTTACTTAAAGGTAATACTTAGGTAACTCAGTGAGTACAATGTATTAGTGAGAGTGTAATATAATATGTAATACGTTATAAAATAACTTTAGACTTATTAATTAGTTCATTCATTATTCACCTTTCGCTTTATCCTCTACTAGGGTCAAGGGGGATTCCCCATGCCCATCCACGTTTCGGACGCTGGGCAGATACACTCATGGAGGGTGGCCTCACTTCCCATAAAATACGAAATCGTCCCGTATTTGAGAAATAAATGTTGCGTTTTATACTGAACAATTACGGCACGCGATTTGTTCCACATATCCATAAATGTGCAATAAAAATGTCTTTTATGCAACATCAACACTAAATATAACAATAATGATTAAAAGCTTCCCCGACTCCGCTTCTCCACACACAGGTGTAACATCGAATTCGGTGATCAACCAATTATGTGACCTTAGAGGGCACTGTTGTCAATTTAGAATTCAAAATCACATTTGTTAAGTAAAACGTGTATTCTTTGACACATATACATTTCCTAGCTCACAAAATTATATTGTGTATTTTGTGTCAAAATGTTTATATTTTTAAGGAATACAGTGTTCGGTGATCATAACATAAATTCAATTATGAATCAAGTTCAAGTAATTTATTTATATAGCACTTTTCACAATAGTACATTGTCACAAAGCAGCCTTACAGTGTTGTAAGCCTTTAAACTCCCAAAGAGCAAGCCAAAACGACAGCGGCAAGAAAACCCTGTTATTTTGTTATTTTAAGGAGGAAACCTTGGGAGAACCCATCTTCCTTGAGCGGCCAGGCAGCATCAACAGTGTAAGACAACTATGTACAGTGGTGATCAGGTGTGTGGTGCAACTGGCTTTTCAAGTTCAAATAATTTAAGTAGTTTATTTATATTGTACTTTTTACAACAGTACATTGTCAAAAAAGCAGCTTTACAGTGTTATGTGCCTGAACCTCTAAACAGCAAGCCGAAGCGACGAAGTGGGTTGGGCAGCATCAACTGAAGTAATAAATTGTTTCTTTTTTTTTTTCTCATTTGTATGTCGATTTGGATAAAAGCATCTGCTAAATGACTGAATGTTATGCTCTCTAGAGACATAGATCAATTAGATTTAAAATATAGGCTTTGTGGGCGGCACGGTGGCTTAGTGGTTAGCACGTTCGCCTCTCAGCGCTAGGGATTCCCGGTTCGAATCCCATCTGGGTGGAGTTTCCATGTTCTCCCCGTGTCTGCGTGGGTTTCCTCCGGGTTCTCCGGTTTCCTCCCACAGTCCAAAAACATGGATCAAGTTAATTGAGTTCTCAAAATTGCCCTGTTTAGAGTGTGTCTGTGTGAGTGAGTGTGTGCCCAGCGATGGATTGGCGCCCTGTCCTGGGTCTATCTGCCCAGCACCCGAGATGTTCTCCCCTGGATGGGCATGGGGAACCCCACCGCGACCCTAATAGAGGATAAGCGGAAGATAATGAATGAATGAATGAATGAATATAGGCTTTGTGAATCTGCATGCAGGGCAGGACGTTTATTTCACATTCAAAAAGGTCTGTAGCACTTTAATTGTGACTTGTAAAGACTAGTGGTGCTTCGTAATTTGGCACTGAACTAACTTACGGTTTCGATTCACCTTTTCTCACCACCATCTTACAATGCATTAGTTTTAATACTTATATGAGTACTTCTATTAGATGTTTGTTTTTCTTTGGGATACAACATGGACTGATGTGTGTTTGTGTGCTGTCTGTGTGTATGTGTGTGTGTGTGCCCAGCGATAGATTGGCACCCTGTCCTGGGTGTGTCTGCCCAGCGCCCGAAATGTTCTCCCCTGGATGGGCATGGGGAACCACCCCGCGACCCTAATATAAAAGCAAAAGATAATGAATGAATGAATGCAGGATCCCTGCATAGGTTTGATAATAGGTTTGATTTTAGGGTGTTAAAATCAAACGTCAGATGTGCATTGGTTTCCAGGGGATATAAACCACCATATGTGTCCCTTATGTTTGGAATTAGATAAAATTTGTGATTTTGTAATTTTAAAAGGAATTAGCTGGAGAAGTGGGTGGTTATTTAAGTGTGACATCTCTCTTTGTCAGTTAATGTCTACCATTTTCTGTGCTCACACATAGCAATTAATACATGTCACTAAACACACAAACAAAAGCATTTCCAACACAATACATTGTGCAAAAAACAAATCAGCAGTCCTGAACTCAACCACAGACAGTGCAAGTATGGCTCCCAAACAGTTCATATCTTGGCCGATGCTATAGTTCATGAATGTACAAAGAAATCAAATGCGTTCCCATCTAAACTATAATAAGTTAACAATACTTAGATAAAGGAAAATTAGCAAATAATATAAATATTAAAAACAAATAAAAATAAATATATCTAATAATAACAAAGAAATAAAAGAAAGAAAGTACAGGTATTCTCAGATAGTATAGGCTTCATGCTTTGAAATAGCCTCACTGCAAAACAATGGACTTGCTTGGCCAGAGTGTGTTACACAACACTGATTGGAGCAAGAGACATTTTTCTTGTCTAAAGTCATGCAACCCTGCCTTTTAACTGGCACTGGTGTAGGGGGTGTATCTGTAATGCAAGTTGGCAGCCCACACACAGACACACAGACACAGAACCACAGACACATGCGCACACACTTAAAATGTGTTATATTTTTTAGGAGTTTCTAAGATTATTCTTTTAAAATCTTATGTCTTTTACTTTCCAGCTTGCATGAGCTGGCCCAGATAGTCATATGACAGGCCTGATGTTAAAAACTCTCTTCATATCTGGATTTCTTTTTCGGTAAGAAGACATTTTCAAAATCTTGCACCTTTAATAGTAAGAGGCTTTTGGTTACAGGTAAGGCTATTTCATTCATGAAGACCATTTTATTGCAAAAATTCAACAGCGAATGAATGTTTAATATAACTTTTTATAGTCCTCTTAATGTCGCACGACTTTTGTTTATTCATTCTTTTTTGAATGCCATTTTGTTAGTCTCAGTGCATGATTTGTCAAAATTCACTGTACCTCTAATTAATTAATCCTTAGTTTAACTTTGGGCACATGATGAGATCCAGTCATTGCCTCTGCAGGGTGAATGATCTCATATTACAGTGGTGTATTAAGGGAAACTCACTTTATGCACTTGGTCTTAGCATTCTCATCCCTTTTCCTTAAGGAATAAATGATTACCTCAGCAAGAAGATACACAACTGACAAACCTGAGGTTCAAATATCCTTCAGCCTTGATGAGTCCTCAGGTAAGTTTTGAATTTGAAATTATTGGTGTGTTTAAATGCAGGGCCTTTAAAAGGGTTTTGTCCTTCCTGTCACTTCCCCCTCCTCAGTAATGGCATACACTGCATGCCTACCACCAAAACGGCAACCCACAAAAGCCAGCACAAAGCCCTCTCATGTCAGACATGTTTAAACTTTTGTCATTATTTTCAGTAAAACAGGTGCTCCCTCTATTTTGGTAGATCACTGGCATCTTCAAAACAAATATGTACTTAGACCCACTGCCTAAGGGCTCTGTGCTGTCAATGTTTAACAGCTATTTAGACTAATGTTTGTATGGCAGCTGCTGTCAGATCAGCATAGCATCAAATTTCATATTTAATACCTCTATGCTGTGTGATTCACTTATTCACTTTTAGAATACACTTTTATATTATTTGGTATTGTGTCCACAAGACCCCCCTGCTCCTCACACCTTTGCCACTCTGTCCCTGTGTCCCTCGGTATATTCATTCAAATTAAACAATATATGCCAAAGATTTATAGGCATTTTTAGTTTTAGTGATCTAGGCACTTTAATCACTGTTAAATTGTTAAATTGCAGACTTAAATAAAGACCTATAAACTATTGAAGTATTAGTACAGATCCTCTGGCAAAGTTTATCAACCAAAGAATCAGCCTTGAGCATGTTACTCAAGGCTCTGTCAGAGGTGACTGTTATATTCCTTTCCACAGAGGCACTTTGAGTAAGTCAAACTTGTAAGTAAGGAGTAAAAGTGTGTGGAACTCAGTACCCGAGGAGATTAAACTGCTTACAACATATAAGCTCTTCACAAAAAATGTACAAATGTGACTTACATTTACGTTTACATTTAGTCATTTAGCAAATAGGTGTTTGTTAAAAAGATGCATCCTCGAAGTTTCTTAAAAATACCAATTTTGCAGTGGTGAACACCATGGAGTGAGAATTAGCTCCTCAGTAAGGTGGAACCACCAGGCAACAATCATCACTAGAGCGAAGTGTATTTTGAAAAGATAGTATGACGGTAAGGGGGCAGATCCATAAATGATCCTGTAGGCCAGAGTCAGTGACTTGTACTGAATGCGAGCAGCTACAGGGAGCCAATGGAGAAAGATGAGTAGTGGAGTGACATGAGTACACTTGGGCTGGTTGAATAAAAGTCGGGCTGCAGAGTACAAAATTAGTTGTAGAGGCCTGATTGTGGAAGCTGGGAGACCGACAAGCAACGCATTACAATAACTAAGGCTTGAACTAAGAGCTGAGTAGCATGTTTAGACTGATCTTTCTCATTTTGTAAAGAAGGAATCTGCAGGAACGGGCTGTTTTGGTAACATGATCAGGAAGGTTAAGGTTACGGACCGAATCATTTGGAGAGTTATTAACACCTATAGCTGCCAACACTAAAAGATAAGCCCATTGTGTTGTTTTGATGGTATGATAAGAAGATATTTCTCTTAACTGTATTGTAAGTGTTGCATGTTTTTTGTATTATATTGTACATGTATTGTGTGCATTTCCTTCTTTCTTCCATTCTTTTTTCTTTCTCTCTTTTTTTTTTAAATTGTATGTTTACTGCCTTTTTACTGCCTTTTTCACATCATGGCCAGGGGATCAAAACAAGCCTTCTAAATCTGGCTTTTTAAATCATGTGTAATTATGTGTTTTATGAAATTGCACTTTCCTCTTTTAAATAAAAAATAAAATAATAATAATAATAATAATAATAATAATAATACAGCGATGGATTGGCGCCCTGTCCTGGGTCTATCTGCCCAGAGCCCGAGACGTTCTCCCCTGGATGGGCATGGGGAACCCCACCGCGACCCTAATAGAGGATGAAGCGGGAGATAATGAATGAATGAATGAATATTATAGATAGACCCAGGACAGGGCGCCAATCCATCGTTGGGCACACACTCACTCACACAGACACACTCTATATGGGGCAATTTTGAGAATTCAATTAACTTAATCCATGTTTTTGGACTGTGGGAGGAAACCGGAGAACCCGAAGGAAACCCACGCAGACACGGGGAGAACATGGAAACTTCACCCAGATGGGGATTCAAACCGGGAATCCCTAGCGCTGAGAGGCGAACGTGCTAACCACTAAGCCACTGTGCCGCCGAATAATAATAATAATATTATTATTATTATTATTATTATTATTTACAGTATATTTATAGTATTTACACTTAAATAATAAAGTCAAATGCAATATAATTACATAATATAAGCATTTGCTTTTATTTCACATGTAATATTATGTTTAGACAAATCTGATTTGCAAATATAAAACTTTAGAATATTAGACTTACCTATTATTTATTTAAAGATTTGACTTTATTTGGCTTGATTTGTCAGAAGTACTGGAGTAGAACAAAAATAGTTGGTGTAGTTGCCTAATACTAATACTATGTAGAAATTTGTGTGCATAGATCCCCAATTATTATCAACCATTTTATGCACTTTGTGCTTTGAACCTTCTGTTCCTTTGCATACTTTGTTAGTCCACATTTTCCCAATTTTTTGATAGACCCTACAGAAAGAATCAGACCCTACAGACCTAACATTAGTAATAGTAGTGCTCATTTTATACCTGTTTTGTGCTGATCCTGTGGGGTCATATACAAATATGGAAAGCATAAATACACTATATTGCCAAAGGTATTTTTTACACATCATAACATATTCATGGCCACAGGTGTATAATCATAATCATAATCAGAATACATCATTAATCTCTGGGGGTAATTGCATAAAACCAAACACCTAGTCATGCAGACTGCTTCTACCAACATTTGTAAAAAAAAAAAATGGATCGCTTTTAAAATCTCAGTTAATTCCAGCATGATACAGTGATAAAATGTTACCTGTGTCCAGTCCAGAAATATTTCAGTCAACTGTCAGAGGTATAACATACTGAATGTCATTGGGAATGACAGCAACTCAGCCACTCAGTGGTAGGTCATGTAAAATGACAGAATGTTGATGTGAATGGTATGCAGACCATATGCAGCCTTCAGATTAGCTTAAGAACAGTGTGTAACAATATTGACAAAGGAAAAGACACAATAAATGAAAAACCCTGTATATATCAGCAGTGCAACAAGGTCTACAGCATGATGGAACCAGTTTGCTAGGTAGTTAAAGTCTCATGAGTTCCATTAAGTTAAAATGACTCTATTACAAGATAATGCCATTACTGCACAGGCATTAAATAAACAGGCATTGGTTGCACTCTAGAAAGCGGATTACTCTTTAATGCCTGGTAGCATTTAAGACAGGGTTCCATCAGCCGGCTCAGTGATTTAGGGGCTATTGCTGCTCAGTTTCTGGACTTCTTATTTGCTTTTTGATTAATTGAAGCATTGCAACAGAGGCTGGGGGTGGGTGGAATGGATTGGAACAATTCCATAATGTTTTAAATAGGTTTTGTTTTCTAATTGAATAACACTAGCTTATGGATTCGATGTTAAATTCAACAATTTATCATCATCAAAGCTAAGCAGATTTAATAGTAATTATAATACAAACAATTAACAGTTCGTTAAACACTAAAAAATGTTTGTTGTAACATTCAATTGCATTTTTTTTATTCAATTAACAAAACATGCCAAGTTCTGATGTTAATTAAATTAATTTATTCATTCATTCATTCATTCATTATCTTCTGCTTAATCCTCTACTAGGGTCATGAGGAAGTTCCCCATGTCCACCCAGGAGAAAAAGCTTTGGACGGGCAGGTACTTCCAGGACAGGGTGCCAATCTAACACTGGGCGCACTCACTCACACACACCCACATACACAGTAGCACACTAAATGGGACAATTTATTGCATTTAATTTACCTTGAAACCATGTTTTTGGGCTGTGGAAGGAAATCAAATAAACCGGAGGAAACCCACACAGACAGGGAGAACATGGAAACTCCACCCAGATTGGTATTCGAACCTCAATCCCCGCCCTTTTGTTTGAATTGTTATATAATATATTTTTTAACTTAACTTGCGTAATTTGAAATAGCTTTCATTCTATTTTACCCTACTCTACAGAAATTTTCTCCTTAAGAAATGTTATCAATATTCAAATAAGAAAATCTGAATTATTACTTAAACAAATCACATTAATTAACATTCAAGATGACGACTGTTTAAAGACCACCTTAAAATATACTTAATTAACCTTAAAACAATTTTTAAAAATGTAAGTATTTGGCTAATGATACTGCAGATTGGCAGGTTCTTTCTTAACTACTGACTGGTGTTGTTTTCTCACTTGTAAGTTGCTTTGGTTAAAAGTGTCTGCTATATGAATAAATGTAATAAATATAAAGCTGCTTAGTGGTAAAATTATTGTGCAGTAACACATTATGCACACTATGACTATCTTATTACTAAAAAATTAAAAATCAGTTAAGCAGACCTGATTTTATAACCTCAAATTGTTTTGCAGTAGAGATGAGGATATATGCAGCCCTTGTGTCTTTATGTACCATGCTGTGGCAAACATCCTCTCACTACTGAAGTTGCAGAGAGAGAGAACTAGCTTTTTATCAGCAGGACAAGTGAGGTAATGCTTGTTGATTATTATTCTTCACTGTTAACCTAATATACTAAAAAACTCAGTTAAAATAAAATATAGCATTAGACAAGATAGACCTTTATTTATCCCACAATGGGAAAATTCACAACAATGTTTTTTTGTTTGCATAAAATCGAATTAATTCATATTCTATTTTAATTTCGCAAATAGTTGAGACTTATTTATAATAAAAAAAATTCTGCCACTTGTGCAAAACTCCAATTTGTTTTGGCGTCTAAAGGAAATATTAATTTGCTTAATTTCATAGTTTTATTTAATAAGCACCATCCACTGTAAACATTACATTTTACACATTTTGAACCACTTTAGATTTGCAATTGCACAGGTGTTGAATCATAATTACTGTTTACAAATTACAATTAATTTGTTATAAATCTGATCACCACTAGTCATAATATTTATTTTCCCAAACCCATTATGTTTTCATTTTGTATTTTAACAAAGGTCTATAATTGTAAAATTCTATAAAATTATTATTGAGGCTGAACATTTATGGTCATTTTTAGGGTATATGCTTTCCAAAACTCCTTTCATTGTGTCTAACCTTGTGCATGTAGCCAAATTATATTTTGTATGAATATATGGCATGTAGTGAGGAAAACACTTATTTGAACACCCTGCGACTTTGCAAGTTATCCCACATAGAAATCATGGAGGGGTCTGAAATATTCATGTTAGGTGCATGTCCACTGTGACAGATATTCATTCATTCATTCATTATCTCCCGCTTATCCTCTATTAGGGTCGCGGTGGGGTTCCCCATGCCCATCCAGGGGAGAACGTCTCGGGCGCTGGGCAGATAGACCCAGGACAGGGCGCCAATCCATCGCTGGGCACACACTCACTCACACAGACACACTCTATATGGGGCAATTTTTTTGAGAATTCAATTAACTTGATCCATGTTTTTGGACTGTGGGAGGAAACCGGAGAACCCAGAGGAAACCCACGCAGACACGGGGAGAACATGGAAACTCCACCCAGATGGGGATTCGAACCGGGATTCCCTAGCACTGAGAGGCGAACATGCTAACCACTAAGCCACCGTGCCGCCCTGTGACAGACATAATCCAAAAAAATAAAAATAATCTGGAAATCACAATATACGATTCTTTAATTATTTATTTGTGTGTTACTGCTGCAAATAAGTATTTGAACACCTGCCAATCAGCAAAAATTCTGGCCCTCAAAGACCTGTTAGTCCGCCTCTAAAAACTCCACCTCCACTCCACTTATTATTCTAAATAAGGAGCACATGTTTGAGGTCGTTAGATGTATAAAGACACCTGTCCACCCAACACAATCAGTTAGACCTACACTATTAACATGGCTAAGACCAAAGAGCTGTCCAAAGACACCAGAGACAAAATTGTGTAACTCTACTAACTGGAAAGGGCTATGGGGCAAATTGGGATTCATGAAAGAAAGATGATATAACATCCCAATGTTTTCTTTTTAGTTTCAGAGCATCTGGGCCAAGCTAAAATATGCTGACTGCCAATTAAAGTTTGTATTTAGAATTTGGACAGTACTATAAATTTTTATCCAATAGGTCTTTGATAACCAATTATACAATATCATTACTATAATATATAAAGGAGTAAGTCAGTAACTTTATAGCTGCTATAAATACATAAGGCTGAGTCACTTAGACTATGTAGGAAACATTTCAATATACATATATAAAAAGCCAGATTATACAATGATCAGTTTTAATTATACTCCAGTGTAGCCGGTTTTACCCTTAACTACTGACTTGTGCTGTTCTCTCATTGGTAAGTCTCTTTGAATAAAAGCATCTGCTAAATGACTAAATATAAATGTTAATTCCAGCATCAGTTAAATGCTGACTTTTCAGTCTGATAATACATGCACTTTAACACTGCAATTACAATGCATTTTTGTCCACTGATAGAAATTGGGGCAGTTTTAACTAAATTGAAATCTAATGAGCTTTTACAAATGTGCTATCTACATTACATTTACATTTGGTCATTTAGCAGACGCTTTTATCCAAAGCGACTTACAAGGTGAGCACAGGGTTAATCACAACATCCCTAGAGCAATGCTCAAGGACCCACACTGGTAACTTCAGTGGACCTGGGATTTAAACCCACAACCTTCAGATTGATAGCCCAACGCCCTAACCACTGAGCTACCTTGTCCCCCCTATCTGATGACAATGCATTGCTGATAACATAATAAGAAGTGCTACTGCCAAAAAGATTGAAGGCTGTGAGCTTCAATTACTGCACCTGTTTGCATCTTCAGTTGTTAAAATTGTCAGCATACTTGTCCATGTAGCGTAAGTTTGCACACTTATACACAGCTTTTTTCTATGGATGCTATATTTGCTACTTTTTGGGAACTAAAGGAGAGCAACCACAAATGCAAATGTATATGCTGCAATAAACATTCTTCCAGTCAATGCAAAAAAGATCAATATAATATATAATTATTATATTAACTCTGTACAACTTTTTTTGCAATTTATTGTGCATGTGTTCATTTTCTTCTCCCTGTGATTATTACTATTATTAACACTATTATAGCTGAGGATGGTTTATTTTTTTTCACAGAACTGAACAATGCAGAAGATCACTACGTGTCTTTTCCTGACCTTGAGCAAAGACTGCAGGTAAATATGATAATCTGCAGTTATTATCAGTTTTATCGGTTACGAAAAGTCTACTATTTCATCTGCTTAATCTACTAGATTGTTATTTTATCAGGAGGTGTGTCAGTAGATCAGCAAAATTGTATATATAAGCATTAAAATATTCACAAATAAACATGCGTGCATATATAATATATAATAATTTACAAGAGTAAAGCACAAGAGGGCAGCAGTGTAATTAAATTTTAGTTACAGCCAATTAAATACTCTTGATTAGTTGATCATCAGCATGTGTGACCACCTCTATAAAAGCGGTTGTGCTTTTCCAGTTGAAATGAAGTATTGTCAAACTGGAAAGTGTTACAAAAAATTTCCAATCACTTTTCATAGTTTATCATTTTAAAACAAGAAAGATTATTCTCAAGTAGAGAACATATTTAGCGGCTGACATAATTTCCGAGTGGATGTATCAAAAATCATTTCAAGGTTATAAATCATGTGAATATAAATAATGCTCAGAAAAAGGCAGAAAATTTATTTTTTTATATATAAATACCTCTGGAGGTGGCATGGTGGTGTAGTGGTTAGCAGGTATGTCCCTCACAGCTGGGGTTTGAATCCAGGTTTGAATACCGATTCGAATAGTGGATACTGGAATACAGAGTTTCCATGTTCTCCCCATGTCCATTTGGGTTTTCACCAGGTTCTCCGGTTTCCTTAGACAGTCCATAAATGAATTTAAGGTTAAATGGGTGCTCAAAATTGCCTCTATTTAAATTGCCCCTATATAGTGTGTTTTTGTGTGTCTTTGTGTGTGTGTGTGTGTGTGTGTGTGTCTGTGTGTGTGTGTGTGTGTGTGTGTGTGTGTGTGTGTGTGTGTGTATGTGCACTTGTTTTTATAGCCACCTGACAAAGGCTTGATTGCACACCAAACCTGTGGGGACCTCATGTGCGGTGGGGACCAGCTCCTCGGTCCCCATGGGCACAAGCAATAAAAGGAATGTATCAATTGTATAAAGTTAGCTCCACTAGCATTCGAATCTACAGACTGGAAAGCCATTAAGTTTAATGTGAACAATCGCAACTGCTTTTAAAAAAAAAGATGAAGCTTATCATTGTTGTCACTTTTTAACTTGATGTATATTTGTCATAATATATACATATACATAGTTATACACATAAACATGTACTGTATATGTGTTTAATTCTGTTTATTCCTCATAAAATGTACTGACATTTAAAAAAATGTTTTTCTCTGACCTGACATGGTCCCACCCAATGTAAAATGTCAGGTCTGGCCTACATTTTCAAGTTTTCAAAAGATAGGTGTTGTAATTCGATATTACTGAACTCTTACTTCAAATAGGATGGTTTCCACCTAGCTGTGTCTGGTCTTGTGTCCCCAATATGTGACAAAGACACATGCGTGTGTGACTGTATGAAGTAAGTTTGTGCCCAGCGATGGATTGGGGAATTGTCCTAAATGTATCTGCTCTGTATGATCTCCCTTGGATGCCCCATCACACAACCCTAGTCTTTAGTATAGTATTATGCTGAAGATAAAAAAGATGAGAAAATATGGCTGTGGTGTGAGTCTTGCCACCAGAGTGGCTGGAAAAGTATGTTACAACAAAAATAATGACATAGTATAATTTGTCAAGTGTTGTTGACCTGAGGCTTTACCGGTGTCTGTTTTGGTTTGGCACAGTGCCGAAGAAGATCTCAATTTCATTTTCTGATTGAAGCAAACAAAGGTCCATTTTATAAAGCACCAATTGGCTATAAAGGTAATACAATTAATGACAGCCAACTACTTACCATGATACTAGCACCACTGAGTTTCACAGATGGGGGAGAATTCTAGGCTGGAATGCTGTGTTTCTTTTTCTCAATACATAATTCCAATAATCTTTTGGCTTTTCATGTGATTTTTAGCAAACTGCAGACAGGCAGCAATGATATTTTTGGATCAGTATTTGGCCAATGGTGAGTTTATTAACATTAAAATTAGCTGATGTGAGAAAGACATTTAGTTGATAGTAATTTAAATCACTAATTTTTAATTTAGGAATTACATGTGTCAAATAAGCGCCGCCCGACCATTGGAGGCGCTGCGCATAACTACGCAGGGCGAGGTGTAGCGGAGCCAATGAACGAGCCAGGTGACCAGGTAAGCAACAGGAAGGTTTAATATAGGAACGGCGGAACCAAAACCCAAAGTACGGGCGAAACGAGCCGGGAAAAAACACAAACAAAACCGAAACGAAACGCAACCGAAACACCTACAGTGACATAAGCAAACATAATACAATTAACATACTAATAATGCTGGCCTGCTGAACCAGGGAACATGTATTCTATAAGTATGGTTAGCAGGCAGCATGTGACTAGGTAGGACCCAATCCCCAACCTCAGTGATAGGCCCTACCTACGGAAACCCATAACGGACAAACTCAAAAAGGAAAACCCAGGGGGAAGTGGCGTAGCACTCCCAAACCTAACAACATGACTTACATTTATTGTTTTTATTGATTGATACTGTCCAGGTGGCGGCACGGTGGCCTAGTAGCACGTTCGCCTCTCAGCGTTAATCCCAACCTGGGTGGCGTCTCCATGCTCTCCCCGTGTCCGCATGGGTTTACTCCGGGTTCTCCGATTTCCTCCCACAGTCTAAAAACATCAATCAAGGTCAATTGAATTCTCCAAATTACCCAATATAGAGTGTGTTTGTGAGTATATCTGTGTGAGTGAGTGTGTGCTCAGTGATGGATTGGCGCCCTGTCCTGGGTGTGTCTGCCCAGCACCCGAAACGTCTCCCCTGGATGGGCATGGGGAACGCCCCCACGACCCTAGTAGAGGCTAAAGCGTTACATAATGGATGGATGGATACTGTTCAGTCTGTCCAGGGTTTGAGTTAGAGTCTAGTGACTTTGCTAGATCCCTGCTTAAATTAAGTAGATCAACGTGCCCACCTGACTGTGATCTGATTAAATAAAATCTCCTGATATTATTTTCAAAATATTAAATGTCCACATACATTTTACAATTTTTTCCTAATAAACAAATATAATTTTTGTCATATTTTTTTGGTTTGAGTCTCTCCTGGATGACCGAGCTTCTCACCCTTTTTCTAAGGGTGAGCCCAGCCACCCTGCAAAGAAAACCCATTTCAGCCACTTGTATTCGCGATCTCGTTGTTTCAGTCATTACCAAAAGCTCATGATCATAGGTGAGAGTTGGAACGTAGTTTGACTGGTAAATCGAGAGCCTTGACTTAGCTCCTTCTTCACCGCAACAGACCATTATAGGGTCTGCATCACTGCTGATATGTAAAATATATTATACAATATAGAACTATAAACAACTATAATACATATAATATATAATATACAATATACAACTATAAATATATAACTATATATATACAACTATAAATATATATAACATGTAAAAATATATAAAATGTAGTATAAAATATAAATATAGCACCATATGCAATGTGAAATATAGCAGGAACTATGTAGATAAGTGTAAAATGAAGTAGATGATGGAGTATTTTAGTGAAGAAATAATAAGGTGTCCAGTTAGGAAAGTGTTGTGGTGTGAAGTGTCCATGACTGTCTGTTTTGTTAGGTGGAGTTTGTGACTCTCACTGCATCTGCTATGAAGCTGTTCCTCAGTCTGTTTATTCTACACTTAATGTTCCACAGTCTCCTGCCTGAGTGGAGCGGAACAAAAAGTGGGTGTGCTTGGTGAGTGGGGTCCTTCCTTCATGATGCAGGAGGCCCTTTTCTGGAGGTGTAGATGTCTGTGGTGGTGGGGAGACTGACTCCAATAGTCCTCTGTGCAGCCTTCACCACCCTCTGCAGAGCTTTTCTGCCTGCAGCAGAGCACACATCTGTAAAAGAAGGTGAGGATTGAGCTCCCGAGTCCGGCTTTCCTCAGCCGTCTGAGGAGGTAGAGCCACTGATGTGCCTTACTGACTAAACTGGAAGTGTTGGTGCTTCAGCTGATGTCGTTACTTAGGTGCACACCCAAGTACTTGTAGCTGGAGACCACTTCCACCACAGATCTCCCAACGTGTAGGGGGGTGTGGGCGTGTCTGCCCCTTCTAAAGTCCAAAATCTTCTTTTTTGTTTTCTTTACGTTGATGCAGAGGTTGTTCTTTCTGCATCAACTCTCCGATGTTGCACCTCCTGTCTGTAAATGGATGCATCATTGTCTGTGATGCATCCACTTCACAATATGACAGCTCGGATGCATAGGTGAGCAGTCATATGTTAGCAGTGTAAACAGTAGGGGGTTCAACGCACAGCCCTTTCCCTTTCCATCCTACCATCACTCATTTGCATTTGCATTTGGTCATTTAGCAGACATTTTTTTATCCAAAGCGACTTACAAGGTGAGCACAGGGTTAATCACAACATCTTTGGAGGAATGAGGGTTAAGGGTCACTCGTGAACAAGACGCCGAGATAAAATCCTTTAAAAACTCCTTTTAAGGCAAGATCTCATCCCTGACCCAAAGAGGACCCTCCACCCTTTTCCGACTGAGGACCTCCGATTTGGAGGTGCTGATTCCAATCCCGGCCGCTTCACTCTCTCCTGCAAACCGTTCCAGCAAGATCTGAAGTTCACAGCTTGACGCTAACAGGACCACACAGCTCAGCTTCTTTCTTCACCCGAGTGTCTAAGACACATGGCCACAAGTCCAATGACACAACTACAAAGTCGATCATTGAACTGCAACCTAGGGTGTCTTGGCACCATGTGCTCTATCCTTTTGATCAAACATAGTGTTCGTGATTGACAGCCTGTGATTTGCACCGAAGTCCAACAACTAAACACTGCTCAAGTTTAGATTGGTGAGGCTGTTCCTCCCAATCACACCTCTTTTCAACCCCCCCCCCCCCCCGAAACTTTAAGAAGGCTGGGGACACCGAATTGCCTTTCGGCGCATAGGCGCAGACAACTACCAGAACCCATTCCTCAAGCTACCCTCGAGTCCACTGGAGAAAACACCTTCATAGTTGCATCAAACTATAAGAATGCCCACACATGCCTGACACCTCTCATCTTGGGCAACTCCAGAAAAGAACAGAATCCAGCCTCTCTCAAGGAGATTGGATCTAAAGCTCGAACAGTTCGTTCAGGTGAGCTCAACTACATCTAGCCGGTATCTCTCAACCTCCCGCACCAGCTCAGGCTCCTTCCCCACCAGTAAAGTAACGTTCCAAGTTCCTAATGCCAGTTTCTACAGCCGAGGATCACAATGCCAAGGCTTCCACCTCTGGCCACTGCCTGATCCACAATGCACCAAACCACGTTTACTGCCTCTTCCACAGAAGGTAAGTCCATGTAAGAGGGTAATGAATCCTTTGGGCTGGGCCCAGTCAAGCACCATGGGAAAGTGCCCAACCACCAGACGCTTGCTGATGAAACCATCCCCTGGGCCTGACTCCAGGGTGGGGCCCCAATAACCGTAATCCGGACAGGCTTTGCGATGTTATTGTCCATTATTTGTGCAGGCTTTGTGATGTTATTGTCCATATGTTTATTTTAGACCACTCTATTTTCTGCACTATGTAAACCATTTTGTGATTCTATATCTGTAAAAGGTGCTATATAAATAAATCTTACTTACTTATGTCCCATCAACTAGGACCAATTTGCCTTGGGAGACACTATGCCCTATGTTGCCCCTGACAAGATGGCTCCTAGGATTATTAAAGCTCACAAACCCCTTCACCACAATAAGTGATTTAAGGAGGAGCTTTAAATCATTGTATAAGTAAAATTTTAATAAAACATTTTTTCTATTATCACTATCCACTTTACATTATTTTAAAATAAGCCCTGAATCAGTACTAAATGCATTTGGGGAAAATGCTGGGTAAGTAGCATAACATTTTACTATAACCTTCTAGTACGGTGAAAATAAAGTGGCTTTATCGTTATGGTCAATATATGTAATATGATTGAAACACCTAAATGCATTGTTTACCATGTTGCATGAAGAAAAACTGGCTTTCGTCAATCAATTAAGTTGTTATCAAAAAGCAAGTATGATATTGATTTTTACCATAGGTGAACATGGTTATAGAGTGAAATTGTGAGCTTGTAAAAACAAACAAGTGAGAATATACTAGACAGATTGGGTGGAGCTGAGGCAGTAGTTGGTAAAATGAGGAAGTAGACGAACACGAAACATAGGCAAACTCATATCAAAAAAGTGGCAAACAGGAAGTGTTCATGACAAATCATTGTCAAACTCAGAAGCATTACTTCAGAGTATAGTCTGTTCCCTTCTCTGAATGTGGATACAAAGATTTGATTGTACACTGGAAACCTACAGTTAAGCAAAATTGATTTTTGTTCTGCAATCGTTTTGGCCCCAGACCAACATTTCTCATACTTACATAAGCATGGAATAGTTTACCATCCATAATAACTATACAGTTAATACTATGTAGACACCCCTAATATTGTCTTGGCTTTGGATTAGTTCAGTAAACAGAACATCGTAGAAAATTATATGCTTCCACCTTTGTTACAAATGTTTGGAGAATATAAATATATATAAAATATGAGGGGCATTCAGGTTTTGAAATCCCAATCTTCCCACGTTTCCATGTTCTTTCTGTGTCTGTGTGAGTTTCCCCCGGGTTTTCTGGTTTCCTCCCACTGTCCAAAAAACATGGATTCAGAGTAAATTGAATGCTCTAAAATGCCCCATATAGTATGTTTGTGTGTGTGTGTGTGTGTGTGTGTGTGTGTGTGTGTGTTTGTCTGTGAGTGAGTGAGTGTGCCCAGCAATAGATTGGCACCCTGTCCTTAGTGTACCAAGCACTTGATACCTTCTCCCCTATATGGGCATGGGGAATCGTACGACCCTAGAAGGGGATTAAGCCAAATAATGAATGAATTAAGACTGAATGAATGATAAATATAATATGAGCTCCTCTAAAGCATATATGTATGCTTTAGAAATGCAGACATTTCACACACAGAAATGCAGACATTTTAATATGTCATATACAAACATCAATGCCTAATCTCACACAAAGTGTATTTAGCTGAATTGACAAAACCGTACTATTTCCTCCAAGAGGTTCAATTCTGAATAAATTGCCATGGTTTTGGTATGGAATGTCCACAATGCTTAAACACTATAAGTGTGTGGGCAGGTGTCTAGAAACTAAGCCTTTTTTACTTGTAAAACAGATGCTTTATGTAGTCCACACTTATTGTTAAATTTAAAATGACCTTATAATAGTTTCAAAAGGTAGTGAAATAAAAATGCTAAACTTATGCAGCTTAAGAATGATCAAATATTATACTTATAAGACATGTTAAATAATAGCAGAAGTTGTAGAAGTTATATTTTAAAAGACATTGCTATTACTCACACTGAAAGCAGAAGTTTTCCTGAACATAATGCCTATTAATCTTTCACCAACAGTTTCCTAAACACTGTGGTTTGCTTTGTACGTGGTTTGTTAGGTGGACATCTGACAGAGTTGCAGGTGTCTGGATTTTTCCCCTTTATTTTATTTATCATATAGGCTTAGTGTAATTTCAGCTACACACACACACACACACACACACACACACACATATATATATAAGCCTATCAATAAATAAAATATAACTGGTTTATTTGCATTTTTATAGCTTATCAATTAATTGTTGTTGCTTCATTTTAAATAATGCTTGAAACACTAAAATGTATTAATTTATTCATCTTTCAGAATTTGTTCTAATATTGCAACTGAAACTACAACAAAATATACTGTAAATAGTTAGTACTATAAGAAATTATATTCTGTACCTAAAAAAGGCTTAGAATTATTAAGTTGTGTTTCATGTATATTTACACAATATGGTCAAAGATATACTCTTCCTATCCAGCATTTGTTCATATGTGTTTCATCCATTACTTTGAGCTAAGGGTGACTTTAATGTGATGAACAGATATATATATATTTTTAAATTTGCCTCCTAAAGTGTCTGCTTTGTAATGACATTGACAATGAAAAGTTTATTATGGAACATTAATCAAAAAGTTTATTATAAAAATATTAATCGCGGATACAACAAATTGAACACTTTTAAAACTAAGTTGATTAACTACATAAAATACCAATTCCAACTTGAATTATTTAATAAAAAGTTTTAAATGAGTTTGAAGTATTTATAGGGTAACAAGAACGGAAGCCAGGGTATTTTAAAAATTTTGTATTAAAAGTTTACTACTGTCATATATGTATGGTTTTATGCAAAGCTTTGGACATGCTCATTAAGATACCATTTTCATTCATTATCTCCCGCTTATCCTCTATTAGGGTCGCGGTGGGGTTCTCCATGCCCATCCAGGGGAGAACGTCTCGGGCGCTGAAGATACCATTTTTTATTCTAATATATGATATACAATACATATACAAACTAAGCACTTATAGTAAAGGAAACATAATGATTTACAAATATTAAGTGTTTTATTATTATCCCCCCCTTTCTTTATTTACCTTGACATTAAATAACATAATAAATGTGCCAATACATTTGTATGGACCAAATGTATTAAGTTTCATTCAATAAATGTGCAGACATTTGTTCAATTTGCACATAATATAAAAATCAAAATATCCTAAAATTTTATTAATTTTATATATTTTTTTTATTATTTTGTATAAATATAGCAAAATATAAATATACAAAAATATGCTATTTTTGTAGGTGTGCTTAATTAGCTTATTGTTCTCCATATAGCGCATAATTAAACCATGTGTAAATTATTAGGAATCAATCAATCAAGGCCAGTGATTGTTTTTTTTTTCTTTATAGCCAGTGCTGCCATGCCAGTCACTGAAAGAGTCTGTTCAGGTCTACAGAGACCACTGCAAAATGGCCAAAGAGTTTCACCAAGTCAAGACTGAAATTGCTGTGATGGAAGAGAGAAAGTAAGTGATATGATAAGGGAAAATCCTATTAAGAGTAGAACAGCTGATGTATTGCTTTCCACACCACACATTCATGTGTAAACACATTTCATGAGGGAACAAGGACAAACAATTTCAGGTTTTCTGAAAGTTCAATTCAGACACTCTGCATTGTGATGCAACACTTCAACATTTGTCTGGTCCTCTTCCCTAGAACATGTTCCTCTTTAACTGACAATGGGGATTTCCTCACAAGTCATGCTCCGCTGGGTAAAAATAATTGTGTAATCATGACAGCTTCTTGCATACTGTATTGTGGCATGCAGCTCTTGTGTGTGTTACCATTGAGAATTACTATTTTGCTTACTACAAAAGTAAATTTGTAAAAATTTTATGTATGCTGTGTTGTTATGTGCTAGGGGTCTATAATGATACCTTTTCTATTAGTCTACTTGGAATTAAAGTGACTTTTCCCAGCATTTTTGTTGGAAAATAAAATGCAGCATGTGACACATTTATTCCCAACAAACTACTGTAACAGTCAACAGGCTTGACAGAATTTCAAAGGTACGTAAGCAGTTAAGTAAGTACTGCTGGTCCTGCAGCTAACATTTGAACAATTAGTGTAAAACAGTTCGTGTAACACTTTTAAAAACAAATTTAAAACAATAGGAATCAACATCCACGCTAGATATTTCACTATGTGATACTGTAGTTAGTTAACTGTGAAGGCTCTTGTGCTTAGCTTTTACAAATGGTTCAAAGTACAATTTACTGACTTGGCAGCATGCCACAAGGGATCACAAGATTCATTCATTCATTATCTTCTGCTTTGTCCTATATTAGGGTCGCGGAGGGGTTCCCCATGCCCATCCAGGGGAGAATGTTTCAGGCGCTGGGCAGATACACCCAGGACAGGGCGCCATCTATCGCTGGGCACACACTCACACAGACAAGCATCCATACACACAATATATGGGGCAATTTGGAGAACTCAATTGACTTGAACCATGTTTTTGGACTGTGGGAGGAAACCGGAGAACCCAGAGGAAACCCACGCAGACACAGTGAGAACATGGAAACTCCACCCAGATGGGGATTCGAACTGGGAATCCATAGTACTGAGAGGCGGACATGCTAACCACTAAGCCACCGCGCCGCTGGGATCACAAGATATTTTTATTATTTGCATCAGCAGGAGCTGCTGGAACTTTAAACAGTAGCACTGGTTCACATAGTGGTTTTTGCACTTAAAGCGGTACACTTAAAAGTACACTTAAAGCAGTTTTGTGAACAAAATATACAAAAATATTTTATTATAAGACTTTTATTAAAAGACAGAATAATATTACCATATTGAATATTGTTATTGCATGACCTTTTTAATAAAGGTCAATGACCACTTTAATGTGAGAAAACGGGCTCAGTGTATTGTTTGTGTGTGTGTGTGTGTGTGTGTGTGTGTGTGTGTGTGTGTGTGTGTGTGTGTGTGTGTGTGTGTGTGTGTGTGTGTGTGTGTGTGTGTGT